>OX578147.1:132529171-132996671 GCA_951213105.1 Amaurobius ferox
ACAAAGAGCATACGTATATTTATTTACCTTGCATTTTATATTGTGTTCTAGTTTATTATATTGATTGTGCGGAAAGTCATATTCTTTACTTAATTTCTATGTTATATAGGAAATAAAGTGAAATGTATCTTCACAAATTAATAACTAATATCAAAAATAAGTGATCAAAATTCACTTTCAAATTTCAACACACTACAATTGTTTTAAAAATAACTTTATTTACCTATATAAGTCAATAAATGACGTTATCTTATCAGTAACGAATACTGTCGTTGAATTTGGTATGGCACTACTATACCAAATTTATCGACAAAAACCCTTCTCTAGGTTAAAATATATAACACAATAGCAGTAACATTATTATCATTGCTATTATTGTCATTATATCCCTTGAGTATTGTGGTACAATTGAGAACGCAGGGATTGGAATGTAATATGCACTTTTGCATGACCTGCTTTCTAGACTAGAATTCACCACTGTACCGTATGTTAAATATTTTTGTTGGATTTTGATCAACTTTGCTCCCTAGACAATTTGTAAAATTGTTGCGTATATACCTTCAGCTCGGTTTTTATGTCATAAAATAAATGAATTTTTTTTTTGCTGTCAAGTTTGGTAAGTGTTATATATTAAAATGTTTTAATGGATATATAACAAATGTGAAGTGATTTTTGAAGTACTTTGTTTTCTGTTATATACACCAGATATTTGCCCCAATATTTTATCTTTTAATTGATGCACAACGGTATTGATGTAGCAATAGCTTGATTTATTTATACCATGTACTTCAATAGTTTGAACAATGAACAATGATTGTTCGCCTAAACACAATATTATAAAACAACATAAAAATTTGATTTTGTTTATAGTAGTACTTGCACAAAGATGATTTATAACTGGTAATAAATAGTTCATAATATTGGTTAAATGAAACTCTTCTTTTCGCTTTACAAATTTGCATTCTACTGACTTCCCCCTAGATGTCAAGCTCATGTTTTAATACAGTAAAATCTGATTAATTTGAATAATTATATTCAAATGTTACTACAATTCAAACTTTTTCATGGCAGTAAAAGGATAGTTTATTTTACTGGTAAGGTAACACAAGTTTTGGGGATCTTGTTTATAACCACAGCCGTTTGAAAATTCACTTCAGTGACAGTACGATTATAACCAGATTGACCAAAAACTTTCCCCGGTTACCTTGATTATGTGGTCACATGATATGCAGAAGCAGTCGCATAATATCAAATGTAGCCTTAATAATAATTAGAATATTATTTTCTTTATTTATGATTAGGCATAACTTGCTGGATAGTCTACAAATCACATATGCTATTATCCTTAAAGTAAAAGCTTCTTTACAATTACAGCATATAACAAATAGTATCAATATCAACCGGTTTCGGAAACAAGAAACATCTAATTTTTCAGGATAAAAAGACATAGCAATTACACCAAGGGCAAGAAGGTTTTTTATGTCTGTCTCTTTGCTTTTCTTGACATGGATGCTTTGTTTTTTTTTTATTTTAAAGAAGGAGCTTGTTCCAAGCTGGTTGATACCATTACAAATTTTTTACATATTGTAATTTTACTGACAGTTTTACTATAGCATATTGTTTTAATTTAAATAATTTCTTAATTTATATACATTTCTATTAGTTTTATCACCACCAAAAATGGATATTTATTTAAAATTACATTGAACTCACAATTTTTAAATAATTTTTTCATATTTTTTGTTATTTGGAAACATTTTAAAATGCGATATATAAGAATTTAGTTCATAGTATTTTATCGTGAAGTTTTCTTATACATGAGTTCGCTTCAAATGAAGTTTGATTACACAATGTACAGGGTACAAAAATTTCAATTGTAAATGAGAAGTAGACGTTTTCATCTGAATAGCAAAAAAATCTACATATGGGTTTATTTCTTCAATGTATAAGAAATGGCAAATGTTATGCAATGTTATTTATATGGTACTGATAAGTAAAAGAATCTTTCGGCGAGTAAATTCTGAGCTAAAATTTCTAATCTTGCTATGTATAGAATTTTCAGAATTTTTTTCTATGATGAATATAAATGTTTGTCATAGAAATGCTGCAATATCAGCGTTTTGAAATGCATGACAGATTGTGATTGGGAAGTTACATATTATGTAGAAGGTTAGGATATAATTGTAACCTGTAAATTATTGATTTTGAGTCTAGTTGTATAGCAAGATTTAACTGTAAATAGAATTATTTATATAGAGTGGATACTGTATATATATACATTTCAATGTACTGTTGCTCATTTTATACAAAACAGTTCATACTAAGTTTCAATTAATGTGAAAAAAGTTTGAAATGTTACAAATAGATCTCCGTCAAACTTGAAATATTATGCTGGACCCCTGTTTGATGTAAAGTATTTGAGAAGTTCAATGTAAAACACCTTTAATTTTATTTGAGTTCGTTAATTAAAATGTAACAAAGTTTGTTTATTCGTAAATCAGTTTTCCTCACACAAGTTAAGACAAAACACAAAGAGATTAAAATCACCACCTCAGTCATGTATCGCTGAACTGATTAATATCGTTGAAATTTGTTCTATGCTGTATTTTTAATGAGATTTTACTTTAAAGCTATTTTTGTAGTATTCTGATGTAATTTAAATATTTTTCCTTATTTATATACATTTGTGAGTTTTATTGGCTTCAAATAAGTATATTTATTTGAAATTACATGTAATTTGCAGTTTTCAAATAATTTTATATTTATATTTTGCTATTTGTAACCATTTTAAAATGCATTATCCATGAATTCAATTCGAAGTAATTTTTGGTTAAGTTTTGATGATTAATAATGAGTGATATACTTTCTCTAAATATTCGCCTCCAAGTCCTTCACCTTCTAACAACTCGGTCTGTCGTCTGACGGTTTTGGATAAATCTATTTTTTGTATTATTGTTTGTGGCAATTTTTTTATTTATAGCTAATTGTAATTTCTTCTCGAGAGACAATTCTTTTCCGATATTAACATCATCATCTTCAACGAATTTCTCTGGATAGGTTTGTGTTTACTTTTCATAAATGTTTTTGTGGAAATTTACGACGAACTTAATTAAATTTGACTTTGTTAGCTTCTTTTCTTCATTTTCATTTTCTTTTTTAAAGTCGTTATAATTATGTAAATACCTTAAAATATTTTCTAGTTCACTATGACTTTCCTCTATGCGAATTTTCAATGCACTGTATAATTCCTCAGATAGTGTAGTGCCCTGATCTTTAAGTGATTGCTTCAGAGAACTGCGCCTGTGCACAGAGATGTTAGTTTAGAATACGATCTCGTCTAGTAATTCGCATTATTAGATAGTTTAGAATATTAAATTCTAAGTTATAGTTCATGCTGGAAATTAACTACGCCTGTGCAAGGAGTATTTTATTTTACAATTTTTATACGTATTTTTAAAAATACGTATAAAATATGTATTTTTATACGTACTTTTAAATATTTTTATTTATATACATATTTCAAATAACAGTAGATGCCCAATAAGTTAAATTAAATCTTTTAATAAAAAAAATATTTATTATAGCTAGTGTGTGGTAGGCTAACTTTGAGCACAATGGAGGTGGCTAATAGGATTTTTATTTTTCAATTTTGCAGTTAATTTTATATTTTGTATACATTGTGAGGAATGAATTCAAAATATCACTTTAATGGGTTTACATTGTATTTAAAAAATTAAGTTGTTGACATTTGCTTTCTTTTGTATATTTGTCATTTTAATGTTTTTTAAATTTTCTAATTTTCATGTTACATCCACTGTATGGACCTAACTGTACTTTATGTGCCATGGAATATCTGTTGCTACGTGCAATCTCCGACAGCCAGTAGAACTGTTTTCTGTGATGTTTTTTTAGTGGGCGAGTGAAACTCGCATAGCAGGCATAGGTTCATGTTCAAATTGCTACAAATCAGGCTGCTCTTCTTTTATTTAATCAAAATTTCTATAATTGTATTAAATCAATATTAATTTTATATTTTTATGCATTTCGGTTATGGCAGCCATGCTGTCCGACAGACTTGGTGGCATTTCTATGTCACCAAGGTAAAAATCGCAGAAAAAAGGATAATATGACACCTGTTCTTAAAATCCAATTGAAATCAATTTAATAAAACATTTTAAATCTATTTGAGCATCGAACTCCTGCTCCCAACCCCTCTCTTTTTTAAAAAAAAACTCTGTACGTTAAGTCAAACTGAAAACTTGTGTGTACATAAAAAATTTCAAATCTAAACTTTAGATGGTATGTTACATTAATTCATATTTTTCAAATTTTGGTATACAAATTCAAATTTCATATTTTGGTATATTATAGTTTTTACGGTACGAGACAGAGATATCACTAGACGTGCCGATACGAAAAAAAAAGTTCACTTCAGAAGTGCATCATAAAAAGTAAAATATTTCAAAAACTACATCAAAATTAAAAGAAGGGGAAAAATTCACCCATGTAGGTACCTGCCTGCAAAAATTTATGGTCTTGCTATAGTTAGTCTATCCAGGACGTGAATTCGCAGCACAAATATTTTGCCCTAACTTCGATATTAAATATTTCTTAAACTACAATATATATATATCAAAAAACAATTTATTTCAGCGTATTTCCCAAAGCTTTTTCAACAAGTGTACCAAATTTCATATTTTTATATGCAATAGTTTTTGCAGTACAAAGCAAAGAATCTCGAGAAATTTGTCAAACAGTGGTGGAGTCAGCTACTTTTTTTTAATATAGAGAGATTTTTAGGGAATAAATTAAGAAAACATCCAACGTTTAACAATTAAAAAACTATTGATAAAAAAATATATATAACTAATTGCTATTTATATCAGTATTGGAGTCTGATATTAGAAAATAGGAGGAGTCTGTGTCAGACAGTAGAAAAAAAAAGAGCAGTTGAAGTCCACGGTTTGAGTTACTGACTTCACAAACCTGCTAGTATGTATTTTGCTCATCCAAATTAACTGAACCACCACCTGGTTCTTGGATAGGGCTTATTTAATTCATACCTATCCTATTGTAGGGTTATACATGAAACAAAAGCATAATATACTTTAAAGTTTGTTATTAGGAATATATTTTTCTTTCAATTTTGTGCATTACTTTTTTATGGATTTGCATCATGATCTAATAACACGATTGTGTTACATAGCAGAGCATACTAATCACTGGTTCCCAACCCAAGTTATAAAATTACATTTATGGTTGTTTCCATTCCACACAAACACATTTCTCTACATTTTTGGCAGTACCATTCATACAAATCTACCACATTGAAATAGTATTTATACTGCGAATTAAAGAAACTATATATACTGATCGTAATACAATTAAAAAGAGAGATTTTTTTTAATTGGGTAACTTCTTAAATTAGAAATATATGCATTAATTTCAAATACGTATTTCCTTAAAAAGGAAAGAATTCCCGCTAAATTATAACAAAATCTTTTCTCATAATGTATATATATTTGTGTAAACGTGAATGATATTTATATTATTCCTGTAGAACAAATTTGATATAACACGAAAATAAATAAATTGCTCCCTTACGAGAAGTAAGAACGTAAACATGTAGAAGTTGAAGTTGTATTTTCGAGATAGAAATAACGGACCAATCAGAGAACTCGTATCATCTAAAAATCGGTTTAATCATTGATTAACTAACCGGAACGTTTTTAACAGTCGAATAGCTTGGTGGGACGGGATGGTTTTTAAGTATACTTTAGTGGGCCATTAAATTTAGTGACTGATTAGTTAATCAGACATTAGCACTATTTTAACAGACGTTGGTGGGATCGGCCCTAAGCATGGTCCAACTTTATTGTAACGCAGTAGTTTCAACGGGTGCGCCGTGGGTGGACGTAATTATTATTTTTTGTTTAAAAATATTAAATATCTAAACATATTTGGCTACCGCTAGTTTTTTCAGCCAAAAAGTTTTAGTTTTGTATAAATCAAAGAGGCTAAATGGGCACAAATACACGAAACAGAGGGATTCACCCGAATTAAGAGCCCATTTGAGAGAGAGCGAATCAGAAAGCAGAATGAATAATAGTTCAGCTAATCCGAAACGAGAAGTACCATACAAGACTGGCGTCAGCCAAAACACAACAGAAATATCCTAACAAGAATCCCCGAATAATGACCCAACCAGATGAAATATAAGTCAAAACGACACAAGAGCCCCAAAGGTTAAAAAATGGAACAAATATAAAGGAAAAAATTACAGGGTCCTTCGCCAGACCGAGGACAAAACTGGAGTTAACTAAATTACCAAAATTCTTCTGGATATAGAAGGCTTCATAAAAGTCATACAAAGCAGTTTCTCTCTTACAAAAGTCATAAAGCATTAATTTCAAGCATGTACAGAGAAACCTGCACTCCATAAATTTAGCACAACGACTGGCTTGTCTCATATTTGTGACTCATAACTTTTAGAAGCGAGGTTATTTCTCAAGCCAAAACCTCCGCTACCTAGAGTTGCCCCAACTCTAGGTAGACAGCAAAACCATCTCTGCTAGAGGTGGTTTTGTAGAAAGTCTTTCCTTGACCTAGAAATTATTTTACATGTTTGAGGAAATCGTTGAAACTTGTTAATACAGTTTTGAAATCCTAAATATATAATTCAAAATCATTTATGATAGAAACTTTATCTTCACAGCATTTTGTCATTGCAGCATCCATGTTAACATTCGGCTTGCTTGTCTTACATCCACGGTTGCTATGTTGTTGTTAGGCTGGATGTAATGGTTATGGAGGGAGATGTTTATAGTCACGCCTTCATGGATTAGACTTTGTACAGGATGCATGCCATGCATGAGGGTTCTTCATGGTTCCATGTTTCAAGTCAGCTGATTTTTCGATTATTCCTCTAAATTTCGATTTAAGATTGAATCCCGTGTTTATTGTGTAAACAGAGATATTGTCTAAATTTATAGTTTTGTTTTCTTAATTATCTGTGATTAATATAAAGTAAGTTTTTGTAGTGCATTCATTCAGCTTTACGTATAAACCTGATATTGGAGTTTGTATTAAAAGTGATGATATTTTCTGTAGTATAATATATTGATTTCGTATTCGTTCTTGACACTATGTATCCAGCAAAATATTATTTTTCAATACATCTTTTTTATTAGTAAATATACAAAGATTTGATTAAATGGAAGAAAAAGGAATATATTTAAAATAGATAATACAAGGTTGGTAGACAAATAAAACATTGATTAGATAATTGTACGCGTTCCTTAACATTTTCATCTAAAGAGTACTATCTTCTCCCTATTTCATCAAAATTGGAAGTCAAATATGTATGTCTAAAATATAGGGTGTTCTTTTGTGCATGACTATATAATAATATTAATTAAACAATCGGATATAGCTGTTTAATAACTTTTACGTATAACTAATAATATATATATATATATATATATATTTCCCTTCCAAAAGTGCTTTATAGATTGTGTATAAAATATTTTTAGAAGGAAATTACTTAAATTAGATGGTGAGATAAACCTATAGGATAGTAGATTTTAAAAATCTTGTTTGTGATATTATTTGAATATAAAATCGACTTGTGTGACATTTTTCTTTTCAATATGAACAATTATATTTCATTTGTTAATATAATATCGTTTATGAAATTACAATTATTTAAGAATCTAAGATGTCTGTTAATGCGCAAATTTCATAATGATCTTATATACATCATTGCACTATACTTTTTAAAAAATAATGAAAGGGGATGGATGATCTATAATAAATAAATGTCTGTGTCGTCTGGCGAAAATTTAGAATGTCATACAAACATGAAATTTGGTACACATGTACTTCAGGACTAAATGACAATACAGCTCTGTGTGATTTTTTTAAAATTCAAATTGGTTATTTAGTTATTTCAATTTGAAAAAGTTGCCATTTTTTTATAGGCTGCCATCTTTTGCACTGTGCTAGTGCAACCATCTATATTCACGTTCCTAAACATAAAATTACAACGTTCATTAAAAATTTAAATATAGAAATATATATCACAATCTTCACGATTTGAAAAAACAATGTTCGGCTCTTGGTAATAACACTTTCTGAGGAGTACCTAACTTGAATACTTCAACCTTCGGTATGTGTCTGTATTCAAAAAACAAAAAACATGGCATTATTTGAGCATAACAGTTTGGACTTTAAAAAACCAATTAAACATTTTAACATGAGCATTAAGTTATGATAAATAAAATATAGAATTTAAAAAATAACACTCTAAAGATTCCTTCAATGCAAGCATTTAAAATATAAAAATTAACACAGACATTGTACATAAAAGATGAAGGAGACTCAGACAGGTATCACCCACCCAAGTTCTAATCACACTCAAAGCTGCTAAAGTTTGGAGCTTTTAGTAAAAACTGGAATGAAAATAGGGTGACCATATTGGTCATGCCCAGTTAAGAGTATTTGTAAAAAATATACTTTTTAATGAGGACGTATAGAAAATGTACCTGGCATTGCATGGGATTTAAAATGAGCTACTGTCCTACCGCCACGAGAAAGTCTCTGAACAGGGTTGCCGCAAGTAGACGAGTCGAAGAAAGAAGGGAGAAAGGTTTAAAATCGACTGCAACATTTGGCAAATCAAGCGCACTTCGGCGAAGAATCCGTTTCCTTTATCATGATGTACTAAAAGAAAATAGTAGATGTTTTTTATCCGACAGTTAAACAAAATTTTCGTATTAAATGACATTAAATTATAAATTAACTTAAAAATTTCTCGTCATTTAAACTCAGAAAATAATTTGTTATTATAGGCGACAGCGGCTACGGGAAGCCGTCAATCTATTAGAACAAAGTTGTTTTAGATATATTCTCTTAGGTTCGAGCGATTTTGGGAGAGAAAAGCTTACAATTTAAAACTAGAATTTATATCATTTTGTTTAAAACTAAATATCAAATTAAATGAAAATTATTACAGTTTTCAATCAGCAAGTTACACAATTATTAGCCAGCAAAAAGGAAAAAATAAATGATAAATAAGCAAAATTATGACTTTAAAATATTCATTCTTTTCATATTTTTCAATCAATTATAAAATATTCAATCACATTCATTGGAATAACTATTATCTACTATGTCCGAATCACTTGAAATGTTTTTACTTGAAGAAGAGTCTGAATCGCTATCCGACAGATTTATCACTAATTTCTTCACAATATCTTCTATCAATTCATCTTTCTTCCAATAAATATTCTCTATTTTTTCAATGTGTTTGTTCACAGCGTTTTTTCCATTCATTTTGTGTTACTTTTAAAATAGCTTCTTTAAGCAATAATTGTAAATTGTTCAAATAGATAAAATACTTATCTCAGTGTCATTAAGCGATTTACCCTCATGTTTTATCTTTTTAACAGATGACGTTGAAACCTCTGTCACTTCCGCAGTTCTCTTCATTGCATTTGAAATTGGTATTTTTAGAGAATTTGCGGTTTTTCCTCTTCAAAAAATGCCGTAACATTGTGGACTATTGCACATGCTTGCGAATGCAAAGTTTTTCCACTTTTAAATGTAATTATTTTTCAATTAGACTAAATCCACAAAGTGTGCAACACAGTACAAGTTACTTAACAGCTTTAAAAATCACGGAATGCGAGCGTTTAGCATTGACTCTAGTACAAAGCGAAATGCGACTTTCATCGGTTCTATCTGCGCCAAATCGAAAAAAGCGCTTTCCGTCACACCTAAAATGCAGTGGAATAACCTGTTTCCATAGCGACCGCCACCAAAACGTCTGCTGTCTGGGGACTTTCTCGTGGCGGTAGGACAGTACACATGATGTGTGTTGTTGTTGTTGAAACCCAGACCGTCCGACCTACCAGAAAGGTGTAAGGTAACTGTTTGCACGCTCGGGAAGTGCCACCCAATTTAGACCGGAACCCAGTGGGGGAGGCATCCACAGGGACCGTACCCTCCTTCCCCTACCACCAACCTCTCGGAAGGACTTTCGGACCCACATGTTTAACGTGATCGTACTCCGCATGAACACGGCGGCAGTTTTGGCAGTGGCTGGAATCGAACCCGGGCCTACCGAGTGCAACTCCAGCGCGCTAACCAATGGGCTACCTCGCCCACACATCATGTGTGTGCATCTTCACAGCAGTTTCATTTTTACTTTTGTTATAAGTAAGCATATTGTTTATTAATAATTTGGTTTTCAATAATTTACTGTAAGTTCTGGCATAATACCTATCAGAAGTTTGCATCTTAAATCTGGGCAATATCAGGTACTTAGTTTATAAAAAAAAACATCCATTTTAAAATTTCAGCATTTCTCAACCTAGAACAAACTATAATGCTTTTATTTTATAATTTATCATACAGAAACACTTTAGCAAAGCTTGTTGCCCTTTTCAAGAAATGCTACACACAGTTAATACTACACATTTTATCTCAATAGTTGTACCATATATTTCCATGTATGAGTCAAGAATTTTTTTAATTTAGCTGTTAGAGTAGGGAGCCAGCTTATGTACAAGTCAAAGATAATTTATAAAAGATTAGCATGCAAAAATAAAACACAGAATAAATGACAGAAAAACTTACATTTCAGAGGTTGTATGTTTATTTTTGAATTCATTCATTCTGACTCACTCACACAATCATTAATCAACATTCAAACATCCCACAATTTCACAATAAAAAAGTATATAAATCCTATTTTAGAGTTCACTAAAATGCTTAATTGCCTATCAGATGGTATTTTGTTCTTGTTATTAATTACATTTGTCTGAAACTAGGCCAGAATAAGACCAAAATTCATAATAAAGAGAGAATTAATTAACATATTTAATGTAAATATTTTTTATGTTGAAATTTTGCTCTTTATTTATTTCTTTAGATGGGAAGACCAAAGTATATGATTGCTGCCTCTGCAGCCCTTTTCAATGCTATCACAGTTGGAATTACTTCAACCTATTCTTCAACAGCTACTGAAAGTATGAAATCCAGTTCACTCAATCCGTCTGATGATGAAGTTTCATGGATAGGATGCTGTCTTCCCTTAGGTGCTATTTTTGGAGGTCTCATGGCAGGTATGATTTATGTTAGATTCTTTTATTATACTAGCGGGCTCTGCCCTCTGCACGCTACTCTTTCCCAACCCCCTTCGGGAGACTTAGTCTCCTACTCACTGCATTCGCTTTATACCTATCTCTCTTAAAATTCCTACTTTCAAAAATCTCTTTTTCTATCCCTATCTATTTTCTGCAGGTAGTAAAAAAGCAGGGATTTTTCTTAGTCCAGGGAATCCATAAACTGAATTCCTTGATCCTGAGCTATTTCATGCCAAACTAAAGTTTAAATCGATAAATGGTTTATTTCATCATGCTACCCTATTATTTCTCTATAAATGTGCCAAATTGCATATTTTTTATGCTATTATTTTTGCGGTATGAGACAGATTAATCACTAGACATGCCGATACGAAAAAAAGTTCACTTCAGAAAGTGAATAAAAAGTAAAATATCTCAAAAACTACATCAAAATTAAAAAAAGGTCTCCATCCTGCAAAAATTCACCCATACAGGGTAAGAAATTAGAAAAAAAAAAATTAGGGACCGAATGGTCCCCAGCATCAATTTCTTATGGACTATTTGAAAATTTCTAAGGGCCAAAATAAAACATTTTAATGGAATAAAAAATATACACGGTAAAACCACATAGGCTTATTCTAAATATTTTATTTGCTTGCCAAACATATATACTTTAAAAAAAAGACACAAAATTGCAAATTAAAATTCAATTACTTATGGTTTAAAATTTGGTCATCAAGTGCGCCCAGCATAAACATTCTCTCACCAAAGTTGAATGGTATTACTTAGATCAAATTCATTTAGTGAAATTCCTTCAAGCTTGATGGTTAATACATCATTTAACATTTAATGTTTCAACCTTCAATCTGTTTCGAACATCTGTTTTTATAAGATTCATTGTGCTGAACCAACCCTCTTTCACAAATAGCAGTACTGAATGGTATTGTACACTGAAATGAAATAATTTTTAACTGTATACCTGCTGTATTCGCCTGAAGATTCTGATTCATTAAATAATCTATCCCATAAAACATTTGAATCTTGTGATTCTTTAACTGCAGCCCAAAATTTCCATTCTAATTATTCTTCTTTAACTTCATTTTCATTAATTTGCACACATGAAGGCAAATTTTTAAGAATAATATCAAGTTCTTTACTTCCATAATTTGTAAATAAATCTTTATCTTCAGAATTTGGCAAATTAATTGCATCAAAAATGTGAATGTTGTGATGTATGAAATATGAAATAGTGAATGTGAATTTAAGTCTATATATCTTTTATCAATATATTCTATCAATTTATCACATAATTTTTCTCTATCTTTGAGAAACGGTGATTTGCACCCCCTGTCTTTCTGTAACATTACTCCTTCAAAAGAATTAGTATCTTCATCATAAATTTTTTCGAAATTACATAGTTCTTTGCCATCATCTGTTTTAAGGCTTTCTATGGATGATTTCGTTTTCAGCAAATGTCGTTTAATTGTGTCAAAAGAGAAATTATTTCTTTGGAATACTTGTGATAATTTAGCTAAACAATTTGTTAGGTCTAGCATAAAAAATAAAAATTGCACCATATGTAAAGATGTGAGCATTTTTAACAGTCCCTTCATCTTTGCTATTTTTGTTGGATTCTTTTCATTATTTAAGCAAAAACTTTCCATGTGTGTGATGGTAATGGGTAAGTTTTTAGTAATGGCTGTAAGAGCTTGCTGTTTTGAAGAAATCCTTTTAATATCTTTAACTGTTGTATGTTTTAGCAAAGTGTGTTTATTTCAGTTTATTGAGTTATATTATATTTCAGTTATATTCAGTTTATTTCAGCCACATTTTTTAATTCTTTTAAAAGCTTTGGACTTTTATGATTACCTTGCTTATTGACTGTATTAGCATACAAAATTTCAGATTCTAATGCTGAAATATCTGTCCATACATCTGCCATGATGGAAAGGAATTGGGAATTCATTAAAGTATTGGCTTTCTGCCTACATATAGCTTTAGCTATGTAAGAAATAAACATGATACATACTTTAAAGTTCATGTAGGTGTCACCAATATCAAGTTTATTTTTCTTTTGCAATTGGCAGAATCTTTCATATTTCTGAAATGAAAGATTACCATCAATGACAGCATATGCAGTATTAAATAAAAATATCATTTTTTCTCCAACTGCATTTGACATTGATGTTATACATTTAATAAGAACAGAAGATGATGGATTTTCCCTGACAAAATTTATTTTAGAAGATTCAATGTAAAATCTTGAACTATCATGCCGCACCAAAGTCTCATGTTTATAGGTACCATGTTTATAGGTACCACATCCATTAATAAATTGACATTTAGCTATAGACATTGTATCATAATTACTTTTGTTTTTGCGATACACATCGCAAAACATTTTGTTTTCACCGCTACTTGAATCTATTCTCAACCATGGGAATTATTTTTTTCATTTTAATGGAGTTCCTTGATTTACCAAAGCACGATCTTTTCGCCGTAACTTTGGATGGTTGATATCAGGAAATTTCTGGGTTGTAGAATTGTCATTGAAAATCAAGTTTTCTTCCGAAGTTTTCTCATTACGCATTTCAAATGTTCGTTTTAGAGGTGGTTTGAAAAAATCAGTTATTGATTTTATGCTCATTATTTAACACTGCTTTCGATGTTTTAAGATCGATTTATAAAATTTTAAATACTCACGAAGATTGATACTACACAAGCAAAGAAGGTAGTTTCGCATTCATGTAATATAAACACGAACGGCACTTAAACAATGATATCAGTTTCGATGAAGATATACTATTTTGCTGTAAAACATGACATTAAAATTAATGCATATGATATTGCTACATCTGCGCTTGCGTCATGAAAGTAGCCCACTCGGAAAATAGGCGTAGTAGATGGAAAATTGGCATCTCAGGAGGGGAGTGGTGCTCGGCATTATAGACAAAAGTAGAATTCTGGAACGAGGAAAATTCCCTCCTCTCTGTAAGCCACTTCCTTCTTTATTTCTTCAATAAATGTTGATATGCTAGACTTTAACCAATTTGGGCTGATTCTTTCAGGTTATTTTAAACACGATGAAAAAAAAAATTTAAATTGACTTATTGTTTTATACAAGAAAAAATGTTTTTTCTCCCCTCAGTTATTTTTATTAAATTATAGTGGTTTAATACTAGTTACGATTTGCCCCTCCCCCCCCCCTTCCGAAATCATGGTCATAAATGATAAAAATTTGGTCGCATTTCGTGCATGGCCCCTGCTAATTTCTTACCCTGCACCCATATGTAGGTACCTACTTGCGAAAATTTGTGGTCTTGCTATTGTTAGTCTATCCAGGACGCAAACTTGCAGCTCAAATATTTTGTCTTTAAATATTTCTGAAACTACAATATATATATATATAACAAAAATCGGTTTATTTCAGCATTTTCACCTAAGCTTTTTCTACAAGTGTACCAAATTTCATATTTTTATATGCAATAGTTTTTGCGGTATAAAACAAAAAATCTCAAGAAACGATAAATTTGTCAAAAAGCATCAGCGGTGGCATCAGTTACTTTTTTTTAATATAGCAAGATTCATTTTTATTTAAATTAGTTTATATTTTCAACTGGAGGAGTATTAATTTAGGCAAAGACTCTCATAAGAGGAGTGAGGTCAATTAGGACTATGTTATAACATCCTTTAGGGGAGCAATGATAAATACATGCGACATGTGCCAGACCTGGCAAGTGAGAAATTTTCAAATGGCATGTCAAAGAATCTAATGCACAGAGTCATGAAAATTTTGAAAAACCAATTTGAATTTTCCCTATGCATTCTGAAAACTTCTTAATTCTAAAATAACAGTTTTCATAAAGGTTAAAAAATTTATAAGAATTGAAAATTAGTAAAAGTTGTCAGTTACCCAAACTTATTATTGATATGAAGGATTATGATAATAACATTTTTAATTTGATGCAATTATGATATTTTGAAATACAGATTAAGTAAAGACACTGTTTTGACCTTATGAAGAGGGATCAAATCTCTCTCGAAATAATTGTTGTTATGTAATTTGTATATGTCTGCTTTGGACAGAAAAATGTGTAAGTACGCGAAAACATATTGAATAAGATGGTGAATCAAAATGGCATATTAAAAACACAATGTGGAATAGCATGCCAGAAGACTTTTCCATTAAATATTATAAATCTCATTGTTAACAATTTTCTTTTCCACATACTCTTGTGAAAGTCTTTTTTCTGTATTGAATATCATACTTTCAAAGTAGACCCAAAATTTTGCATAGTAGACAGTTTTAGTTTAGTAACCACTCTATTACAAATTTTTGTAATATTGATAAATATGATTATATATACATATTATAGGGTCAGGTGGGGTAAAATAGGTAACTTTAAAAAATAAATTAAAAAAAATATATAAATAAACTTTTTATTATTGTTTTGTCAGTTTTAGATATAGGTATGAGTCATCATTTTCAATGCAGAATAAAGTAATTGCTTCTGTACTGTTAGGAATGATAGCTATTTTAAAGTTTCTTGTTGTGGTAGCTTAGTTCAGGGTTGTCCTGAAGAAAATTATTGAGAGTATGTGGTGCTGTCTTATTTAAAGAGCATTGAAATTGCGGGGTTCCAAGAGGCAGAGCCCCTGGTGGGTGTATGAAAGGGAGCTGCCCCCCTTGAAAATTTTTGAATCATTTAGGCCGTATAATTGCCATTTTTAAGCCCATAAATCACTTTTTTCACAATAAATATCTTAATGCTTAACAGGACATATATTAATATATATATAATATATTTGTATATATATATATAATATACTTGTATGTATATATATATATATATTTATATTAATAGATGAATAGAGATGGATCATTTTATAACTTGGAACACTTTCTATTTTTCTTTTCCTGCACTTACATTTCTTTTCTTATAACTTTTCACTTACTCACTTACTTTAATATTACCTACATACATAATTCTCATTCCTGCCTACTAACTAATAGCCACTAATATTATGAAAAATCTTTCCTTATACACATAGTATAATGTATAAAGAAAGTATTGTGACGGGGTCGAAATTTCGAATTCAAGTTTTCGACAGGAGAGCATCCTTGATCACGGATCGAACATTTTTGAGGGGATATCTGTGTGTGTGTGTGTGCAGACGATATCTCTCGAATGAATGGAGTGATTTGAATGAAATTTGGTACAAAAATTACAATCCGTGAATACTGGAAGCCTATTGTTTTTAAACACAATCGAATGTTCAAAACCCCCTTAAATTTTCGAGTGAAATTTTGAAAAAATCATTAAAAAATCAAAACCTTTAAGTTACGCAAATAGACATGTCTTATGTAATGATTCTTTAGAAAACGATTGACAAAAAATTTAGAATGCTAGCATGAACTGTTCTCGAGATATTGCACATTTTTCAAATAAATTCATCAAAAAATTCTATAAATATAAAGAAAAATATTAACTGTTGAGAAATATGTTCACTTTTCATATGTAATATCATGCGATAAATTTGGTGACATCATTCTCGTGGATCTTGCTCGTTCCATTCATGAGAAAAGATCCTTTGAGTAATATTTTTGTATTTGAACGCCAATAGTCATTTGCTATAAGAATAACTTATTTCTCCATTCATAGCACTTGGCGAGATCTTGGCGGAATGTCGCCAACTTGGCACCTTTTTAGATGTTGCCAAATGAACGCAAATCTCGCAAAAATGGAAAAAAGTTGATGCTAAATCAATGAAAATGACGACTAATTGACGAAAGTTCAATATTTTGGAAAGAATATAAGTATCTACTATAGGAATAATCTATTTTTTTTTACTATAAAAGTAGCAAATTCATTGCATTATATAAGGAAAGTCATGTGCTGGCTACATCAGATTTTTTCCATCATATGATAACACCAGTTTACACTTTTATTGAAATATTGAGAAAAAAAACATTTACAACATAGAGAAGTCTATCGTCTGTCCAAGCCCAAGGTGGCGGTTGCCACTTTCATCAGTTTTTCATTCCTCTCCTGGTCGTACGCAGGATATTATTTTGAGGCTTGGGGGTTCAAGTTTTTTCCTCATTTCCTCATTTGTTTCCATTCAAGTTTATAAATGACTAGCAAAAAAAAAAAAAAGTCTGAACTTTGTTGAAAGTTGCCCCAAAACCAGCAAACACAAAAACTTTCTTGAGACCTTGAGAGTATGCGGCATGTACTCTGTATTTTTCAAAATTTCTTGAGTACTCGGTGCATACAGTGCGTACCCTTTCGGACAGCCCTGGCTTAGTTGTATTGGGGAGAAAAACTTTGGATTTAAAGTAAATTAGAGGTAAGTTTTAGAAAAATTTCATATCATATTACATAAAACACTTATTCGTGATAAATTTCCTACATTTTTGTTATAGAATAATGATAAATTAATATTTTGGAGTAAAAATACCCACGTGGGGTAAAATAGTTATACTGTTAGGCTTAATGAAAAAGAAGAAAGTAGTTACATTTCTTAACTTTTGGATCATTTTAGGGTATTTATTTACTAATGTATTACATTAGTGCTTTATTAACTCAAAAATTGGTATAGAGAAAGTCATATGCATAATGTCGATAAGCTGTTTTCCCCACACTGTTAAAGAAGTTGTTTGAAAAGTGCTCAGAAGAAAATGCTATTAGTGGCTTTAAGGGAAGTTGCATATTTCCTGCAAGTCAGGATGTCATTAACTGGCTAATGCTAAAATATATAAAAGGCATGAAAGTAGAGTTGTATTGGGGAGAAGGGCACGAGCCTCCGCTGAACTTTTCCAGAGGGGTCTTTGCCCCCTCTGGGAAATTTCAATATTTTTTTCTAACTTCATATTTTACTAAATACCAAAAAATGAAATTTTTTAAACATAAAAATAATTAAAAGAAAATCCTATTAACGTAAATGTCACATTTCAGTTCAGTCTTGTTCACATCTTCCGTACCATAGCTACCTAAACTATCTCGCACACAAACCAAGCTCATCTTTACTCCCAGGAAACATATTTACACTAATGACAAAAACACTTCGTTATCAGAACTTTTTCGACTGACCACTTAATTCAAAGAGAAATAGAATATTTACAGCCATGTGTTTGGCATTTCCAAAAAATAGCTGTTTCCCTCCAGTAATAATTATAAATGATTACCACGAAGTAGAGATGACTTATTTTGTCTACCTAAAGAGATCTTACCTGTAATTACTCCTGGATTCTATATACCAGTGCTATCTTTACAGGTGGCATCCATTCCATTTGAAGCTGCAAATCCCGCGGGTGGTATCCATACCTTTCAAATTGCAAACCCTGTGGGTAGCTTTCTTCCTGGTGAGCACCGGATGTTTGGCACAGCAACGTAGTCAGGCAAGGGTCAGAGGGAGCTAAGCCCCCCTCCACATACACACACACACTAGGTATACTCAACCCACCCCCCTGATAAAAATATTAAAGTTTTAGTTGTTTAGAAATGTCAACCAGCATGTCATCCAAATTTTGCATAAAAATATTATGTATGATATTTTTTTTATAAATTGCTTTGTTTTAAAGATGTTTTAATTTAGCTGAATGTGTAGTTATAGTGATGATCCATTTATTTACATATTTAATTTAAAAATATTTAAATATAGACAATAGTATTTGGATACTTTTGTATGATTGCTGGGTTCATTGTTTTAATTTATTGTGTCAAAATCAATTGATAGGTAGTTAAGAGTTGATATTAAGTGTAAACGTGTATTAACTTTCAGATTTTTTTTTATTAATTAACAGCTTTGCTACTAGTTAATTCTTATATTGAAATCCATTGTAATTATTATATATTATAATATTGATGCATAGTAACTATATGGATTTTCGTAATCAACGCTTAGCTTACAAATATAAATAGGCCTAAAAAGAGTAAAAATATCTATCGTACAATAAATAAAACTGCTGATATCTTTCTTTCGACCCAGCCCGTCCGACCTACCCAAAGGTGTAGGATATCTGTTTAGACCGCCAAGACAATGCCATGTAATTTAGACTGGAACCCAGTGGGAGCAACATCCACAGGGACCGATCATCCTTCCTTTGCTACCAACCACTTGGAAGAACTTTCAAACCCACAAATTTAATGTGCTTGTACATGGGAACAGTTTAGGTAAAGCTGAAAATCGAACTCGGGTCCTACGAGTACAATCCCCGTAACTTAACCACTCGGTTATCTCACTCCCAAACTGCTACTTATAAGACAATAGCTTACAAAACTTCCTTGAGGAAAGCATATATATGTCAGTTAGGTGACTACAGTTGCTTTGATGGCATTATAATTCCTCTTTTTCAGGCCAAAATAACAGTATGCGCTCTTAACATCCACTACTGCCTTTCGCTGGGCAGTGCATTCTTGGCGGTTGTTAAGGGCACATACTGTTCTTTTGGCCTGAAGAAGGGGCTTAAAATGACCCCGAACCAATTGTAATCACCTAACTGACATAAGCTTTCTTTCTTCAAGGCGACCGTGTAAATTGTTATATCTTTATCGACTTTGTGAATCTTTTATATAACTTTATCGGATTGTGCCCCCCCTGAGATTTTGAAAACTCGGCGCCTATGTTAATAGACAGCATGTTTTAAAATTATATTATCAATACCAATTTGCATATTTTTTTACTGAAATTACTGTTGAAATGTTATAAGAAAAACTCATTTGTACATCCTGTATAATTTTTTTGTCAAAGAAAATAATATATTTTAAGCAAACTATGTTCAAATGAAAAACCTGCTGTTTTTATAACTATTTTACCCCCCCCTGTCCCTATAATATTTAGCAGCGCCTTACAATTAACAGCATACCAACCTGATATAAAAGTTCTTGCAAATAAGATAAAGCAAAAGACTTTGAATAAACAATATTATTAATATATTTTTGTATATCTATATTCTATATGTGTACCATTATTTGCAAATTGATAATTTTACTAATATTCTGTTGTACGTTTTCAGTAATTATTATTATATGTACCTACATATAATAAGTATTGGCACAAGAAAATAATACATAAAAATTTTAGTTTTATTTTGGCACTCGTGACTAAATACAATGTAAGATCCCTATTTTAGGGCTTAAAATAGGGATCTTAAATTGTATATGGATCTTAAATTGCTTGATAATTTTAAAACAATAATAAGAAAATTTTAATGGCATTGAATGAATTATCAAACTGAGATCATAGTAAACGTATTTAAAAGTTTATTTTCAAATGCTGTATACATGAGGTGTATATGCATGAGACCCCAGATACAAAGTAAGGAGCTCTGCCAATATAATCCAAATAAAGCCCCACATTTGCTAAGGATAGTCCTGTGAGGTTCTAAGTCTTTTTGGACCACCCGGAACAGAGCCTCACATTTCGGTATAAAAAGCATTTTATGAATATAATGATCCTCAGTAAAACAGATAAACATTAAGGAATTGCTGAAGTGATTCCATATTAGGTGAAAACAGAGCCCCCTCAGAGATGATTATTTACCCCCCCCCCCCTCCCCGGAGACATTTTATGTTAACTTAATTTCTATTTGTGACAGCATTTAGATATATTTATATAGGGCAGATAGAAATTTTGCTTCCCTAAAGTTTCATTCGCTCCCCCCCCCCCCCCAGCCAAAACGTCCTGAAAGTGGGTCGTCAAAAAAAAAACGTCCTGGTGGCTCTCCCATTTGAAACAAAGTACTGCAATCCAACTGTAGTGAAGACTAAACATTGCTAAAAGCATAAATTTCGCACAAGAGACACATTATTTTAAAAACATCAAAGCTATTCATAATGAAGGAGAAGAAACATCAGTTGATCAAAATATTATTAAAAATAAAAGAGGTGCATCAATTTAGAAGTTCATTTTAAGATGGAGGAAGAAAAAGCAAATTGTTCCAATGGAATGCGCACCGAAGCACACAAACAACTTGATAAATTCACATTTTCAGCTCTAATCAGAAGAAAAGGTGTAAACAGCTCATTTTATATAGTCTCGTAGCTTTTGTCAAGAATCGTAAATAAATTAATGATAAAAGAATTCATGACAGGTGATTTTAATAATACTCCAATTTTTAAAAAAGAAAACAACCACTTTAAAAGGCAGACAAAACTAGAAAGAAATAAAGTGTCATGTTTTGGAATATACAAATTCAGCAAGATTTTAAAAATATATAATACTGAAATAAAAGGGAATAAAAGGAATATTACAAATTAGTTTATTTAAATAAATTTAAAGTACTAAAACCTAAAAAGAACAAATTTCTCTGTCATTTGAAACACAATAACTATGGAATAAAATGCTTTTGGAACAGAAAAATATTAAAAGTCTAAATATGTAACTAAAATTAGGAAAAGGGAACAATATGTAAATAAACCTCCTCAACCCTTTTAGATTAACAAGTAAAATTCCTAAAGTTATTGAATATTAGCAGCAATCCAACAATATTGATGTCATCAGCATATGCAAGAATTTGAATAAATTTGTGTTAGATATTTCCTTTAGTTGTGATATTAGAATCTCTAATAACTTTTTCCAGGGCTAAGTGGAAAAGTAGACAAGCAAGTGCAGGGTTCTATTGTAGATACACTATATACTCCAGATCTGTATCTGGACACCTTTATCAATACAGCATATTTATGATATAAATTCAGGAATGTTTTATTTCAACAGTATAAGACTTAATCCATTGATTTTTGATTCCATAAAATTGAATTCAATGTATTACTAGTTATTCTGAGCATATTTGCCTCTTGCCACCTTTATTAACCCTTTGCAGATGCTAGACGCATCCACACATTGACTGTGATACTGTGTTTAAGGACGATACTCACGCATTCACATCAGGGAGAAATGTACCCTAAAGGACGACTGAAACCAATATGCTTTGTCATGTGGAACGTTTTCGTTTGAATTTATTTGAATACTAGATGGTGCTAAATGTCCATTCTAACATTTACAATGTATTTCTTTAATACTTGACCTTGGTCTAGGAGGGCCCCCATGAATCATCACTTCATCTAGAGCGGTAAAATGTAGATTTGTAATATAAACAAACAGATCATTTCTCACAGACTCTGCTATGCTATAATTGTGTATGTGTTCTCGTTTTACTTTTAGTTTAATGATTGCGTTGGTGCAAGGAAGTATTGGAATGCAAGGAAGTATTTTCTTTTAAGTTTGTTTTTTATAGGAATGTGTGGTATTGAATTTATTAGGTTATTTGGGATAAAAGAATGGCTAAGTCAAGACGATTTTATGTATCGAAAAATATATTCTCATGGTAATCGAACAAGATAGTTATGAAAGTAATGCAGATAGTGAAGATTTGTGGATTTTTGGTATATCTGATGAGCGCACGGACAATTTTTATAAATTTAAAGTTGCAATGTTGATCTATACGTGAATCCGTTTTGAAATACATTATGCGTAAAAGGCGGTAACAAAGCTATTTTCTTCTTAAAAATTGTACATAATCTCTATTAGCTGTATAAAGTATCGAGTACAATCATTTGGATATTTTTCCTGCATAACAAATAACCATTTTAATCAAGTTAATTAATCATTTTTAATTATTTGAATTTTTAATATTTGAATAAAAGATAATTTGCATGTAACTAATGGAAAATCTAATCTAAAATGGAAAATAAGTATTTCCTTTATTCCTGAAAAAAGTAGAATGCTGTGTTGAGTGAGTGATGTTTGGGGATTTTTTTTTTCGGAGTTAGGATTAGTACAAAAAATGTGCCATCCATTGGGAACAGTTTGGAAGCGAAACGCTTCCTCCTTTGGACCACAGCAGTTCTGGAAAGCTGCTATCCACAAAGGGTTAAAAGAATCCATTTTTTTTTCAGCTCTACCACACTTCTGGCTAAACTTCACTTTGAGAATAAAAGTAGTTTGTAGAGACTGAGATGGAAATGTAAAGTGAGATTGTTTAAAGTCCACTTTCAATACATTAAACAAACAAACAAAAAAAAAACTCTAGGACAAACTGCAGCTTGGACAATCTTCTTACAAAGAATCTCTAGCAGATGCTTTGGAAAATTGTTACAGTTGAGATTGAAATAGGTGCTGAATTTTAGTCCAGAGGTGTATAGTGTTAAAAGTAGAACCTTTGAATATGCTAGTATTACCTTTCTACATTAATTTTCACAAATCACTCCTGTTCACACCGTGAAATTGGCGGAGAAGTTCTACTGAGCTTTTGAAAACTACTATCCATTCTATAAAAATTTCACAATGTGAAAAGCTCAGAAATGTTCAGAATGTTAGACAACACCAAATTCCAGGCTGAAAGCACAAAACTCAATAGACTTAGTCACATACAACTGGAACAAGGCATTCTAGACTCATTACGTGAATTTCATAAGGTGACTGCATACTTTTTTATACTATAATGTATTATTATGACTGCATACTTTTTTATACTATAATGTATTATTGTAAATGTTAGAAAAAGCACACTGTCAAATTTTGGATATGATCACTATTTTAAATGTTACAAAATCCAAAAGAAAGACACTGAAAACTGTATTTGTGGTGAAATAGGATCTCCGAAACATTTTGTATTTGATTGCGAACTTACAAAGAACTATCACCTTAAACTGCACAGTGGACAACATATGTCAATATTTGCCAAAAACCTTCTGGGTAATAGCTGAGCTAAACAGAGAATAAAATCTATAATTCAATTCCTAGAGGAAAACGAACATATCCTATGAATTATTACTGATAACCCCCAAACATTAGCTCACTGTTTTTTGCATATTTATTTGTAATACTTGTGAATTTTGTTATAAATACTGCAATCAAATTCATTTTAAATTCACATTTGTTTTAATCATTGCAAATATTATTGTATGTATCAATATAGTATTGAAAGTCATGGTAACCTGTGAGAGAAGTATGTATATATTGTATATATAGTTTTGTATGTATGTTTGCATAAGTAGTTTTGTATATTCGTATATATTTTGTATATATATTTTTGAGAATTATTCGTGACATTTTGTATATATAATAACCAATTTTTAAGTATTTTTATATACATAGTCGTTCCTGTTTGAAACAGTTCTGCACATAAGTGCTTATGGATGTGAAATATTTGTGAAATACTATCTGTCTCTAGTATAGACAAACATATTGTATATAATTGTTTATCATTTTTATCTTGGCATTAAGTTTTGATTTCTAGTTTTGGCAGATATTCCTCCACCATAGGCTGTAATTACTGTAAACCTTCGGGTCGGTGCCTATAGGTGGTTAATCTGTTAATCTGTTTAGAAAAAAAATTAAATGATTACTATTTAATATATTTTATTTTTCTAATATAAAAATTAATTTGTTACTTTCCAGGTTACTTATCTGATAAAATTGGCAGAAAAGGTGTCATGATATATCTCTCTGTGCTTCTACTCATAGGATGGCTTCTAATTGCATATGCAGAATCACTGCCTTACGTATACATAGGCAGATTCTTAACTGGTATTTGTTGTGGACTTATTTGCGTTGTTACACCTATGTACATTGTAGAAATTGCACCTCCTCATATACGTGGAGACTTAGGAAGTAGATTTCAACTGTTTATTTGTATAGGCATAATTTTTATATCAGTTCTTGGTAGGTATGTTGCCTGGAACTGGTCAGCAGCAGCTTCATCTGGTTTTGCTGTTTTATCACCTCTTCTTATGCTTTTCATACCTGAATCTCCAATTTGGCTTTTAAAGAAAGAACAACATGCTGAAGCTGCAAGTGCTATACAATATCTGTATGGAAATACAGGGGAAATTACAGGCCAGTTCATTTATGAAAATCACAAAGAGTCTCAAAATAATAAAGTCAGCATCGATATAAGACACCCCACATTTTACAAGCCAGCCATACTTTCTGTCGGCCTAATGTTCTTCCAACAATTTTCTGGGTCAAATGCTATTCTCTATTACACAGTTCTTATCTTTAAAGAAGCTAAAACCTCCATAGCACCCACTTTAGGTAATATAATAGTTGCTTGTATTATGTTCCTGTTTACTTTACTCAGCTGTTTTCTGATGGACAGGCTTGGACGGAAAATATCCCTCATCATATCTGGAATTGTGACATGTTTAGCACTTAATATTTTCTCTGTTTATTTAGTCCTTTCACTGAAAAACCCATCATTAAAAGAAACTTATGGCTGGATACCTCTCTTATGTTTGTTACTATATATTGCTGCATTCTCTATTGGTTTAGGCCCAATTCCATGGCTAATGATGTCTGAAATGTCCCCTACAAATGCTCGCTCCTTAATATGTGGATTGGGCACTGCATTCTCCTGGACTTTTTGCTTTATCATTACCAAAACTTTTATTGACATAGAGCATCTAATATATGACTATGGGGCATATTGGTTCTACTCAATTTTCTGCTTAATGTTATGTCTTTTTACTTTGTTATTACCTGAAACAAAAGGCAAATCTTTTGAAGAAATCAAAGGTTTTTTCTCAAGAGATGAATCATTTCAAAGACTGCCGGAAGTGGATGATATAGAAGGCAGCATTAACAGTTGAAGAAATAAATGTCTGTTTGTGTGGAATGGAATTATGCATTTGTATTCTAATACAAATGTGATTTAATTGGAATTATTTAGCATTCTTTTCTGATAATGCTAAAATATATTTATTTTATTATAATGGAATGTATAGAGCCCATACAAACTTAAATCAGCCTAAGTAATGTAATTTTGTTCATTTTAAAACATAAAGCAACAAGCAGTACACATTGATTTTTAAACTTTAAAATATGTTTTATGCAAAATATATTTAAAATATGTTTCATAAATATATAAAAAAAGTTTATTGCTATTTTATAAATTAACAAGCATTGTTTTAACTTATCAGATTTTAATAAACTTATTAGAACTAAATTTAGTCTTAAAATAATAAATAAATACATATATATATGATAAAATAAATGATGTAGTATATACATGATATAATAAATGAATGATTTCACCTTTTAGTATATGAAAAAATTTAATATGCTCTATCATATATATTTTTTCACATCAATTAATAAAACATATCTTAATACATAGAAATATTGTGTTTACAGAAGCTCAAATCCCATATATATTGAAAATGGTCCATTTGAAGAAATATTCAGTTGCATATTTAATTATTACTTTCTCATACGAAAAATACATAATTGTTTTTGGAAAATTTTCAGTAGTTTTGATAAAATTGCACTTTTTAATACTTGAATATTTTTAAAACACTTTTTAAATTATGTCCATCTGATCGTGTGTATATCAGTTAGAAATCGACATATAGTGGAAAATGCTTAACATGAAATGTGAGAAACATTTCATCTTAGCTGAATTTCATAATCTTTTATAAAATTAATTTAACATATGTAAGCTTGTTCAGTGTATATGTAAGCAATTTGGATATAAAAAATATTCATCGGAAATAACACAATTATAGACACATGAAGCGAAGTCCATTCGCTATTCCTAATGAAGTGACATCAACATTTGCTTGAATTTTGTAATCCCTTTTACTCAAAAACTACAATAGGTAGGTAGATGAAATTTTGAATACATATGTGAAATTGCACACACATTTGCAGAAGCACAAATTTCAATTATTAAAACAAATTATAATGTGAAACACCCATTTTTAAACTATATGGGCTCACTACACCTCTTCAAATAGCATGTAAAAGTAAAATATAAGCTTTGCAGCAATTCAGATATGAATAACCATTGTTGTACAAGAGTTAACTAAAAGACAATCTAGTATTAATCTTCGCTACCAAATTTTTTTTTTACATGGTTGCTAGAAGAATGTAACAAAACAAAATACATACTATGGAGTTAGAGAGTTACTCTTTACTTCCATGATTTGTGTTATGATAATAAAACACAAATCTGTGGAAATAAGATTTTGTGATTTAAAGAATTTCATTTTGATTTCATTGTTTTCCTGTATTCTAATTTGTTTAATTTAGTATTCAAATTGTAAAAATTTATATGCTCTTTTGTATTAAGATTCTCAAATATTGAATTAATTTTTTATACTTCTAATTTCATAATTACTTATAAAATTAGGTTTTAATTTGAAATATTTTGCAGCTTGTATATTTGATACCTGCAAGTCTATTCAAAGCCTGGGTTTTTGCTAGTTATATCAAAATATGCTCAAAACTGCTGTTACCAAAGAATATACGAGATTTTTAGAAAAACTTCATATAACTATAGCGTAAAGTAAAAATTGCATCTGTCAACCAGTTTTGAAGGAGCTCTTCTCTTCTGCTTAGAAATATCTGGATTTATTTTCTATTCTGGTCTGCTTCATTCATTTTTTAGTTATTTTTTGCAATATTTTTTTACAAAGTTAGCTCATACAGCTTTTAAAACCAGTTGGTTCCTTCTCATTTGTTTTTCACATTTATGCTTGTTTTTCCAATTGTTTCGTCACCATTTCTTGTTATTTTTTGCTTATTTTTCATGATTAAGGTTTTTCTAGGTGGTTTAAAGATCTCATGTTTTTGTGTTACATTTTTTTAGTAGGTTTTCTCACTAATCAAGTTGTTTCTAATCATTCTGCTGAGCTTTTACTTAACACTTTGTTTTCTTTTCATTCATTCTTTATTTTCTGCTATTCTTTCTTTCCTCTGTGGTTTTTACTGTTCATTCATAGTAAGTATCTTGCCACTTATTTCCTGCCTTCTTGGTTTTTATCACTGTTCATTTATCGTCACGGTGAAGGCAGTTTTTCTCCTATCTTCAGCCATGTGGGCTATTCTATCACAGTTATCAAATTTGCTTGAATAAGTGAGGTTGCACTTTATGCATGCCCTAAAGAAAAAGTTTTTTTTTGCTTTTGAAAGTGGTTGACATCTGTATATTTTACTTTATGCTGAAGTTTTTCTGAAAACAATAATTATAATAATGAAGACCGTACAATTTATTTACTATATCTCTAAAAAGCATTTTATTTCAATAATTTCATAAAAATTTAATGTACAAATAAAGTATCAAAATCGCTAAAGCAGTTCAATTGCCTGCTTAACAAAAAGTATCATAATTTTTTTTCTATCAATTGGGTTAAGGAATATCATCTTCAATGTTATTTCAGGTTATCCCAAAACTTTGATGGAGATTTTTCTGCAGTAAACCAAAAAAATTTTGCAGTAACCAAAATTCCATATTAACCATTTCATGTAAAACAAACAAATATATGTTGAAGTGCATATAAACTGTTAAGGACTGAGCTTGCATTTTATATAAACTGATTTTGGGCTATAAATTTTCATGCTAAGTGCTTTCCACTGTAACAGTGTTAACATTTTGCAAAAGAATATATGTCTTTACAAGTTAACATACATAAAGCATACCATATATCTAGTATTAACACTGTTATCAAGTTGCTAAATATTAAAGTACAATATAAGGTCAATGACCTTTAGATTCAGACAATGATCTTGCACTTATACAGGGTAATAATACTTGTGAGTTTGTCAGTGAATTTATTTTGTCATCCAACTTAAATCAACTTTAATTTATATTTAATTTGTGATAAAAATTTGTCCATGTGCTCATATAAGATTTTGTTATTTTTATCCAGATTAGTGTCTATTTTCTATGGCAGAAAATACATATCTTAAGTAAATAATATGTATTATGTAATAAAAGTTTTACTTAAGTAGTGTAAAGTCAAATATTTTAGTGGAGTTATTGGTAAATTAATTTATTGCACAACATTTTTAATATTGATAAAAGATCTGTTTACAAGTTTTATATTTAAATTTTTTCTGTTATATTTATGAAAATTTTATATATGATTTCAGTGCATGGATAGAATGAGATTGTGTTAAAGAGGTGCCTGTAAAAGATTTGGTTCATGTTTTTGTGGGGTTAGCCAACAAGAATATTTACAAACTTGAACAGTTTGTATGTTGGTCATTTAAACATGACCATAATTTAAGACTTCAAAATTGTTTACTGGTGAGATCCGGCATTTTGCTTTGTTAGGAAAAAAGTATTACTACTGGTTGCATTATACTCCTAAAAGAATCTTGGTGGATCATAGTGAGGTGGGATAAACATGATACATCTTGATGTATATCCAAAACTTTATGATGTGAATGGAAAAACTCTGTAACTGAAGTACAAGATTCATGTATTCCAAAATCTTTGCAAATGATATTACTTTTTTTCCAGTGCCATATGTCTGAAATATCGATTACATTAGACTGGGGCAAAGAACTTTTTGTTGTTTCAAGATTGATTCCACATTTAGTTGATTGTGTTTGCTAAGTCATTTGATTTATGTATTTTCTATCCCATGTTCTTGCTAAAACTCTGCTAAAAGTAGATTTTAACTAAATTTATTGTGCTGAACTTTTATTTTTCATATCATGTTAGAATTTAAAAATATACTTGCCTTGAATTGTGAATATTAATTTTCAATCACCTTGTTGACCATTTGCCATAAACAGTTTTTTATGTTTATAAATGCTTTTACAAATGTAAAACTTGAGGGTCAAGTTTGCACACATTGAGGCAGGTTGCACACATTTTTAGTTATTCTAATAGCATTGTAGAAGCTAATGCTACTAGATATTTCACAATTGACCAATCCCGGCCGTCTAAACAGTTACCTTACACCTTTCTGGTAGGTTGGACGGTCTGGGTCTCAACAACAACAATTGACCAATCCGCAAGTGTAAAATATTTTGGTGTTTACAACTGTTTTTTCCTTTTGGACCAGTAAATTTATGAAATTTCCTAGTTTATATGGGAATAAAACATGAAATGCAGTCTGCTACAGTCATCCATTTATACATTTTCACTAAAAATGATGAGAAATAGAAAATTTCAAAAATTCATAAATCTCAAATTGTACAATAATGTGCAAAAATGGATGCCATTTTTAAATTTAGTGTATCAAATTACATATAAATGAACATTTTTCTTCTCCTTTCCAACAGCATCATCATAAGCTGTAGTGTTTTACAAAATAAGGTTTTTATTTTTTATTATTTTAATTTAAAAGTTTTTAGATTTCATACATCAGTAGTCAGAATTGTAATGATTATAATGTGTAGTTTTATTGAGACCAAAAACTCCACAAAGTGCCCTTTTAGATAATTAAGTTTGTACTGAAACTGTCCAGCTTTGTGTTTTGAACATTAATTACTTTCCAATCAAATTGATTTTATCACTCAATAAGTTTGAACACATCCTATGCTCAACATCAATGAGTCAAGTCAAATGTTATGAACTCGATACACAAGGCTTACAAAGTCACTTCAGTATTTCAAACAAATTCACCAGAATATGATCTTTTCAGAGGATCTGATATTTAAGTGTAGAAATTCGAATTTTTTTAATTTTACAATATAGTGTTCAGGAAATAGTTTTAATTGCTGCTTTATGATCTACATTTTTTATGCCTTTCTCACATGTTATTACATTGAAACGCTCAATGTTTTTCTGATCTGAAAACTCAAACCTCTTTTGACACTGATCCTTATATTGTCACCCTGGCATACAACTTCTCTCAATGTTATAGTTTATGATTTCAATGTCATTAAAGTTATAGGGATTTAAATATAAATACTAAGAATTTTAAATTAATGCAAATAATTAAGAGTCGTAAATTTCTCTATCCTTAGTTTCAAAGTTATTTGTTATTAAACGTTCAAGGTAATAGAACAGTGTTATGTAAAGGTTAATTAAAGGGGTGAATGTCCGTATGTGTTATGCTATAAACTCGGATTTTCAGAAGAAAGTCTATTAATATGACAGTACTACTAAAGAGTACTAGTACTAAAGTTTTTTTCAGAAGATCAGTTTTTTTATTATAGCACCATTTAGTTCATAGGTTTTAGTTCTGTTTAGTATCAGTTTAGTTCATAAGTTTTTATTTATAAACATAATGTAGAAATATTATATCTGTTCACATGTGAAAACATATTGTGTCTGCTGTTTAGTGTCATAATTTTATCTATGTATATAGTTATTTATTGTCTTGTATTATGAGTCTTGATATGTAGGATTTTTTGTGATATTTTATAATGGCTGCAATAATATTTGCTGCCAATTTATAAATGTAATATATATGTAGACTTAATTTATATTATTTATAAAATGGGTAAGTTGACATATCCTCCTAATAATAAATTTGATTAAGATGTAATCATAATGTCTATTTGTTTTTTCTTGCTTATCACACACACACACAGTATACCATTATTTTAAAACACTTCCATTATTTGCTGTAATTTTGAAATATGGTGTGTAGTAACACATGGCTTTAATTTTTAGTTTATTATTGTATAATATATTTTATGTTAGGCTAACTTGACTACAGAGTTAGAGGGAAAACTGTGAGCCTAAGTAATATAGTCCAATAATTTAGACTATATTACTTAAGCTCACAGTTTCATTAAATATAGCATTATCTATATAAACAAGAAAGATCAATCATGCGTAGAGCATTAATTATGAAACAATTTCCAACTGCATTGCAATTTTATTTAAACATCTCTAAAATGCGATACATGTAGTGGTGATATTTCTAAAATTATTATAATACTAGAATAATATGCAATTTGAAAACTTAAAACTTCATAGAAAAAAAATGAACTTATTCAAATGACGTCCTTGAAATATAAATTGCCTGGCTCTGTACATAAAAGCAGTGAATATTTCATTCATACAATTTTATTCCATTCCTTGCATTCAGCGGTCATATTTTTAAAATTATCACAATACTACAATAATTTATTTTACTTAAAAACTTGAAACCATGGAGGTAAAAGTACTTTCTAACTCCATGCTTAAAACTTGATCGAAAAAAGCAATGCTATAAAATCGTCTGCTTTTCTATGTAAAATCAAAGAATATTTCATTCATATCAGCTATATTCCAGACTCCAGAGCTAAATAAAATAATTTTGCATTAAAAAAATTCAGCAATTCTTATACAACTCATCTTACAGTTTGATGTGTTTACATTCTGCATACTTTAAAATTAGGCTTCATTGTAAAAATAATTAAAGTTTGATGATCATTTAAACTCAGAAATATTGTAATTGCATTGGTGCAAAATATAGATGCACAGAAATTATGCAAAAATAAAGCAGTTTTACTGATGTTGAAACCCTTATGTTGTTTATTACTGTATTTGAATAGAATATTTTGAATGATAATATCATAATATCAAAGCTTTTTTGAATCTGCTTTTCGAATAAATGTTTTTTAATTTAATCCGTGTTGCTATTAAAAATTGAAAAAAAAAATTGCAGTTAAAATCTGATTTCTACTCACTTTTTTTTTTTTTTTTTGTATCTCAATGAGAAGTATTTGTAGTCTGGGATCCATTATTTTTAGGATATTGAAAGTTTTGAAGGATGTTCCTAATGAAAAAAAATCTGGCTATGCTACCAAAATGACAGTAATTTATGAATTAGAAAAGAATTTGATTTCGAATATCACTGTCATAAAGCCTGAAATGGAATGGTTCTCCACACATATCCTTCTTGATCTTTGGAAAAACATTTTTTTGGATACCTTATTTATAAAGTTCTGACAATTTCTTATGATGTTCCAAGGCAAAAAACTACTTATGTTATAAAAATGGCAGTCATTTTGACGGGCCCACTTAAAATGAAAAAAAAAAAAAATCACATTATTGGATATATCAAGTAAGTATATATTTTATATGTATTTTTACATAAGAAAATAGATTATGGCTTTTAGAATGCTAAAACTAAACATTGATTCTACAATAGAAAAAAGTTGTCGTGTTCAACGCCTGATATAGCAATTTACTGTTTAAAATAGAATGGTAAAAATTTTATTTTAAAAGTCTGATATGAGCAGTACATGATTTTCACTACATAATACAATGACTAACTTCTTTCACTCTGAAAAAATCATATATAAGATTAATGGTGCAATATTTTTTGCAATGAATTGGTCATTAAAATTCAGCACTTTTCTTGATGACAAATATATGAAACTGTGAATGTAGCCAAGAATGTATTTAACTTTTTCTTATTTAATTTAGAAAGGTAAATTAGTAACTATGGCAACCATCTAATTATACTATGTAAAGTCATCAAACGTACATATCTTGCATAATAAGATGTGTGCAGTCTGTAGCAAGAAATCTAAGTATTATACAGCCATGAAATTTGGTATACAGGCAATTTAGAACCCGAGATGGTGCACCTCTGTGACAGTTAAAAAAAAATTACAATTAGTTTATTAGTTATATTGGACCCTTAGTGACTAAAAATATTATCACACAGTTTCCATATTGACGCCATCAGAAAGATCAATTAAGTAGGACAATTCCTTGGTATTTCTTTTTGTTTTTAAATGCAATGACATTTGCATTTTTGGGGTTATCCGATACTTCTTTTGCCGCCATCCAAAAAAGTAACAATAGCACTATAGCTTGGCAAAAAGTTGCATAATCTATATCAAACCTTTTTTTCTTGACTTCCTGTGTATCAACTTTTCTCCCATTTGCAGTTTGTTGTAGTCTTCTCTCATATAAAAAGGATTCCATTTAAATTTTATTTATTTTTGCTTTGTGAAGAGTATACATATATATATATATATATATCGTTTGCTTTGCACATAGCATGAATAATTTGGCAACAGTTTAGGATTTGAAGGTACAATTTGCAATTGAGTTATGTATTATTTAAGTAGCGGGCACTTATTTATGACCTGGGAAACACCATGTAATATGCTATAGTATATTAATAAAGCCGTATCACACAATGTTATTAGCATTGAATTAACATCATTTACATTAAAATTTGGAATCTTTGACAACTTTATTGGTTAAAACAAATTAACTTGTTCATACGTATGCAAAATCGACAAATTGCAGTTGACATTTTTTCTAATTATCCTACGAAATAAATGAATATTGGTGAATTGTTTGATGCCAAAATACAAAAATATTACAAAAAGTGCCTTCACTCATATGTGAAATGAGCTAGATTCAAGAAAATGATGTTAGTAAATTTGTTTCATAATGTGCTGCATATTGAAAGTAATTATACAATGCAAGTCAAAAGTCCATAAAAACTGGAAAAATGTATAAAAAAGGAAGAATCGTTGCATTGAAGTCTAGTTGGCATGTGTAATGCCAGAAATATGAAACATTAAAGAATTGATAGGAATAAGAAATGGTGGAAGCAGGGTGAATGCGGGGAGGGGGGGGGAGTGAATATTCCCACGCTAAGCCCATTGGTGGTAACCGAGGCGGTTCCCCGATGTCTGCATACCAGAACAGAAGGCACGTAGATCATCCAACGGAAGAAAAGGGATAAATATGAGATCAAGCTGGGGGTCAAGTGAGTTGGTCAGCAGTTGGTCAAGGCAATCTGTTGGAGTTGCATATATGAAGAGCAAGGCAATAGCAGTTTAGATTTGTGTGTTGAATGAGTTCGGAGGAGAGCTCGCAAGATCTTCAGATGTTAAGCAAAGAGTAAATGGTGAAAAACCCGGTGCAAGTCTTCAAGGTTGAAATACGAAAATCAGGTACCGTATAATTAAAATTATATGAGGATGATGTGTTCAAAATTTGTGTTGAATAAAACTAGTTAATTAGTCCCACCACTTGATCTAACCAAAGGTCTCAATTATCTGGCATTACACCCCCCAAACTACTTTGAGATGTATTCCAATATTACGATACTTATTTAATTTGTAATTTTAAGAGTGTAATTGTGTGATAAAATAAATGTTTGTTCCTTTACTATTAACCTTTTTAGTTTTAACTTAGTATCCCGTTATGCAAAATTTAGGTGGGTTTTGCAGCCACCAACACAATGTACACAGCAGTAAGTTTTAGAGCATATTACATCTATGATTAATATACTAATTAATAATTAATTTAATTTAAATGCATTTTTCAACAAATAATGTATATGTAAATCGGCACAGCATGATAATTTTTGTTCGATAGGGTTTTTTTATAGACAGAAAAGAATGTGTACTTCGAAAATGCACTGATAAGTGGTGCTAATACCATTACAACCATCACAAGTATACAAATGAGGTTGTTATAAAAGTCATAGAAGTCATGTTGAGCACTTGCTGGTGCAATACAAAATTTGAGTGCACAATAATTATTTTCATTGTCTTTTAACACTAAACCTACCACGATGGGTCAAATGACCCTTTTTAAACTTTCTGCAAAAATTTTTACATACAACATTATCACATTGTAATTTGACTTTACAACTTTTATTATAATTTACATCCAATGTATTTTTCAATATTTATTTTTCACTTGTTTATATTTTTACCGAGAAATATATGCAACTGGACCTATCTACCACGACGCGTCATTTGGCCCATGTAATAGATTGTGTGATAAAATCATTTTTGCTATTGCATCAGAATTTTGCTGTTTTGCATTATACTTGTTGATACCTTTTGAGTGTTAGATTTCAGTTTTAGTTTGACAAGTTATAGTGCTATTTTGTGAGTCAATAATTCTTATTTCATTGTGTTGGTAATTCTTATCGCAAGAATGTTGAGAAATTCAGGATATTTCAAATTATTAGAAAAAGTAAATAATATAGCTGAAGAGTGTTCGGGATCCAGTGAAGAGGAACTCTCTGAAAGTGAAGTGTATAACATAGAACAACATGATGATTCATTTGAAACTACGGAAGGATGCAAATTCTCAGGTTCAGATGATGAAGAGGAAATTATTTTGAATATGCATAGAGGATAAAAGAGAACAATATCATTATTGAGTTCCGAAAGTGAAAGTGATGTATAGAGGATCAATGTATCGAAACTGTGACTGATGGGACAGTTTGGCAAAAAATGAAAGAAGGTTCTATACCTAGAAGAGTGCCAATTCATAATAATTGTAGGGAAATTCATAATAATGTGCACCAATTTATAATAAATGGGGATTTTGTTCTCTTATTTTTATTTGAATAAATAAACAAATTAGAACCGTTATTTGGACAAAATTGTTTTATTCACCCACCAAATTGTATTAAATGGTATATTTTTGCTATGCATATATCGTAAAATATATGACTTTTTGAAGACTGGTAATTTGATCCGCTGTGATAGAAATAGGTATATATATCAGTAGGTTTAGTGTTACATGCTTACAGTGCTATCTATTGAGAGCTTTTTAAATTACAATTTTTTTACTGTCAACAACCCCTACCCATCTGGACAACATTGTCAGGCAAACTACACTTCAATGTGACAATTTTTTTGTAAGTTTTTATGAACTTTAGGCTCAACCTGTATTTAAAAATATATACTTAATTTTATGTAATTTTTTTTAAAATGTACAATCATCAGGAAAACAGTTTATGCTGTAGTTATAAAATACATACTATTCATTTTATAATGTATGATATAGTACACATAAAAATTATAATTTATTTAACATTGAATGTTTGGATTCTTTTTCTTTATTCAAAAATTTGGGAGTCTTTATTCAAAAATTTGATATTCTGAATGTTAATTTTCATTTAAAATTAAAGAGATCCATTATTCACTGATTGTAATAATCATACCAAATATCATTTCGAAATACTCAATTCATTTGAGAGATATCACATTCACAGCTTCAAAGACACACACTTCAGAAACATGTGATTTGAGTCGAAATGCTTAAAACATGTAAATCCATTAAAAACTAAAATTATTTACTCTACCACAATATTTTTCTTATGCATTATACTATGTATGAAAGGAAGCTAATTATTGAATTCAAATGCATATTCTCTAAAAAAAATTAAAATGGTGTTCAAATATATATGAATCAGATTGTTTAATAAACTCTAAGTGCTAGTAATTAGTTTAAGTTTTACAAAATTAAAACTAGAGATAAATGAAAATTCAGTTTGGTGATACAAAAAAAAAAAAAAAAAATCTGGTACCACCTGAATAAAGTGGTTTTCTCACTTTTTGCAAGAACCACCTGTTTGTTCTCATATCTTGCAAATGGTCCACATTTGTCTTGTATACTTAGCTTCACAATTTTGCGATCCGACGTAGGTTTCAGTATAGTATATAAATAGAAATATAATCTTAAATTATAATACGTACAGTAATAGAAATAAATTCTGAAATTCATGAATCAAACTAGTAAGTAGTTAAAAATTATCGTACAATGCACATTATAAAAAACGCATAATAAATTACATTATGTCTTGAACAAGAAATAAATTAAACACAAAATTGGATGAATTATTTTATTGATTTTTTTATTTTCCTTTACAACTTAATATTATCTCACTGAGATTTTCCAATCAATAAATTAGATCTTCTTAAGCGATTACTTCATAAATTTATTTAAACTATAAATATTTCAGTTATTAATCTGAATCATGAAGCTAGAAGTAGCTTCCTGATCTATGTGTTTATATTCTATAAGTTTTATATATGTATTCTCAAAGTTATATGAAAGAATGATTCTCTGAAGAACGATGTCAACGATTCACTATCGTTAAAAACTCCACTCAGGCTTTTTTACCTAAAAATATGGTCCAATTAAATTAGGAATTGATTGGAATATCAACCAATCACACTGCACATATCTGTGCTGTACGCGAAATTGAAATGGAAATATAATAATATAGCTCAGTAGATACCATTCCTACTCATGAATAGTGCTACAACATCGAAGTGGTTAGGCTGCCTGCAAGTGTGGTTGCGGAAGCGATGTAAGTTGACTGCCGTCAAGTGCGGACGCGCATTGAGTTACCTACCAGTGGGCTACCGGATGGTCATTGTCTTACGACGGAAGGTAGCCTATTATATTTCGTTTACTATTAGACGACAGTGTTATTTAAATTGTAATTCTTCAAATATATTTAAAAATAAATTACCGATAAAAGAGTCGAGTTTTACGGTTTCTAGCTCCTACAAATGTATATATAATATTGAAATAGAGCATGAAGAGTGGAGCGATTCCTTTTTTCCACTTCTATTTTTCGGAAAATAAAATATAATAATCCTTTTGACAAGAAGTATTTGATCATAAAATTTAAAAAAAAAAAAAAGACCAGAGCTGGACCCCCCCCCCCCTTCCCCCCAGTCTGCTGGGGGAACTCGGCCCGGACAGGAAAAATTAGGCCGCGCTCGTTTTTCACGGGCCTGCATGTGTGTGCTTTATTTTGAAGAAAAAGAATGAGAAAAAGTACAAGTGACATTTTATCCCTTCTCAGAAAAACGCTGGCAAAGTGGTGAAATAAAAATATAAAGTGTTTGCACAAGTACTTCTAGTGAAGGAAAATGATTTTTAAAGCACTAAATTTATGCTTAACTTATCTTTCAGCAAATTGTCTCTTCTATTTCATATGAAATAGAAGAGACAATTGAATGGTTGAGTATCATATGATACTTAACCATTTAAGTATCATATGATACTTAACCATTCTATTACAAGCAGCTATTCTTTTTAACAATTTTTAATATTATATATAATAGTATATTCTTAAAAAAGATTTAATTATAAACCGGCTTTTTATTTTTTAAATTATTTAATAATGCATTTTCTATGCATATGAGTAAATTATTTTTTCTTTTTGTTATTATTATTATTTTTTTTTTATAAATGGCAAAAAGATTTTCCATCTGTAAGTATTTAAAACGAATTTTAATATAATATTTAATAATATATTTTCAAAAGCATTTTTAAATTTGTTCTTATAATTTAATAATTTACTCTTATTTATTATATTTAATAATTTACGTTTTAAGAATTTTAAATTACTTTTTTCCTGCTATTCCTTTTGTGTAATGTTTTAAATTTGTCATTAAAAAAAACCTGTTATAGATAAAACATAATTATTTCATAACTTTTCTTTTTCAAGAAAGAAAAAAATTAAAAATAAATTACTTTAAAATATACTATTTTTAGATCTCACCAATGCATATGGAGTTTTTTTCTTCTATATACATATAGCTAGAAGTGTGGGCTTTGATTTTAGTAAAATTATTTTCGATATTACATGTTAGCTGAAATAATATGTTCAATGACTTTTATTCTTATATTACAGCTATAGTTACAATATATATTACACAACAACAAACATATATTACACGACATAGTAATAAAAAAGGGTTAAAATTTAAAAATATATGAAAATTTCTTATACTTGTATATTGCAGTCAGCATAATATCAACCTAAACGGAATATAATGCACTATCTTCCACCAGAAGACAACCGTCCGACAAATTTGACGGAAGCCCACTTGCAGGTTTCCGTGTACAGCTCTATTCGCGACCGCACATGCGAACAGCCTCGTCTAAACACAGCCCTTCAGCATACACCGAAGTGGTTAGGCTACCTGCAAGTGCGGTTGCGGAAACGATATAATTTGGCTGCGTCAAGTGCAGACGCGCATTGAGCCGTCACCTCCGAAAGCAGAGGCCGGAGCACTAATTTTTGACGTCTTGGCTTGTAGGCCCACTGCGAGTAGGTCTTCCAGATCGCGATCGAAGCTTTTGCTATTTGTTTCCCTTTTAATTCTCTGTTCGATGTAAAGGAATCATAATTTATCAGTAAATCAAATAATATTCATGAAATTTGGAAGTATTTTCGATAATGTTCATTAAAATGGGTGATTTAAAATCTTAATATTGCTGTACATTTCCTTAAAATAAAATATTTATAATGACTCATTCACTGTAGGAGCAAAGATGAAAGGATTCCATTCAGTTAGTGTTTTAATAAAAGTTTGAAAAAGAACCCTGTATATTTATTACTTAATCAGGCATTTTATTTGAATAATTCTTCAGTACATTCAGCTAAAGTATGCGTGCTTACAGATAAAGTATGCAGAAACTAAAATGATTACTGAATACTATATCTTTAAATATCACAAGACAATCATTAAAAAGAAACTCAGAATTTAACTTTTAATATGCTTACGTGTTTATTTATTTTTATTTCATTTTATTTTATTCATTTTTTGTTGTTGTTATAAATTGTAAAATGATTTAGAATTAAGATAAAATACTAGTTGAATGTCATTCATTAACCTATGCACTATAAATTGTAGAAGTTCAGGTTTTCTAATATAGCACATCTTATATTCCCTTTTTTACTACCAGACATTAACAAATTGTAAACAATTTTGCTTAATTATAGAGTTTGAAATACCTCAGGGGCTTTGAAAATTTAATAAAGCTGTATAATAAAACTTTTTGGTATTAATATTTCATTTACAATTCCATTGAAGTGAAAATGTAAGAAAGATTAAATTAGCTTTGTATTATTAAAATAACATTAACTATAATATAATGAAATATACAATGGTAACTTGAAATTGTAAGTTAGTTACTTTGCTTTTTTCCAAGTTATTTTAACAATTTTCAATAACATAATTAATAACTCGCTACATAAAAAATAAAATGTGCCCAACCTAAACACAAATGACTTCCTAACCTATTCTTCTAAAATTTCAGCATGCCATAACAAATAATAAAAAATATATGTGCAATATATTAAGATACTATATCTTTTATATGCAATTACTTACTTATCAAACAGTTAAAATATGTTATTTGATGTGTGAAATATTCCATTTTACATTATTTTACTTTCATAACTTTAGTGTAGCATTTTTATTGCTACGATTTCTTACTATTGACAATATCTTAAAAAGATAATGACATTTTTTTATCTATATAAATAAAATTGAAAATACATGTATCTGTCTGTGTGTTTATCTATCTCATCATCACGGTAGAACTGCTGCATCGAATTTCATGAACATTCTGTGGGTAGCTTTGAAATAGCCCTACTTAAAATTTAGTCCATGTTTCGAGTTTCTAGGACCAGGGATTGTCGAGATATGAATAAAAATCCCACAATTAAACCTTCCATAAAAATAGAATTATGCAGATGATATATTTTCCACAAATTTATTAAGAAAATTATATCATGATGCTTAGCAACGCAATTAAATCAAATGTGTTTATTAGGCAGACGATTATTAAATTTTTTAAGATTTAAATAATAAAGAAATCAATATAAAACAAAATTTTATAACCATTTTTATACAATTTTAGCGCTTTTATTTTAGTTTATATTGATCCAATTTCATATATATTTTATAATTTGTTTTCAAACGAGGATGTTTTATTCAGATCTGCTTGAAGATAATTTTGTATAGAAAACACAGAAAGGAGAATTAAATGAAATATTTTAATAGAATGTTTTGAGTAAGAATGTCATTTAGAATACTGCAGGAATTTGCACATATATTAAATCATGGGCAATGTCGGGTATATCTGCTATTAACAGTATGCATAAAATTGTATGTTGTACATCTATCTGTCTGTTTATTATCTCAGCACGGTAGAGATCACCTATTTTCATTTCATTAGAATTATTATAAAATTTCAAAAATTGAGACTCTAAATATTAAAACTTCACATCAAATTCTGAATTTTAGGTTTCTTGTATTATATGGTCAGTATGAAGTACGGACATACTGCTAGTCTATTAAAAAATATCACACAACTAACAACATTATTAAAATAATTTTAAAATATTTACAGGAAACTGAATAATTTATGACAACATATTAAGTATACTAGGTAAATGAAATGAATCACACAAGCTAAACCTAATAAAAGATACATTTTAAACATTGAATGATTTTAAATACTTCACAATTACTTAACAAAGCTTAATTTTACAAATGTCTAGGCAGTTTTCTTAATTAATGTGACAACAATAAAATTTTAAAACAAACTAAGAAAACTCTAAAAGGTTTGTTGACGTTATAATTAGCAACAAAACAATTTAGAATCCATTTAGCGTTAATTGAATAGCAATAATTTGATTGCCATATATTTAAAATTCTATGTAATTTTAAATGACATGATAATAAGCAAAAAATGGTAAGCACTTACTTCTAAATAGCATTTTCCGTTTTTCACATTACGGGAATAAGGTAATTAGTAATCCAATGTTATAAGGTATGTAGTCGAAGGTATGCTGGTCAAAATGTTTATAAAATCATGAACTAACATATAAGACATTCAAAAATACGATAAAAAGACCGTTATGCATCCACACGCGCGAGCCCACGTACTGCACTGCACATACGATACTTCTTTGTGTGGGCTACTCTACTAGGGGAGAACTTTCCAGAAAAGTTGAGACGGAGGAATTCGGATTCGAAGGTCAGAATTGGGCCTACACTTCATACATCACGAGGTACAGGGGGGGAAAGCAGTTCGGCCTTTTCTACCGGGGGTGACGATTGAGCTACCGTGGGCTACCGTCAAATTAACCGGATGGTCATTGTCTTACGACGGAAGATAACAAATTATATTTCGTTTACTAACGTTAGACGACAGTGTTATTTAAATTGTAATTCTTCAAATATATTTAAAAATGAATTACCGATAAAAGAGTCGAATTTTACGGTTTCTAGCTCCTACAAATGTATATATAGCATTAAAATAGAGCTTGAAGAATGGAGCGATTCCTCTTTTCCACTTCTATTTTACTGAAAATAAAATATAATAATCTTTCCAAACTTTTTAAAGAACTTGACAAGAAGTATTTGATCATAAAATTGTCTAATTAATAGACCTGAGCTGGAGTCCCCCCCCCCTTCCCCCGGTGTGCAGGGGAACTCGGCCCGGACAGGAAAAATTAGGTACAAAAATGAGGGGACGGGGGCCCGAAGAGGCCCCTTCCTCCCTCGCTTTCCACGGGCCTGCATGTGTGTGCTTTATTTTGAAGAAAAAGAATAAGAGAAAGGTACAAGTGACATTTTACTACTCTCAGAAAAACGCTGGTAAAGTTGTGAAGGAAGAATATAAAATATTTAAGTAAGTACTTCTAGTGAAGGAATATGATTTAATTGCACTAAATTTATGCTTAACTTATCTTTCAGCAAATTTTCTCTTCCATTTCATAATATTATACCATTCAATTACAAGCAGCCATTCCTTTTAATATTATATATAATAATATATTCTTAAAAAAGATTTAATTATAAACCGGTTTTTCATTTTTTTAATTATTCAATAATGCATTTTTTATGTATATAATAAAGAGTAAATTATGTTTCTTTTTTTGTTATTAATTTTATTTTTTTCGAAAGTGGCAAAAAGGTTTCCCATCGGTAAGTATTTAAAACGAATTCTAATATAATATTTAATAATATATTTTTCAAAATCATTTTTAAATTTGTTCTTATAATTTAATAATTTTTAATCTCTTATTTATTATATTTAATAATTCATGTTTTAAGAATTTTAAATTATTTTTATCTGCTATTCTTTTTGTGCAATGTTTTAAATTTATCATTAAAAAAAAATCCTGTTATAGATAAAAAATAATTATTTTATGACTTTTCTTTATCAAGAAAGAAAATATTTAAAAATAAACTACTTTAAAAAATTAAAAATATACTATTTTTAGATCTCACCAATTCATATATAACATCAAAATAGATCTTGTAAAATGGAATTTTCCCCTCCTATATACATATAGGAGGAGGGAATTGGGGGGGGGGCTTTGATTTTATTGAAATTATTTTCATTACTACATGTTAGCTGGAATAATATGTCCAATGACGTTTTAAAGTATTTATTCGTAAACATAGCTATAAAAAGGGGTTTGAATTTAAAAAATATATAAAAATTTCTTATACTTGTATATTGCAGTCAGCATAATATCGACCTAAACGGAATATAACGCTACTTTCCACCGGAAGACAACCATCCGACTAATTTGACGGAAGTCCACTTGCAGGTTTCCTACTACAACTCCATCCGCGACCGCACATGCAGACAGCCTAACCACAGCCTCTCAGCTTACAGGCACTGAGTTAATTTATCAGCATGGCAGATTGTCAGCTGTAGAAAATAAACATTGGGAAGGATTTTTTAACTTGTTCCGGCACAACGGATATTTTGCTTGTGAATAATAGTATGAAAAACATTTTATTTATTTTAAATATGATTATGCCTTTCAATATGTTTTTTGATTCAAATATTTGCTCAATCTTTAATCACTAACAAATTAGTTCTTAAAGACTGATTTTGATTTTGAATTGTGGAAATTTTACTTTCTTATCTGATAATATGTAAAAACAAGCAATTTTTAGAAAATAAAGCAATTGTGCAGATATATATCTCACCAAACTTATATTTGACGTGTGACGCAGAAACATAGTGTCAAACGGAGTAGGGTGTTTATGGTAACAAATGAATTTGGCTGCTGAATTTTTATACATGCACTTCTAAAGTTTCTTATTACTAACATATGAGTTAATTGATATCTATATAAATTTGTGTCCTAATTTTCTTCGAAACCATTAACTATTTTAGGAACTGCATAAATTGGGGTTTGTATTCTTTGTTTTATACGAACTATATGTCTTTTTTTTTTCTTATTTTATCGTATATTGATTTATTATGTATTCAATCTTATTTTAGTATTCAATCTTATTTTAAAAGTCAATTATAATTTAGTTTGTAATGATAATATTTTTTATGTTATAGACAGTCAGGGGCTTGTGCAGAGTGAGATTTTGAAGCTCATTCACTGATCTTGGAAGGTCTTGATCTTCAATGTTGAAACTTATTTAACCTATGTTGCTTTTAATTATAATATACTTTTCAAAGAAATTTTTTTATGTGGGACGATCTTTAGCCAGTCTTTGAATATAGCACTACTATCAGTATATTCTATAATTATGCTGATATTCTATTTATTCTAGAGAAAAATTGTTTTGCATTTGACGTAATTGTTTCATTATCATTTTATTATTCACAATTAGGTAGCCTAGCAATATACTGTAGCAGTTAGTAAAGTTGTAGAATATGTAGATCGGAGCTTGTTCTTGGCATGTACAATTGCAAATCCAATTGACTCTTGCAAATCAAAAGTATGAATCAAACTTTTAAATCTATGAGTCATTTTCTGCTACTTTTTACATTTATAATTTTTATTTAATAATGGCAAAAGGGATATTTTGCATATATACATTTATACCAAAACCAATAGTGTAATAAATTTTTGAAATAACAAGTATATGGTATAACCTGTTAAAGTTATTGTACTGTAATTATTGCACTTTTAAAACATAGGTATAAAATAGCCATATAATGAAAACTTGCTAGAAAGTAAAGAAAAAACAGGAATAAATTTTGTGAGTCATTTTTGACTTGCAGTTTTTAAATTGTGAGTCAATTTGGTTAAAAAAAAGGCTGATAGATGTGGAAATTGAGAGTGAACATGATCTCTGTGAATGTATCCCATGTTGTACACAGATAGCTTAGAAAATTTATCTGAGCTTGCCTAGCAGGTTAATAAAAGTTTGGATACAACTTAGTTATAACTGCACATTATTAGTCTTGTACATTTAATTATAGCAAGCTTAAATTTTAATTTATAGAATCTAATGTTAAAATAACAATTTTTCTTTAAATTATTGTATTTGATCGTTACAGTTGTTAGTTTTATGTAAGTTTTCTATTTTGATTGTTTTTATAGAGCATATATTTTGTATTTATATATTATAGTCTGTAATTTTTTTGTTTTACCATTATTCCCATGGATGTATAAACCAGAGGGATACTTCCCCTCAACTTTTCAGGTGAGAAGGAAAACGGTCCTCTCCTTCTTCACGAGTTTTAAGTTTTTGATTTACACATCTAATTACAAAAGTGAAAAAAAAAAAAATACTGAATTTATTAATATGTGGAAGTAAAACAATGAAGACCATATGAAAAATAACTCTATCCTAATTATGTAATTTGTAAAACTGGACCACATATATAGATGACTTGGGGCTGAAATTTGCCTGAATCCATTATCAAGTCTACATTATATTATTATCTACATATAGCCTGTTTGGGAGTTTGCCAATTAGCAAAACTAAACAATGCTGGATGACCCTACTTTTACAAGAAGTACAAAAAATTTCAGGAAGCGGAATTTAGGGCTGAAAGACCATCTCTTCTAAATACACTACTGACCCTCTCAAATTTATCTACAAATCTATATGTATGATTATTCCTTCTTACTGGACATGTTTTAAAGACATTAACTATAATATGGGTGTTTTCTTGCAAGACTAAAATTTCAAAAAATTTTTAAATGAATGTATTTAATAAAACTAGGGGCTCCGTTCCCTGCTCGCTGATGATCATTAACCACCCCGGAGCTGGATGTTCTTTGTTTATCCTTTGTGTGCACATGCATTCACAAGACTCATGTTTTGTTATTATTCCCAAAATTATTAAGTACATTCCTATAGTTGTCCCAAGACAGGCTAAGTTAATAAGATTCAATGTTCAAAGAACTAAAATAAATCACAAAAGACAACTATAGACTAAATTTAGCTTCTTAGTTGCTCTGATTCTAGTTTTTCTACAAGAGCGAGTACATTCTAATGGCGGAAAGAGCTGATAAGTTTTAAAATCCAAAGAATTAAAATATTCCATAAAAAGGCAATGACATACTAAATTTGGACTTTCTAGCTGCACCTGTTCTCAAGTTATTTTCTATCTCTGCTCGTCTTGGGCCCACCATGGTACATTCCTATGGTGGGCCCAAGACGAGCTAATAAAAATATTTTTTAATCGGATTGTAACCAAAATAAGAGACAACATATGGCACAATATTATAAGCCCTCATGCATTATTTGATGCCATAGGACTGACACTAGCTTTGAGAGAAAAATTTAAAAGGCTTTTGTTAGTGGAAATTGCTGTAGCTATCTTTTTTTGTTTAATATAGAGAGATAGTAAATCTACATAGTTCTTTATACTTGATCCTAGTCCTTTTTACATTTTGTATTCCTTTTAAAATATTTAGATTCATTAGTAGATTAATATCATATATTCTGTGACTAACATATATGAACTGTTAATTGAGTATATGTTTGTTATATGCAACATTTCTTTACATTTTTTCAGACTATTAATTTCATGGCTAAATCTTCTGGAGTTTCTGAAGGTGAAATCCGAGAAGGTTTCCTTTGTCCAATTTGCCTCTGTGACTTGAAGACTGTAGATCAGTTACAAGATCATTTTGAGATAACACATTCCACTGAAGACCATGATGTTTTCCAGGCTCTCAAAGGATTCATTGGTAATATATAAAAAATTTGATAATTTTGTTGATATTTTATATTAATTTTTGCTGACAAGCAAGACACAAGCAGTGCTTTTGTTATTTAATTTCTGAGGATCTATTGAACAACTGAACCAATGTAATTTGTTTCAATTTAACAGCTGATTACTTTCCAGATAAATTAAAGAATTTTGAATTTCACATCAAAATGTTACATTTTAAAAAAGGGCGATTTTAAAATGTAACAATTATATAATACTACTGCAGAATCATGATACTGGGATCCTAGTGTACTTGGCTGGATCAGCATTTTTACAATCCAATGGTTACATATATCTAATAGGGAAGAGTGGGGCCCCATGGAACACACACAGCCCACCTTGGTGTCTATGGCTCTCCTGTGAATTTGCTGCCGTGTTTTGAAAGCTTTACTGCAAATTTGTAATAATTTATCAAATTTTTTTAGTTTTTTTATAATGTTAAAAAACTTTTTATGTAAATTTTGTAGGCAGTAACAGTGGGATTCGAATTGAATTTATTTAGATGAAACTGCATATCAAAGAAACATATATTTTTATTGTAAATTTAGAGGTAAAAATAGTCATTGTAAAGTTAACTCTAAAAGCATGGGAATTTTCAAGAGGAATTTGGCCTAGTGGTGTACCTTGGGACATCTGATGGAATTTTTTTTTATTAAGTGACTGCAGTATGAAATGATTTTAATTCTCTGTAGATGTTCGATTAAAATGTTTGTTGCTCAAGAAGCTTCTGAATTTTTCATCTGTTAAAACGTTATATTTTTTAGATTTTTCACTGTAAAGTCAATAAATGTGCATTGTATAAAATTGCTTCTGCCTAAATTTAGTCTGTTTTGTTAGTTGTTTAAATCGAGCAATATAATCAAAACCTGTCTCAAAATGTTCAATTCATAATGTTTTATCCATTCATGACACTGTCCCAAAGTGCCCCACTAGTTAAGGCACCCTTCCAGTGTTCTGAAAAAATTATATCTATTTCGATTATTCATACTTAATTACCTTATGCAGAAGGGTTTAATGTAGAATATGAGGTAAGTGTTTGATTAAGATAGAAAAAATATTTATTAAAATCCATAGCTGAAAAGTGTTCCAAGGTGCCCCATTTTCCCCTACTGGGTAAGAATATTTCCAACATTATATTTGCAAAGGTTTTTTTTTTTTTTTTTTTTTTTTTTTTTTTTTTTTTTTTTTTTTTTTGTAAAAATACTTTATATTTCACTATAAATATTTGAAAGTTTTAATTTTTTTTTAAATTTTATTACCTGCATTTGGTTTTATTTTTGGAATGTTTACCTAGCTTAAATGTTTTACATGAATTTTAAGATTAATTATTTTTGCAGGAACTTTCTTAATAAATTATTTTTGCTTTCAAGACAGTATTGCCAGGCAAATTGCATTAGGATAATATTTTTTTTATGATTACCAATAAATGCTGTAACCAATATTAACATTTTAATTCTTAATAAATATATCCCTATACCATACTTAATAACTTTAAGCCCTATGCTGTAGGATATTTGAGTAAACATTAGAAGGATGACATTGACCTTAAGGTGGGGTGATTGATATTCATCTTGATTGGGAACTTTTTATGAAATTAACAGAAAAAACACCTCAGATTTGAAAATTACCATCTTAAGAAAAATTGCTTGAAAATTTTCTATTCAACAGTGGACTGACTGAGTGTTGAAACTTAAATTGCCCTTAAATTTGCCCCTGCATATATATTATGATATCCTGTCATTTGACAGCTTAACATAGCTATTTTTTTATGATATGATTTATCAAGCACTGTGATTATAAATTCAGATATCAGAGGATTGAAATAAGGTACTGTTTTCATAGGAAGCTTAAGATGGCTAGCAAGTAGAAAATTTAGCTGGTAATGCAGGTTCATTTGTTCAAAGTTAATTAAATATGGATAAATGAATCTGATCCAGGTCTTTAAAAAAGTTGGGGCATTGAAACAAGGGTGCTGTATTGTTTTAGAAAAATTTTAAAAAATAGCTGGCATTTTTTCTAATTTAGAAAAATGCCAACTAAATTTCCAGAAAATTTAGATGGCAACTCAGATTTATGTGTTCAAAGTTCATAAGTTAATTAAATATAGATAAATGAACCTGACCCAGGCTTTTAAGGAAATTAGAGCATTAAAACAAGGTACTTCATTTGTAGGAGGCTTAAGATGGCTAGTGAGTAGAAAATTTACTGGTAATTGATTTTCTGAATCAAATTTTGACCCTTTAACTTAATCATAATTCATAACTGAAAAGTTTATTTATGGGCCCAGGACATAAGCTCTGATAAAGATAATATCATACTCATAGAATTGATCTAAAATTAGGATCACACCTCCATTGCAAGTAATAGCATCCATGAACTAACTAGCTTTGTACATTATGCTCTCATTAGCATGGAGTAACTGATAACTGCAATGACAGCAAGGAAACTTGCTATGCTCCACCACTTTGCAAACCTCTTTTGAGACCGATAATGCCTGCCCATTGATATAATGGGAGCACAATTTTAACCTTAAAAACCCCCTCCCTAATAGGTTGATTTTGTGGGTATGAACTTGGCTGTTGTCATCTCGTTCAACCTAAAGCTAAATTTGAAGGAATTTTAAAGCTAACTGAGCGGTAGTACTGAATTTGTTGGATTCCATAGAGGTTCACAAAATTGTGGTGCAGCAAGTTTTCTTGCTGCCATTGTAGGTATTGGCTATTCTATTCAGACAAACATATATTACATGTGAAATCGGTCCATGGATGTTGTTATTCAATTGATCTGTTATATAAGACAAGGGATTTTATTGTTGAGTTTTTGCCTAGCTTATTCAATATTTGTTATATTTCATTCTGTTGCAGATAAAGCTAAAAGAAAAATCCTTAAACAAGATAATATATGGAGTGAAGAATTAAGCAAAGTGACATTTGAGTCAGAGGCTGTGTATAACATTCCAATAGACACTCCACAATGGCCAATGCAGGATATTGGTAAGTTGTTTGATGCTACAAGAAATTAGATACCTGTGTGTCATGTTTACAAAATTGTCTCTAGATTTGCATATTTCTTTTTGTTCCAATACTAAACTACCGGAGTGGCTGCAACCCTTTAATGTGTAGTGGTTTCACAGTGTAACCATAACTTTTTTAATACTTGTAATAGTTCATTAATTGAATAAAAGAGTTAAAAAGAATTTTAGGAGCATGGCAGCATTCTGTGCCACCAAGTTGTGATGTCCAAATCCGTAGCTGCCAAGCTTACTTGACATGACAAATGCCGATTTTCAGGGGTCTGAATTAACCCTGAAGGTCCAGGCCACTCGGCTGGCCCTAAGGCAGGGGTCTGTAACTCAGCCTGCTAGAAAGCTAAAAACTTTATTATTCTTTTTTCTCTAATATGCTCACAAAGCAGAGAAAAATAAAAATTTCAGTTGATGTAGTAGCACTTGAGAAAAAGTAAGTTTCAAATGGCACTTTTTATGATTATTGTTCTACTCCTTTTTTTTGCCTTTAGTCTTAATGGACCTACAGCCTTAATTACTGAACTGGTTTTAATGAATGATGGCTTATTTTGTGTGTTTTAATGGGAGGTACATACTTTTTTTTAAAACTTAAAAATAAATTTGTTTTGTAATTAATTTCAAAAATTGAAAAAACGTGAATAAATGATGCTTGGTAATAAATTTGCAATGCATATATCCATTATTGCAGAATCATAATTGTTGCAGTCTTGATAAATATTTTTACAAAAAGTATTGAAATCTCTCAAAAATAGTACTTCATGGAAAAACTCTCTACTAAGTATAAAAAATAAAAACCTCTTTCTAAAAATATTATGGAATATCAAAATAGTTTGTGCTATGTTTTTGCCGAACCGGAGCTGTATTTCAGGTTTAAGTATTTTGCTAAAGGATCATAACCCTCCTTCAAATCACGCTGAGCCCTCTTTAGTCAGTCTTTTTTTTTTAATTGACTACAGCTAAATTAAGATAGATACATGTGATTGGAAGGAGGGTTAGAGTCCTTCAACAGAATATCCTATACCTGAAAGTACAGCTCTTGTTCTGCGGGAACTTGTTGCAAACCATTTTGAGATTTCATAGTTTTTTTGAATGGAGATTTTTGTGTTTGACAGAGGTTTTTTTTGTTTTATGAGATATTTTAACTCTTATTAATTATTCTAGGTTTTCAGCACATACCACAGCATAATATCGTGACTTGTGGTGTTGAATTATGGCTAATTTTTTATTTTCTTTTTGTACTCCAAGAAAATTCATTATTTTAAAATAAGTCATCTGCAAAAAATACCACATTATTATTTATTCTACAAATCTTTGAAATTATAAATACAATTTTTGTCAAAGTTATAAAAACAAATATAATAGTTATTTTGAATATTTTTTAAAGTGGTTTAATGGTGAAACCACTGTGCATTTAGAATTTTTCCCAAAAGATGACAGAACTAGTATTTGGATGATGTGTGCAGATTAAAAACTTTTTTGCTCTTTCTAATTTCTTTTATTATAAGACAATAGGTGTGCATTTGATTGCTCAAAAGTTGATTTGGTTTTAGTTAGGAAAAAAAAATTGAATAGGCATTCCTCATTTACCATAATAAAGTGGTTCCCACCAAAAGTGTTAGTGCTAAATTTTTTTTCTTTCATATATTATTTATGTAAAAGACCCGGGAACTGCATTTTACCGATTATTTCTGTACTTCCTTATTATAGCGGCTCCCGCAATTCCGATTACGCCGCAACCAATATGAAATCGGGAACATTAATAGTACCATTATTTCTTTAAAATTAAGGTATTTTAACCTACTCCCATTCAAAGAGTTTTAACAAATTGAAGTCTACATATTGACATTGAATCAGACTCGTGCTGAGCACGATATAGCAGAGTATGAGGAAAAACATTTTTTTTACACAATCTAAAGTGTCATAGTCACAAAGCCCAATAGAGAATGCAATTAACATAATTATTTAAAAATTATTTATTTGAATATTGAAGTTTTAAATTGTTTTCAAAACTAAAACATTCAAAGTGGTCACATGACTGTTTTCGTCCATTCTCGATTAAGTAAAGCCTCATCATTACAACAATAGTTTAATTCATTGTGTTTTAACATGGATTTTGCATGAGTTGTGTTCTAAATGAAACTAACATTATGCAATTTTTAAAATGAATAATTATGGATAAATATTTATATTGTTAAATCCGTAGAGAAATTAATTATAAGAGTGTACATTATGTGGCATTTTAGGGACATACCATATTTTTAGATGAAATTGCTTCATAGTGAATCAATTTAATCTTAATTAGTGAAAAATAAAAAATATTACAAACATCATTGTGTATCTTAACTTACTCCCATTCAAATCGTTAAAACAAAATTAAGACTATATGTTGGCATTGAATCAGATTTATGCTGAGCACAATGATGCAACAAAGTATGAAAGAAAAGCATTTTTTACTCAAACTAAAGTGTCATAGTCACAAAACCTGTTAAGGGGAATAATTAACATAATTTACGTGTCGGAAGAGCCATGATATTAAAAATCATTAGTTCCAGACAGATGTTGAGTGAGACCGAGCATAACTTTTTCAAGCTAGTTACTTTATTATTGTACTGCAAACGCCATGTATTGTACTTACCAATCTTAGTCCTTCAAAATGGCAAACTATATTATTGGAAGTGTAGTTACCATTATCTAGATCAGTGTTTTTCAAACTTGTTTGGTGGTGGAACCCTTTTTGAAATTCAATTTGATAACAGAACCCCCAAAATGAAAAAAAGTTCAATATGGTCCAAATTATGCATCCCAATTTTTTTAATTTTGAAGAAAATTTACACTATCATATTTCATGGGGGCGCGGTAGCCCATTGGTTAGCGCGCTGGAGTTGCACTCGGTAGACCCGGGTTCGATTCCAGCCACTGCCAAAACTGCCGCCGTGTTCATGCAGAGTACGATCACGTTAAACATTTGGGTCCGAAAGTCCTTCCGAGAGGTTGGTGGTAGGGGAAGGAGGGTACGGTCCCTGTGGATGTCTCCCCCACTGGGTTCCGGTCTAAATTGGGAGGCACTTCCCAACCGTCCAAACAGTTACCTAACACCTTTCTGGTAGGTCGGACGGTCTGGGTCTCAACAACAACAACTATCATATTTCATATTACATATTAATTATCACATTGTGGAACCCCAAGAGTTCCTCGGAACACTGAAAAATACTGACCTAGATCATTTGGTTATAATAACATCCTAGATCAAATGAAAGATAAAGATGTGTCTACCATCTTGTTTCTAAACATTTCGAGTTCAAAAATAGATAGATATCTGAGTGATAAGAAAATGGTGATAAATATAATAAATTACAGAGCTGAATTTTACATTTTGAACCAGGAAACATTTAGAAATAATGCATTACTTTTACTTGATGTAGTACTTTTCAATTTGAATTAGCAATACTAGTCAGACATCTCTAACTGTGCTTCAATTAAATACATGCATTAGTTTTGAATTTTGAATAATTATGTATTAGAAATGAGATATTTTATTAAAAAATATCTGATGTGGGCAATTATTTTACATCTTTCACAGCAAAATGACGTACAAGATCCACAGAATAATGTTTTAACATTGAATTTGAACTATTTAGATTGAAATTTGGCACTTTTGCAACTTGTTAGTCCAAAAAGAATGACTTATTCATATTTACATGTAAAATTCCCATCAAAATTCAATGCACATGTAATTAATATCCAGTGAAATAAATGACTATAAGTGAATTGTTTGTGGAAATATAAAACTATTACAAAATGTATCTTCTCTTGTGAATGGAATGAACTAAATCCACTAAAGCGATGTTAACAGATTTGTTGTAAAAGGTTACATTATTGGAAAGGGTATATAATGTAATTATATTCACAATCTAAAATTCATCTTATTGTATTCATAACTTGAAATTTAAACTGTCTGTAATAATAATTGTAATCATCTTCTGATTTCTTCTGTGTATATAATAGTAGTCATAATCTACTTACTAGAATGCCTATTAATTGTAATTGCAATTGATTATACTCTAGTACTCATAGTCTGCCAGATATTCATAAGTTTTTTTTAGCATAATATAAGTGTAGTGCAGGTTTTCTTAAAAAGCCTTCAATTAAAACACTTTTCTTTTGCAGTATAGTCACATTTGGCTTCTGCCTAATTAAACTTTTCCTCTCCCTAAATTAAGATTGATTATAGGATGAATTGAATATGAAAATGAACTGAGATAGTATTTTATTATAATTTGTTTTAATTTTTTAGGTCTTGCCACCAGTCACACTCAGTATTTTAAAGTGCTCCGTGATAAAAAAATCAATATGTATGTGTTGGAAACAAATAAATTACTAATTCGTTTAGACAGGCTTATCTGTGATATTGCTGATGATCCTGAAAAAAGGAAAGGTAAGAAATTTGTATATATAAACATAGCTATAGTTTTAAAAACTATTTTAAAATACATTTTCCTGGGATGATAAAACAAGGTTGGCTTCAGGCCTGAAAAACAAGAAATTTGAAAAATAAGCTAAAGCGTCAGAAAATTTTAAAATTTTGGCTAGCATCTGCATAAAAAATGTCTGCCTGTATGTGCCCTAGCTGAAAATCCAAGTAATGTATAGTTACAAAATTTGATAAAGATACTTTCAGACATGTCTATATATACTTCAGATCAATTTTTTTTTTAATTTTAGTTTTTTGATTATTTAATGAAATGAAATTTTGAATGATTTTTCACAATTTCTATATCAATCCTTTTGTAGCCATCAGGAAAAATGATCACTCAATTTCAATCTTAACACCAATATAAATTACAAAAAGCAATCTTCTAAATGATCCTTGAATGAAATTCATACCATTATTTTCCAATTTTTATATTTTTCTTGTTTCTGAGGGGGAGAAATATATGTTTCGAGGGGTTGTTGATGTTGAAACCCAGACCGTCCGACCTACCAGAAAGGTGTAAGGTAACTGTTTGGACGGTCGGGAAGTGCCACCCAATTTAGACCGGAACCCAGTGGGGGAGGCATCCACAGGGACCGTACCCTCCTTCCCCTACCATCAACCTCTCGGAAGGACTTTCGGACCCACATGTTTAACGTGATCGTACTCCGCATGAACACGGCGGTAGTTTCGAGGAGTGAAGATGTAATTGATTTTAAAATTCTGACATCGAGGAAACTACTGCTTGTTCAATCATCAGATTTTACCAGGCTCAAAATGTATAATTTTACATTCTTTAAACATGGTTTCCCACAGTCCTTGAAAAGTGTTTAAATTTTATTTTTAAAGAGCCCTTAAAAGTGTTTCAATTTTTCAACAGGTTCTGAAAGTTCTTTCTTTATTTTTATTCTCTCATTTCAAACTTTTAGTTTTGTTGTACAACTTTACCCCCAGTAATCTAAATGTTCGGGAAAGTCAGACAGTCTGGGTAGTCTCGTGTAGCTTTACTCCAAACTCTGAATGTCTAAGTAAGATTGTGAAACAATTGGCAGTCATTCTTACGCCTCATCTGGAATGCCAGCTAAGCATTTCATCCTTTACATTCCAGCCCTTGTAAAGTTAAATTTAGGTTCTTGGAAGACCTTGAAAAGTATTTGATTTTATTTGTGGAAAACTGTAGAAACCTTGTTAAAGAAAGCATTTATCTGCTTCTATTAGATGGTTTGCTGCAATTTTAAAAGGTATGAAGGTATTATTTCTATTGCAATTGTTTAGTTTAGACTATTATCTACTTTATTTCAAGAACTCTTGAGCGTTCTTAATATAGAGGGAGGAATAATACGAAGGTTGCAAAAATGTGAATCGTACTCCACTTCATTTAGGAAGAAAATTTTTTAATTATACATATTTTGAGAGGGTGCTAACAATGCCTCCTATAACAAACCTTTTTAACCAGTTTATGTTATCAAACTAGGAAGACCGAAATTAGTGCCACTTACAACAGTAGAAAGACCCGAGAATTGCGGTAACCAGAGGGAAAGACAAGTAAACCTAAAAAAAAGTCTTTTTATCTGAGAATATGAATTACCTCATATATTTTTAATGTTGCAATTAAAAACTTTTGTATCCAAATTAACAAAATCTATGTTAACATCAGTGTTAGAAATTAAAAATTTGAACTAGGCGTCATTTGACGCCTATAGTTTTGATTCTAGGTGTGATTCTATGCCATTTTTACATCTCTAACAATAACAACTATTTTTTAAATGTCCATTTATGTTAAAGATTTAAACAAAGAATAATTCAGATTTTTGTGTTAAAAATTGTTTTAAATTTTCTAAAAATTTAAAATAAACTGATAAAGAAACCCAAAAGAAAATAAATAGAAAAAATTGCTAATTTGTTTTTACTTCGCAAAAAGGACATAAAAAAACAAAATATTAAAAAAACCCCTTCTATTTAACAATTTCAAATTATGGTCATCTTATACAATCATTGTCCAATACCCCTTCATTTCATGCTTGAAAATTAATTTTCCTGAGTTAAATAACAATTAATATAAAAGTTTTAGTTGATAAAAACAAATTGCAAAAATGGAAAATATGTGATAATAAAACGAGATAAACCGAGAATCATGTATAAATGCACATTTTAGTGACATTTCCATATAATCTTTCTCATATTATTTACAAATATAAGAGTTAAACACATTGAAAATTAAAATATTATAAAGGAATCTTGGGTGAAATTTAGTCATTTTTTGTGGCCAATTTCGTCAAAGTACGGAATTTTATTTTAAAATCTCTTTACTATATTCATCTTAAAAGTTAAAAAAAAAGGGGGGGGGGGAGAATTTGCATATGTGTCCAGAGATCGGCAATCAATGCAAATATTGGAGCTTCATGAAGAAATGCAGAGTTGGCAGCTAGGGTTCAGTATTTGCAAGTCAATAATAAGTTTTTGTTTTATAGTTGCTACACTTTTTCTTCTTGCTTTGACAAAATATAAATCATACCCTTAAAACTTATCTACACCCTTTGGGTCCATGGGTGCGGTAGCCCATTGGTTAGCGCGCTGGAGTTGCATTCGGTAGGCCCGGGTTCGATTCCAGCCACTGCCAAAACTGCCGCCGTGTTCATGCGGAGTACGATCACGTTAAACATGTGGGTCCGAAAGTCCTTCCGAGAGGTTGGTGGTAGGGGAAGGAGGGTACGGTCCCTGTGGATGCCTCCCCCACTGGGTTCCGGTCCAAATTGGGTGGCACTTCCCGGCCGTCCAAACAGTTACCTTACACCTTTCTGGTAGGTCGAACGGTCTGGGTTTCAACAACAACACCCTTTGGGTGAGCTAGACCACCTGGGTAATAATAAAAAAAAGTATGAATCACATTAATTTCAAGGATTGATATAAAAAATGCATGGATGCCAACCTACCAGAAAGAAAGATTGGAACATATTGCATGAGGAAAAATCAGGGACTAATACCGTTTTCCCCCATACTGCTGCAAAATAACCTTCTATTTCACTAATAATACGTTTGAAAAATAGTTTTCCTATATAATATGCAAAATAATTACAAACGTTTTAAACGATGCAAACAAATTGTAACAGTGGAAAAATACTTTCAAAATAAAACGAAATATAGAGGATCGCGCACAAATGCCGTTTATCGCGATACTGCTGCAAAATAGCCTGTCATGTCATTAAAAATACGCTTGAAATATAGTTTTTCTGCATAATATAGTATATACAAAATAATTACAAAGGTTTTAGACGATGCAAACAGATTGCAGAAGTGGAAAAATATGTTCACAATAAAACGAAATATAAAGATCGCGGACATATGCTGTTTATCTCGGTATCCGGAAAATATATCGGTCTGAAAAATAATTTTTTTGTATATAACACGAAATAATCATAAAAATTTTAGTCGATGCAAATGTGTTTCTCCCACATTAATTAGAAACAGACGCAACACGTGACAGCGGATTTTTAGATGGAAAAACTTCGACCTTAAAATTCCTGACTTTGTGTCTCATTTCGGTGACCTACTTCCGATTTCATGACTTGTAGATATTTGTGCATATGCAGATGAAAAATATGCAGATTTGTATGTAATAAAATATAAATGTTATGGAAAAGAAAAATCGGATTACTGTGGATCCAAATTGGATTCACGGAACAAGACTGAAAAAAGTAACAAGTACATAAAAATCTGAACACTTGGCAGCTATAAAAACGTCATTTTCAATGTCTGATAACAAAATATTAGCTAACCAAATTTGCAAGATGCTGGAACGATTTAATCTGGAACGCAGTGTGTTCTATAATAGTAAGCACTTAGAATGTAAAGACTCTGCAGGATCACTCCCTTTTTTTCCAACTGGGACATGTAGATGTATGAGGGGATAAAGGGGAGGGGAGCAATAGAAACTCGTTAAATACCCGGAGTCTCGGACATCGGAATGTCTGAGGATAAAGAAAAACAAATTCTTCAGAAGTGCAATTTCAGGTCCTGAAGGGTGGGATGAAGTACAATAAAACTTCCAATGTTGTCTTTCCCTGAATAGACAGAGGGGGATTTTACTGTCTGTGTACCACCTGCAGATTTATCACTGAGGGTGTGTATAAAATGCCGCTTTTTTTTCGACCGCTGTTCAATCTTCTACCAGGGATCGTAATTTAGTCAAAGGGAAAGGGAAGACTGATATTTAACAGTAGCATTGTTAGGCGTCAAATTTGACGACCAGATTGAAGAATCTAGTCGTCAAATTGAAATTTCTAGTCGCAAATTACAACTAACGACCACTAATTTTGAACACTGGTTAACATATATTTTACATTATTACACTGTACAAATTTTGCTATCAGTATTATATCACAGTTCTTCACACATTTTGAAATAAAAGTGAATTTAAAATTTTAATCTTATAATAAGGTACATGTTTTCGTAATTTTTTAACATGAATCTTAAATTTTATTCAATTTTAATCTTATGATGACCCTAAAAATTAAATATTTAATTGATTTTATATTTAGGTATGCACCTCGACACGTAGGATTAATTTGTTTAGTTTAATAGAGAGCACATTTATGGCTTAAATACATAGCGATCAAAAAGTTGTGCACATCAATTTTTAAAATCATATAATGTATAGAGAAATTCAAATAGTAGAATTTTTTTCAGTTTGGCAGTACTAATATATCCTCAAAAATATATCAGAAATATTGTTTGTTGCTTTTAATACATGAGATGATGATAAAACAAACTATTTTTTTATCAATCAAAGAACATGGTGTTTTCCTAGAGTGATTTTTATGTTATTTTAGAGCAATTCTCTATCCATTCTTATGAGTGTCATTGAAGAATTTTAGATGATATGTTCATGCTTTTACCCCTAAGAATTCAACAATTATGAGGTTATTAAAGCTTTTATTTTGAGAAACTGGATATGCTGCAGACAAACCGAGAACAGGCACGCCTTCCATTTTAACTCAAGATAAGCAGACTGAAATAGAGGCTGTGTTGCTTAAACTCTTCAATGAACTCTTCTGAAACTTTTCTTTGACACTCTCATAAGATTCACTTGAGAAACATTGCTCTAAAATAAAAATTATTTCACTCTGGGAAAATGCAATGTTTTTTGATTGATTAAAAGAAGTCTGTAATGATCGTATAACATACTAAAAACAGCAGTCAATATTTTTAATATGTTTTTGAGGGTATATTAGGGAAACCTAACTGCAAAAAATTCTACTATTTCAAATTCTCAGCACATTTTATATGATTTTAAAATTTGATGTGTGACTTTTCGATCACCGTGTATCCGGTATAACTTTGTACTACATTAATTTTGCTTCATTATAATCCAGGTAATGCCATGTATTTCTGCTAGCCTTACATAATACAGGAAGTTGTCTATGTATGCAGTCTGAAGTGGGAAATTTAAGCATTGTATGACTATGAAATTTGGTGCACAGGCACTTCAGAACCTGACTAGGTGTACCTCAGTGTTATGTTTTATTGTCATTTTATGTTTTAGCCCAAATTTTGGTTGATATTCACATAAATTGAGTTCTTATCGACCTAAAATACCATCACAGAGTTTCCATCTTGACACCATTGGAAAGATCAAAATATTCTCTTTCACACAAACTTCAAACAGAGTCTATACGAGTAATAGATAATTTTTTGTGAATTTAAAAAAAGTATATATACTTTTTGTGCATTTTAAATTTCTCAATTTTTATATTATGATATACAAAAATTGATGTGCCATCTAACATTCATGTTTTAGCAGCAGCTTCTAAATATATCACAAATTACTTTAGAAAAAAAAAATCCGTAAACCCATCCATTGATTAATTATAAATTATTTAACCTTATCTTACATTTTTACCATATCTTACATTAACCATATCTTACATTTTTAGAATAAACTTAGTGTTCCTATAATAGCCAGCAGACCTTTTCTGGAGCTGTTCTAACTGCTACCCCCATGCACAGAGCAATGTAGCTTTTTACCTGCTGAGACACGCATGGGGGAATCTGCATGGAAAGTCTCACCAAGTGACAGATTTTCCCATTGTGTGCAATTTTTATTGTTATTTATATAAATAAATTTTTTTTTAGATTAATAAATGCAATTTATTTCTGGTAATTTTCACTGGTAATTTTCACTGCTATTTATATAAATAAAATTAATTTTTTTAGATAATTCAATTCAATTTTTCCTTACTTTAACTTCCGGGTAACACTGTATTTTCTAGTATATAGTATAACTAGAATGAATTGCCCTGGTCGTAAATAAGCACCTGCTACTTAAATACTACTTTTACAAATAATACCACTCACTTTCCAAATAGCCAAATGGTTTCAATCCAAATCCCCATGAAATGTGAAATCTTTAGTTTAAGTATAAATCTCTTCCCCACAATCATGGAAAGCAAAATAAATAAAGAATCTATTTCTGTATTAAAGAATCCCCCTTTTGTAGGCACAACCCTACTGTTAGTGCAGTCAGCAGGTCGAAAAATCCGCCGGATCCACTGGACTTCATCTGCGGAATAGATAATTTAAATTTTTATATACTCACTTAAAAAATCACCAAAATTTAAATAAGGCATATATTAAAAAAAAAAAAAAATGTTTTTTCATTAGAATGCAAAAAATATACACTCAACTTTTCCGGCCACACAACTTGATACCATAAACCCCCTGGGTTGGTCGTGTGGTCTGGGCCTTCAACACTCAACTTTTGGTCAAACTATAGAATTGTTCTAATCTTAATTTTTTGGATGCAGGGAAATAAGTATCAGATAATTTACAAAAATACAAATTTTAATATATTTAAAAAAATAATAATAAATATGAAGGAAATGTCCTACGAATTCAGTTCAAACATTGTTAAAAAGAACGTTTTTTAATCTTTCTGATGGTGTCAAGATGTGATAATAATTTTGGTCAAAGATACTGGTTTATGTGTAAATTGCTCAAAAGCATGCTAAAACATAAAATAACGAAAAAAAAAACAATTAAAAATTTCTTTTAATTTCACCGAGGTGCATCATCCCAGGTCCTGAAGTACCTGTGTAACAAATTGCATGGCTGTACTTTGCTTAATTTCCTACTACAGGCAGATAATAATAATGCTTAATTTCCTACACACACACACACACAAACATCTTGCCACTGACACTGCCGTAACTACTAATTTCAAATATGTAAAAGTTAATGTTATTGCATTCTTTAATGATGTTTTCATTATTGCAGAATATGAAAAAAGTATTGTTCCGTGGGTACCTGACAGCGATGTTCCACTTTGCCCAGGATGTGCTAAATCTTTTGGACTCTCCCGACGAAGACATCACTGTCGTTTGTGTGGGGGTGTGATGTGCCAATCATGTTCCTTATTTCTTAACTATAATTTTGCGCGTAAGTATAGCGATCCCACCTTGTCACAGACTATTTCAATTTTTTTCGTCTTATTGTATGGAAAAATAAGGAAATTCTGAAATCTTCTGAACATTTTAAAAATATTGAAGTGCTTTTAATGTATATTGTGTACATTCTTTTCTGTGCTTTTACCTAATTTTCTTGAAGTGAAATAAATGAGTTTCAATCTTAGTTTTCTTAGCACTGACTCAAATCTGAATGTGTACGAAAGTTTCTGTGACATAGTGAAACTTATCCGATTTGAACAAAGTTTTGTACAAGCTTGAACTAATCATGTTTTAAGTCATGATGAAGTCCTAATTTTAAATTTCTGAGATCAAGTCCCAGGATGAGACGGACGGTCTGAGCTTTCGACACTCCAGACAAAATTTTCTATTTGTTATGGGTTCGATTCCAGCCACTGCCAAAACTGCCGCCGTGTTCATGCGGAGTACGATCACGTTAAACATGTGGGTCCGAAAGTCCTTCCGAGAGGTTAGTGGTAGGGGAAGGAGGGTACGGTCCCTGTGGATGCCTCCCCCACTGGGTTCCGGTCTAAATTGGGTGGCACTTCCCGACCGTCCAAACAGTTACCTTACACCTTTCTGGTAGGTCGGACGGTCTGGGTTTCAACAACAACAACAACAGGTTACTAGGCTGTCTTGTATATTAATTATTTAATATTTTGGATTTTGGATTTAATATTTTCTGTTTTTTACTTTTTATGAAATGAATGTTTGTTATTAAACATATAACTAGATAATTTGTTTTGCTTCAGTTTTGGATCATGAGTAACAGCCTAATTGTTATTAGTAGTAAAATGATTTATTTAATTTAACATGGCCAATTTTGTTTTTCTGATAATGTTTTAAGCATTTTAAATAAGGGTCTTGTAAAAATTAGTATCATAGTTCATGCAAGCCCAAATTCAGGATGGGCAAATTATTCAAATTCAGGTGGGCATATTGTTCTGTGTATCAATCAGACTGATCAAGTAAAGTTTTTTTTCCAGATTATTTTATTTTGATTTCAGAAGTCACCTCATATTCGTGTAGATTTCTATTATAATATCCATTTCAATTTATGTACAATAAATGTGATTAAAAAGCATGCTTTGATAAAAAGGTAGATCTTTCATAGCTATATTTTATTTTATTGGAGGCTATTATAAATATCACTTTATTTTTGTATTATGATTATAAATGTTCACTACCCTTGGGCTACCTTAACCCTTTCGCTACGGTTGGCACGCCCGCGTGCCGGCTGCGAACTTGCATTCAAGGACGGACGGCACGCACTCGTGACGGAGAGAACTTTACCCTAAACGGCGAGTGGCACATATCGGTGTTTCTATGTGAAACGTTTTCATTTGAATTTATTTGTCTACTAGATGGCGTTAAATGCCCGTGGAAGCAACTTAAATGTATTTTGCAGATGCTTGACCTTGGCACAAGGAGAATCTAATGAATTATTTCTCCATTTGGAGCGGTGAAACATGGTTCTGTAAAGTAAACAGACAGAGCACTTCTTGCAGCATCAACAATTTTATAATTGAGTTCCGGGTCTCCTTTTGATTTTAGCTTTTAATGATTTCGTTGGTGAATTACAGGAATATAAGAGAGTATTTTTTTGGGATGGGGGGTAAAGGAATGTGCGACAGTGAAATGATTAGGTTATTTCAGATAAAAGTATGGCTGATTTGAGACGTTTCCTTTCTGTGGAAGAATATATGCGTATGGTAAACGAACCAGACAGTAATGAAAGCAATGTAGATAGTAAAGATTCGTGGAACAGTGTTATTTATGATGATGAATCTGAAAATGCAATTGATTCTTTAGATTTTGAGCGTACTATTATTACAACGCCGCCAGCTTCAGTTGCTGTTTTTTCGAATGATATTTGGACATGTGATTTGAAAGATCCGAATTCTTTGGAGTTTTTGAACATACCTGGAATAAATCACAATATCATGCCGCCTAATTTAGATAAGGAACTTGATTTTTTAGCATATTTTTTGATGACGAACTAGTAGAATTTATCGTAAAAGCAACTAATGAGTTTGCAATGAAAAAATGGGAGAAAAACCTCCTCTCTCCTTCCACATCAAAGACGCCACCTGTTTTAAATGTATTTACACCTGTGACAGGAAACAAATTTTGTGTGTTTTTTGCACTAGTAGTTTTGACGAGCATTGTCAGAAAACCAAATCTTAAAATGTATTTTTCTAAGAATCCAACTATCAGTACTCCTTTTTTCAATTCAGCTATGAGTCATGATCGATTTATAGGAATATTACATTACCTTAATTTTACTCTTGATAGTAATGCCCAAAAACTAGATAAATTGAAACCTGTGTTAGATGCATTAGTTTCAAAATTTAAATCTATATACACTCCTACAAGAAATGTGTTCATTGATGAATCTTTGTTCTCATGGAAAGGAAGGCTGGGATTTCATCAATATATCCCCTCGAAAAGGTCAGATATGGAATAAAAATATAAAAATTGTCAGAATCAGGCTATATATGAAATTTCCTTGTGTATACTAGAAAGGACAAGGAATTATCAAGCTCTGATGGTGGGTATGGAGAACGTGTTGTGAAAACACTTCTAAGTGAACTTTTAGGAAAAGGATATACTTTGTATTTGGATAAATTTTTTACCTCTCCTGTACTCTCAAAGTATTTGTTGTCTTAGAATACGCATATATGTGGTACAGTTTTAAAAAAGCGGAAGGACATGCCAAAGAATTATCCATCTGTACCTAAAACATATATACACTAAAATTTTTAATATTTTGATAAAAGAAAATTTGTATGAAAAATATACATCAAATAGAAAATAAGTATTTCCTTTCTTCCTGAAAAAAGTAGAATGCTGTGTTGAACGGGGGATTTTTAGTGAATTTTAGTTTATGTTAGGCTTACCGCAAAAAATTAGCCGTCTTTTGGAAACAGTTTGGAAACGAAGCGCTCCGTCCTTTGGGCCACAGCAGTTTCAGAATGCCGCTGTCCCGAAAAGGTTAAGGGCGATTTTTATTTATTTAATTACCTTACTAATAAATGAAAATGTGTCTGTCTGTCTGTAGTGGGAAATCTAAGTATCATACAGCCATGTAATTTGATACACAGGTTCTTCAGGACCCTGGAAAGTGCACCCCAACATTATTTTTTTATATTTTGAATTAGTTTTCAGTTATTTTACGTTTTAGAATGTTCACACAAATCAGCTCCTTAGTGACCGAAAATATTATCGCAGAGAGTTTCTATCTGTCTATCTGTTCGCATGATAACTGCTTTACAAATGACTTTATCAAAATGGAATTTTAGTATGTTGTTGAGACGGTCTGTGGGACATATGGGAGTGTAAATGAATAATATCACCCAATTAGTTTTGGATTGAACCTGACCTAAAAAAGTGAAATACATTAAACCCTATGGGACCTAATTTTTCAAACATTTTTTAAGCAAAGTTAAAATTCACAAATTGCCTAAAAAATTTTAGGAAATATTCAAATTATCCCATAAAATATATAAAAAAATTTCAGCAAAATATGTTTGGTAGTTTTTTAAATAAAAATTAAAATAATAATTACACCCATATTATATGAAGAGATCACATGACCCACTTTAAAATAAAATCTGGCATCCATCTTGTTTTCTTAAGTAAAAATTGTGATTTTTAAAGTTCTTTTAAATTTATATTTAGTGTTGCATCCATCCTAAAACCGCTTGCATTTTTGTATATTTTCTGGGCATCTATATTCTGCGCCAATGCAATTACAATATTTTTGAGTTTAAATGATCATCAAACTGATTATTTTTCCAACGAAGCCTAATTTTAATGGATGCAGAATGTAAACAAGTGATTGTAAGATGAGTTGTATAAGAATTTCTGAATTTTTTTCATGCAAAATTATTGGAATCTGGAATGAAAGTGTATAAATGAAGTATTCCTTGCTTTTACATAGAGAGCCAGACGATTTATATTTCGATGATGTCATTTGTATAAAGTTCATTTTTTTTTCGATGGAGTTTTAAGTTTTCAAATATAATAGATTATTGTAGTTACTGTGATAATTTAAAATATGTCAGCGCTGAATGCATTGCATTTTAGAGATGTTTAAATAAAATTGCATTTCAGTTGAAAAGTGTTTCATAATCAATGTTTTATGCATGATTGATCTTTCTTGTAATATTTCAAGTAAACGTATTCAGTAATTTCAAATCATTTTCTCCAAAGTTTTGACGCATTTTTGTTGCACTTTTGACGGATTTGACTTTGTTTTTCTATTGGTAGATTTTGCTGTGCATGCCTGCCTATGTATGAGTTTAAGCCACACCTTCCCTCCTCATTTATTTTTTTCAGAGAGCCTGCGATTTGGAGTGCATATTTAATTATTTTAAGTAGTGGCTGTTTATTTAGGACCTGGACAACATTGGGTAATTTGTTGTAGTTGTATCCATAATTCACAAGCACACACACAGATCAACTTCTTTCCAAGTGTCCAAATTTGTACTTTAATTTTCATGAATCTAAAATCGAGAATTTTTAGCAAATCAATACTTTATAATATTGTATGAGAAAGTAAAGGTCAGTGCTTCTAAACATAAATAATACTTATTTTCTATAATTGAATATAATTGCCAGAATTTCTTCATTTGTTTAATTTCTTATAGGAGGAGAGGGGACATTCCTCAATTATTTGTTTTTTTTTGTCCCCAGCAATGTTTTTTTTTTGTTAGCATGACTAGATTGTAATTTGGTTTTAAGCTCGTAACATTACTTAGTCTGTAATGTACAAATGAGTTTATTTTTTAATTGGCAGGATATTTTTTAGTAATTTGTAATATTCATTGAGAAAACGATCATATCTTATCCAGTATTACAATTAAATTTTGTTTACTTTTTAGTCCTGTACATTGCCAACAAAGTAACTTTTATTTTCATAGTATATTATTTGAAATAACTGTATAAGATGTTTTCTGTGAAAATGGACAGATTTTTGTTCCGACTAGTGCCTTTTTAGCAGCTCTGATATATTAATTAGAAAGAGGAGACCATCTTAATATGTATCTCCTGAACAATCTGAATCAGAAAATCTTTCATTTTAAAGGGAAGTGAAAAAAATGTACATGCACCTTCTACCCAGTGTTCGACAGTTATTTGATAAGCATGTCTATCTGCAAGAAATGCACTGCTTTCATTGCACGTAGGAATATATATGTTCTTTAGTAATAACTTCAGAACCGGAGCAGCTAGTAAGACCAAATTAGGTTTATTGTTGTCTTTCATGGTATATTTTAATTTTTTAAATTTTGATTCTTACTAGTCTAGTTTGTCATGGACTTGCAATAGGAAAGTACATGTTTTTTAAAAAAATAACATGAGAACCAGAGCAGTTAAAAAGCTTAAATTTGGTACTTGTTATTGTTTGTGGTATATTTCTTTGGAGTTTGAACCATACCAGCCCATCCATAGCTTGCCATAAAAAAACACATGGTTTTGAAGAAGTTCAACTCGCACACACATTTATTTTACAATATATTGAAAAGTTGAGTACAAAGTAGAAACTTTTTATGTGCTAATTTTGGTCTCTAGTTTTATGTCTCCCCAAATTATTTTATCCAGCTTTGCCACTGTACACACATAAACACACAGATAGAAATCTTTCAGAAAGCGTTCTAAATAAACATGAACAAATAAAATGTTCCAGTTTTTGTGTAATCTATTTACATAAAAAACTCATTATGATACATTCATTTTTTTTTAGTTATTGTGTTCACATTACACAAATATATACCCACACAAACAGATACCTTTTCAAAAGTGTTATAAATGCATTCAAGAAGATTGTAATGTAACACATGTTTCTGTCAATCTCAAATTTGAAAAATTTCAAGAAAACAATTTTATGTTCTGAAATAGTGGTTCCCAAAGTAAGATCTGTGGACCCTTTGATAAACTCTAAGGTGGTCTGCAAATAACACAAAAAGTATATGTTATAATTAATAAAAGCTTTGTTAAATCCTATTTATTTATTTTTAATTAAAAGTTATTGAAAACTGTTTCAAATTAATATGAAATCAATTAGTTAAGTTTCAACCATATTTAAAAATTATTTTTGTTACATTTTAATAATCTGAGAGGAATTAATGAACAGGTATGGCACAAATCTGATGGCAGTGAAAGTGGCAGCCCTAGTAAAAGAGATTTGATACTTTTTATTAGTAACTAGTAGAGGAGTTATTATTAATAGAAATACAATGTTGTTAGCTATCCAGTGTTCATATTTAGATCAGTGGCGGCCATTGGGGGCGCCGCGAGTACGCGCGACACCATTGAGTAAACATCCCAAATTATTTTTTTAGTTATACAGATTTATTACAATTTCTATTGAAAAAATCTGAATTTTTGGTTCAATTAATTGGAGAATTATTACAAATAAGTTATGAAAATGCCACTAGATGGCAGCACTACACCTTTCTTCGGAGAACGTCGACTCACGAAAGCTGTATTGCACAGAATTTTCAACACATAGGGGAAAATATAGGGATATTTTTAAAGCCGCGTCCCTACTATCGACATTTCCTGAGTGAAAGAATGGTATAGGAGCAATATTAGAAATTTGGCGTGAAAAAAAACCAGACATTGCAGATTTACTAGTAGATTGTGTCGCGGGAATGAGCGCGCCCCCGCCAAAAAGAAACAAGAGTAGAAAAACATGAAGAGGGACTTCTCAAATTGGCTCAGTTTCGCTAATTTGGCTTCAATTTTCTACATTTAAGAATGTGTTTGTTCTCATTCTCGTATTTGTTATAAATTTGGAAGTTTAAAGAAACATTTGAACAAATGAGAGAATTAAGTGTACGTGTGTGGTGATGGGAAGGGGGGGGGGTGTATGATGTTTTAGGGGTTTCTGGCCATCGTGAATAAAGTGTCTTGTTTAGGACACTCAGTTTGAGGGATCGTTTGTCCCACCCAGCTGTCTTAATTATTGAAGTTGTTTCGCATTTCGTCATTTCTGATGTAGTTTGTCTGTTGTTCTGTTCTTCCGGAAGGGATTTATTTCTATGCTCTGGTTGATCTGCTGGTGACGAATTTCAATATGTTTGACTTCAAAATAATTCTTTAAACGTCACGAGTTTCCAATTTTTGGCACACTGGGACATATAGGCTATTTTTAGTGACACTTTCATATATGTGTTGTTTCGGACATTTAGTTTGAGTTGACTTACCCAGCTGTCTTACTTTTTCAGCTATTTAACATTAAAAAATGCCTGAAAATTAAAGAAATTCTAAGTATTTGTTAAAAAACTTAAAAATTAAATTTTCAACATGATCCTTTTATCTGACGTCGTTTTTCTGGAAATTTTGGCCCGACCGCTGGCGACTATATTGGTAGCCCCCAAATTGGCTCTAGACATATAATATTGGCCCTAGGCTTATATTTAAATTGAAGTAGCCCCCAAATTTCTTATCTCGCCTTCTAATTCAGCGAGTTTGATTCTAATCATGGTTATAGTCTCTGCACCATCTGTACGTGTCACCTAAATATATATTTTGTGCCAAGCCCCTGGACATAACTTTTAGCTTAGCTCCCTCAATTTTACATCTCGTTTCCTAACTGAGAGATTTTGGTTCTGCTAGTGGCTATAGCCTCTGCACCATTTGTTCACGTCACCTGGATATGCATCTTTGTGAGAAATCCCTGAGATTAACTTTTACTTCAGTTACGCCCCCCCCCCCCCCCCCTCCAATTTCCCACCTCACCTCTTAATTGAGCGATTTTGATTTTACTGATGGCTATAGTCTCTGCACCATTAGCACATGTCACCTGGATCTGCATCTTTATAGTGATAAATCTTTGAGCGTAGCTTTTACTTCAAATAGCACCCCCCCCCCCCACACACACACTTATCCATCTCGACTCCTAATAAAACGATTTTGATTCAGATGGTGGCTATAGTCTCTGACCCACATGTACATATTAACTTGATATACATATTTGATGGATATAATATACATACGTTTTTTGCGTCAACCCCTGGGCTTAACTTTTAGTTTAACTAGTCCCCATAATTTTACATTTCAATTTCTAATTGAGCGATTTTGATTCTGCTGGTGACTATATAGTCTGAGCAACATCTGTACATTTCAATTGGATACACATATTTTTGTGTCAACCCCTGGGTATAACTTTTAGTTTAACTAGTCCCCAGAATTTTACATATCTGCTTCTAATTGAGCGATTTTGGTTCGGCTTGTCGATGTAGTGAGTTTCTCTACCATTTGTACATGTCACCTGGATATGCAACTTTAATATGGCAAATCTCCGAGCGTAACTCTTACTTTGGTTACCCCCCCCCCCCCCCAATTTTCTATCTCGCCTCCTAATTCACCGATTTTGATTTTACGGGTGGCTATAGTGTCTGAACCATCAGTACGTATCGCCCAGAATATGCATATTTTTTAGTCAACTCCCTGGGCATAACTTTTAGTTTAACTAGCCCCTACAATTTTACTTAAATTAGGACTATGTAATGTTTTTCACTAGGAAAGACACATTCCATGTGTCCAGACTTTTTATGAACGAGCGAGCAGGTGGGAGGTACGTTATTACTTTCCTTATATACGTAATGTATAAGGAAAGTATTGTGACGGGGTCGAAAATTCGAAATCGAGTTTTCGACGGGAGAGCACGTTTCAAGCATCCCTGATCACGAATCAAACATTTTTGAAGTGATGTCTGTGTGTGTGTGTGTGTCAGTGAGTCTGTGGAGACGATAACTGACGAACGAATGGACCGATTCGAACCAAATTTGGTACAAAAATCACAAACCGTAAACACTGGAAGCCTATTGTTTTTATACGTAATCGAATGTTCAGAACCCCCCTAAATTTTCGAATGAAATTTTGAAAAAATCGTCAAAAAATCAAAACCGCTAATAAAGTTACGCAAATAGACATTTCTTATGTAATTTTTCATTAGAAAATGATTGGCATAAATTTTAGAACGATAATATGAACCGTTCTCGAGATATTGTACATTTTTCAAAAACATTATGAAAAAGTCGCATAAAAAAAAAAAAAATTCCTATTGAGAAACATGTTCACTTTTCATATGTAATACCATCTGATAAATAGAGTGACATCATTCTCGTGGATCTAGCTCGTTCCATTCATGAAAAAATATACTTTGAATAATACTTTTGTATTTGAACGCCAATAGTCATTTATCTGTTGTAAGAATAACTTTTTTCTCAGTGCATAACGCTTGGCGAGATTTTGGCGACGAATTTGATGGAATGTCGCCAATTTGGCGACTTTTTTGAAATGTTGCCAAATTAATGAAAATCTCGCCAAATGGATAAAAATGATGCTAAATCAATGAAAATGACGACTAATTGTCGAAAATTCAATATCTTGGAAAGAATATTAGTATCTACTATAAGAAAATCCTATTTTTTTACTGTAAAAGTAGTAAATTCATTACATCATATAAGGAAAGTCATGTGTTGCCCACATCAGATTTTTTTACTTAATACATCCGTCGTTTATATTTTTAATACTCCCGTTGCTATGCCCAAAATACGTATATGTATATACATATGCTTTATATATACATATATATAATATATATGATATATATATAAATAATATATATATATATATGTATATATTTATATTACTAACATATATATAGGCATAAATACATAGATGAGCGCCCCCCCCTCTACATGTCGCTCATGAGCCGCCACTGATTTAGATGCATCTTTATGCAAATTTCCTGAACTGATATTCTTAATTTCTGATCTGATGTTCTTAACTATAAAATAAATGTTTATTTTATTACATCTAACTTTTGTTTATATTTAGTATTTTAAATATATATAAAATCTCTACTTTTGCTTATAGTCTGGACTATGGTATTTATAGTAACTAACTATTGCTATATATCCGAAATAAGCATTTGTTTGGGTTAATTTAGGTTGGATGCTCAGAGTTGAAGAATCTAATGTAACTCCAACTTAAGTCTAGTAATGCTGTTCATTTTTAACACTTTACAACAAAGTTGAAAAGTGTTTATGATTTTGTTCATTCTGTCTGTCTGTCCGTTAGCACAGTAACTGCCGTAAAAATGATTTAATCAAAATGAAATTTTAGTATGTTGTTCAGACGGTCTGTAGGACCTATGGGAATATAAATGAATAATATCACTCAATTAGTTTTGGATTGAACCTGGGTTGAAAAAATGAAATACATTGAGCCCTATGGGACCTAATTTTTCAAACATTTTTTAAGCGGATTTCAAATTCACAAATTGCTTCGAAAATTTTAGGTAATATTCAAATTGTTCCATAAAATATATAAAAAAAAATTCAGCGAAATATATTCAGTACTTTTTTAAATAAAAATTAAAATAATAATAACACCTCTTATATGAAGCGATCATGTGACCATGATATGAAAATATCGCGTGACCCACTTCAAAATGATATATGGCATCCATCTTGTCTCAAAATCGTGATTTTTAAAGTTCATTTTAATTCATATTGAGTGTTGTATCCGTCCTAAAACTACTTTGTTTTTGCTTAAATTCTGTGCATTTACATACTGAAACAACGCAATTACAATATATTTGAGTTTAAATGCTCATCCAAATTTGATTATTTCTACAACGAAGCCTATTTTTCACCTATGTAAAATGTAAACGTATTAGAATTGCTGAAGTTCATAAAGTCTGCATAGCTGATATGAATGAAATATTCATTGATTTTATAAAGAGAAGGACGATTTTTTTCGATGAAGTTTTACGCATAGAGTTTAATTACTTGTAGCTCCATGGTCTTAATTTTTAAATAAAATAAATTATTATAGTATTGTGATGAATGACATGAATGGGAAATTATTTATGAATGAAATGCTTCTTTTATAGAGAGAGACAGGCGTGTTATTTTTTCTATGACGTCATTTGAATGAATTTCAGTTGTTTTCGATGAAGTTTTCAAATATAATAAATCATCAAAAATCAAAACCTTTAATAAAGTTACGCAAATAGCCATTTCTTATATAATTTTTCATTAGAAAACGATTGACATAAATTTTAGAACACCAGCATGAACCGTTCTCGAGATATTGCGCATTTTTAAAATAAATTTATCAAACAATTCCATAAATTAACAAGAAAGATCAATCATGCTTAAAGCATTGATTATGAAATACTTTCCAGCTTCAATGCAATTTTATTTAAGCAAGTCTAAAATGCCATACATTCCTCGGTAATATTTTGAAACTTATCACAATACTGCATTAATTTATTATATTTGAAAACTTAAACCTTCATCGAAAAAAATGAACTTCATTCAAATGACGGCATTGAAATATAAATTGCCTGGTTTAAACATCTCTAAAATGTTATACATTCCTCGGTAATATTTTTAAAATTATCATAATACTACGATAATTTATTATATTTGAAAACTTCATCGAAAACAACTGAAATTAATTCAAATGACGTCATAGAAAAAATAACACGCCTGGATCTCTCTATAAAAACAGGATTTCATTCATAACTTTCTCCCATTCATTTCATTCATCACAATACTATAATAATTTATTTTATTTAAAAATTATGACCATGGAGGTACAAGTAATTAAACTCTATGCTTAAAACTTTATCGAAAAAAATCGTCCTTCTCTCTGTAAAATTAATGAATATTTCATTCATATCAGCTCTGCAGACTCCATGAGCTAAATAATTTTGCGCTAAAGAAATACAGCAATTCTTATACAACTCATTCTACACATTTTGCTGTTGAAAAATGAACTTCATTCAAATGCGGCATTGAAATATAGATTGCCTGGTTTAAACATCTTTAAAATATGATACATTCCTCGGTTATAATTTTAGAATTATCATAATACTACGATAATTTATTATATTTGAAAACTTCATCGAAAACAACTGAAATTCATTCAAATGACGTCATAGAAAAAATAACACGCCTGTCTCTCTCTATAAAAGAAGCATTTCATTCATAAATAATTTCCCATTCATGTCATTCATCACAATACTATAATAATTTATTTTATTTAAAAATTAAGACCATGGAGCTACAAGTAATTAAACTCTATGCGTAAAACTTCATCGAAAAAAATCGTCCTTCTCTTTATAAAATCAATGAATATTTCATTCATATCAGCTATGCAGACTTTATGAACTTCAGCAATTCTAATACGTTTACATTTTACATAGGTGAAAAATAGGCTTCGTTGTAGAAATAATCAAATTTGGATGAGCATTTAAACTCAAATATATTGTAATTGCGTTGTTTCAGTATGTAAATTGAATGAAGTTCATTTGAATGAAGTTCATTTTTTTCGATGAAGATTTAAGTTTTCAAATATAATAAATTAATGTAGTATTGTGATAAGTTTTAAAATATTACCGAGGAATGTATTGCATTTTAGACATGTTTAAGTAAAATTGGATTGAAGTTGGAAAGTGTTTCATAATCAATGCTTTAAGCATGATTGATCTTTCTTGTTTTTCCTGACATAGTGTCCATATTTTAACTGGTTTGGTTAATTTACTGTTTTAATATTTTGTCATTAAGTATTGCAGTAGTTATTAATCAATATTTCTAATTATATATATATATATATATATATATATATATACACATATACATACATACATATATGTATATAATGAAAATATATGAAATTCCAATGACAGATTAGAGATAAGTTGTAACTCACATAATCATAACTTAAAATATAAGATAACTATGTAAAATGATGTAAAAAATAGAGATTCATCAATCAAGGGGAGAATAAAATGCATATATCCAGTCATCGAGCTAAATATAATCAACATATATCAATAGTGAGATTTCGAATATTGAAAACAGAAAATGATTAAGCATTAAAGCCAAACACATGGAAAACACTAGGCTTTTAAAGGAATTCATTTAGAACAGATTTTTCTTCAGGGTCTAGTATCTATCCAAAATGAACAAAAAAAAAAGCTTCTTTTTGAAGTTGGAGATATCTATAAACTCAGTCTACTTGGCCTATAAGCTTAAAGATTGAAAAATAAAATAGAAATAAAAAATAATGTACCTGAGAAAATTCTGCACATGTCCTTCCTCTCTTAAAGCAATAAATAGCAAGACTGTTGTTGCCAATCGGACCAATATATATATAGTCTATTTCAATTTATGATGCCATGGGATTTGCAATTACTTTTAATTATTAAGGGGTATTTAAATTTGAAAGTTTGGGAAATATTAAAAATAAAGAAAATATTGTTTGATGTTTCATTGTATTAAATTCTTTTCTTAGGAAAATTAACAGTCCCTGTTGTTTCTGATGACCAGCGGCTGCTAGCCAAATCAAACCCTGTGACACGGAGACCTAGCAGTGCTAGCTTAATGTCTGTTGTGAATATGGGTGGGGAGCATCTGATAAGGATTTGCAAATACTGTCATGTTTTACTTCAGCGGCATGACAAATTAGTTGAGCAGAAGAATCACAAACCTGTCATAGTTCAAATGTATGAGGTAATGTAGTGATTAATTTTATTTCTATGTGTCATTTAGTCTTCCTACATGTGTAATCTATATACAGTGAACTTGTCTATCAAATTGGAGCAAAATATGTTTAAAAACGGTTGGATAGTATAGGGTGATCATCATGTGCATCAAATTTGGAATCGTTAAAATATAACGAGCAAATGAAATAGTAGATTTTTTTTCAGGCAGATGGCACTAATATATCCTCAATATATCAGAAATACCGTCTGCTGTTTTCAATATGTAAGCAATAATTGCAGCCCTCTTAATTATTAATCAAAGAGCATGGCATTTTCCCAGAGTGAAATAATTTTTTTAGAGAAATATTTCTTTTTCCAATCGTATGAGAGTGCCATTGAAGAGTTTCAGAACAAATACCAATGCTCTAAAACCCCAAAGAATTCAACAATTACAGTTTATTCAGAGTTAAAATGGAGGGTCTACCAGTTTTTGCTTTATCTGTAACAGATCCAATTTTTCAAAAATTCTTTAACCTCATAATTTTTTAATTGTTAGGGGTTTCTTTTTAAACATTTTAATAGCCTTCTCATAGAAATGGTTAAAGAAATGTGGATCTAAAATAAAATTATTTCATTGTGGGAAAGTATCATGTTCTTCCATTGATAATAATGAAGTTTGTAATACAGTAAAACCTGTAAAGTTGGACACCTCTATATGTTGGACACCTGTCTATCTTGGACACAATTCCCTGGAACGGAATGAATTCCTATGTTTTAACATGTATATAATACTGTCTAACTTGGACACCTGTCTATCTTGGAAGTTGGACACTCTTTACATTGCATCTTTACAAGTTGGACAAGTTCCTTAAAATTGGCATTTGCATAAAGGAAGTAACCTACCACTTTTGACCTTCCTTATCTATCCCTAGGGATTATCTTTTGTTGTTGATCCCCAGACTCTATCCCTAGTGATTATCTTTTGTTGTTGATCCCCAGACTCTATCCCTAGGGATTATCTTTTGTTGTTGATCCCCAGAAGTATTCCTTTGTTTTTATCACTTTCAGGAAGCTCTTATCTGCTCACATTTCTTTCTTATTGTTACTAAAGGTGTGTCCCTCCCCACCATTCCACAGCCCACAACCTTTTTGTTATCAGTTTGTTACACACACACAACAACACACTTGAAGAATGAACATCTGTAGCTTCCCTACCCCATCTTTGCTTTGTCCAATTAGATTTCTGCATCCTCTGAATAAAAAGGTTTCTCTACCCTCAAAATTCACATTTGTTTCTTAGTGCATTCCGGAAAGGTGACTGTGATTTTAGTGATGTGCACATTAGTTTTTAATATTAGCAAACGTAAATTAGTTGAGCTAACTATTGAAAAGAAAAAAATAATTCTTGATCGCCTAGACAAAGGTGACAGCTGCAGAAAGTTTGCAGAGGAGTTCGGCATATCAAAATCTACTGTTTCCAATATAAACAATAAGAGATCTGATATCATACATGCATGGGAACTGAACTGCTCTGGAACAAGAAAAAGAATCTGTAGAACCCCACATGATGACCTAAATGAAAGAGTGCGTCAATTTTTTCTATGTTGTCGTGGCAAGAACATCCCTATAAGTGGCCCACTTCTTCAGGAAAAGGCTAAAGAAATCGCTTCAGAGTTGAAAATGGAGTCATTTTTTGCAAGTAACGGATGGTTAGAGTCCTTTCGGAAACGAAACAATATCAGTTTTAAAGTTCTTTGCGCTGAATCAGCTGGTGCTAACATCCACGTTGCAGAAGACTGGAAAAGTAAACTTTCAAATCTAACATTGGAGTATGGTGACGAAAACATTTTTAATGCTGATGAAACTGGCCTTTTTTATCGGTTGTTGCCTACACGTTCATTGGTGAAAAAAGGTGAAACATGCAGAGGTGGGCAAAAGTGTAAAGAGAGGATCACAGTCTTGTTGTGCTGCAGCGCTCGAGGAGAAAAGTTGAAGCCTTTGGTAATAGGAAAGGCAGCCTACCCTAGAGCATTTAAGAGCAGCAATGTGAAAATAAACAACCTTCCTGTAATATGGCAGTATAACAAGAAAGCCTGGATGACTACCGCAATATTTTCAGGTTGGTTGACTGAGATCAATAAAAAAATGAAGCATGCAAACAGAAAAATTTTGTTATTCATTGACAATGCAACATGTCATGTCGACTTGAAGTTGTCAAACATTACAATACAATTTTTGCCTCCTAATTTAACGAGTGAAGTGCAGCCATTAGACAAAGGGATTATTCAAGCAGTAAAGTTATTGTATAGGAAACAACTAATGCGGAAACTTATCCAGGCTGCAGAAAATTGTGAGAATGCAGCAAAATTTGTCAAACAGGTGACAGTCTTAGACGCAGTCCGATGGATTTATGAATCGTGGAAAAATGTATCAGAAAACACTATTGTTAAGTGTTTCAAGCATGCAGGATTTATATGTGATCTCAACTCTTCCGAGGGTCAAGTGACAGACTGTTTCGAATTGGAGTCACTGGATGAAGAACTAAAGTGTCTTTTTGAAACGTCCAGAAAAGAGTTATCCGATGCTTGTCAAAATGTTGCATTTGATGACATTCTTGAAACCCATGATACTGAATCTCCATGTGTTGCTACATTGAGCAAGAATGATTACGACAGCTTTTCTTCGGAGGAAGAGGAAAAAACAGATGTAGAAGAACTTCCTACACACGAAAGTGCAATGCAGTGTGTCAAGAAATTAGAACTGTATGCTTTTATGCAAAATACGCCAGAACTCATTGAGGCCGTATTTAATCTGCACAGTAAAATAGAAAGACAATGTGCATCTGGAATCAGAAAAAAACAAACTCTTCTGACAGAGTATTTTTCTGAACAATAGAAATGGATTACTGCATCAATCTGACAGTATGTGAGTAGCCGTTACATATTACGTATAAAATTATATGTATAAGATTTCTTGCTTCACATTTTAAGTATGTACGCACATACATGAGTATTTTGTAACAGTAATTACAATATTTAATTAAAACCATTGGCTTATTAGTATTTTCTACATGTTAAAAATGAAGTCTTTTGATGTGCTTTATTGAAGGGGAAAAATGAAATTTCATCATACTGTCTATGTTGGACACCTGTCTAAGTTGGACGCTTTTAGGGGGAACCGTGAATGTCCAACTTAGACAGGTTTAACTGTAATCGCATTAAAAGCAGCAGATTGTATTTTCGATATATTTTTAAGGGTTGTACCATAATCAGAAGAAAGACACTGGATTCACAGCACAAAACATTTAATATTTACACATATTTACACTTTAAAATACATGTTTTATTCATTTTGCTGACGTGCCTTCAATCTGCACATATCTCGCTTCTTTCCCAACACAGACTACCCTCTGCGCATCACCTTCTGCTCATGCAAAGTTCTTGTTTCTTTTGATGAAGTCCCTTACGCTACAGTCTCCTCCCTCCTTTGGAGGAACTTTTTCCGATGCGAAAAGTTCTTGGCAAAATAGTCTCATAAATACACAAAATGAAAATCACATAATTAAAGTCACTACACATATAATTATAGTCACAACACATGAGGAATGCTTTTCCAAGGTTACAGGTCTCTACAGCCACAGCAAAGCTAAACTAATAGGAAAACATTGAAATACACATAAACTAAATGAAAACTTAAATACAAATATCAACATAGCATTTATACCAACAACATAAACATACCGCAAAATTATAATAATATGAATACATTTATATTGTAAATCAGTTTATAAACTAATCAGGTTTTGATTTAGAAAAAGTTTAAAAAATTCATCGAATCACTTAGTCAGGTAAACTTCGGGTCAAACCATCTGCATTTCCATGTCTTTTACCCGAATGATGGATCACTTTAAAATTATATGACTGAAGCGCTAGGGCTTAATGCAACAGTCTTTGGTTGGCACTTGCATTAGTTTTTAACCAAGTCAAAGGGTTGTGATCCGTTTGTATTACGAATTTGTTTCCGTCTAAATACTAATACAATCTCTTGACTGCGAAGATGATACAGGCACACTTTTTCAGTAGTGCCATAACGACGTTCTACCTCTGTAAATTTTTTGCTAAGATATAAAATAGGGGGCGCTTCTTGCTTATGAAGTTGAGATAGCACTACTCCCTTATCAAGATCTGATGAATCAGTTTGTACTATAAAATCTTGACTAAAATCCGGAGCATACAGAACTGGCTGATGAGTTAATTTTTCTTTTAACTTCTCGAACACTTGACTGCATTCCCGAGTCCAATTGATCTCTCCCTTTTTGACTTTTCCCTTCAAAGCATCAATTAATGGTGCGGCTGTCACAGAAAACATTGGTATATAATGACTATAGTACCCAGCCAGACCCAGAAATGGTCTTATGTCTGTTTTAGTTTTAGAAATTGGGAAATCAAGGACTGCTTGGACCTTTAGTTCGGCAGGTTTTCTATACTCCTGTCCAACTTCATGACCCAGGTATAGTACATGATCCTGGCCAAATTGGCATTTAGATGGTTTTATATGCAAATTTGCTTTCTGTATTTGCTGTAAGACATAGTCTAAGTGTTTAAAGTGTTCTTCCCAGGTGTCTGAGAAGATGGCCACATCATCCAGGTAAGGTACAGCAAATTTATCACATTCCTGTAATAGTCCAGACATCAGTTTGCTAAAATAATAGGGTGCATTTTTAAGCCCAAGTGGCATTCGGAGAGGGCGATATACACCAAAATTAGTACAGAAGGATGCCAACCTAGAAGCTTTCGCAGTAAGCGGAATCTGCCAATATCCTTTGGTCAGATCCAACACTGTAATATATCCCGCAGCAAGTGTCAACTTGTTCTTCAATGTTAGGCAAAGGGAAATATTCTGTTCTCGTAACTTCATTTAATTTTCGGTAGTTGATACATGCTCTAGGTTCTCGTCCAGGAGCTTCGATAAGAATCATGGGTGAAGTGTAATCTGACTTACCAATTTCAATTACTTTAAACTGCAACATTTTCTGTATTTCTCTTCATTTTAAAATGTCATTTTGTCTTGGCGACAGTCTATATGGTTTTAACCTTACTGGTGTATTACTTGTCAACTCAATATCATGCTCTACCAGATGTGTTCTTCCTGGTTCATTTGAAAAAATTTTAGAAAACTGCCATAATATTTCTTGTAGTTGGTGTATTTTTTTCTCATCTAACCGTTCTTCTAATCTACTATTTTGAACAATCTCATGCAAATAAATTAGGCATTGTTTCAATTTTTGAAAAGTGTTCCTCTAGTTCCTTTATTCCATTAAATTCTAGGAATAAATTATTTACTATACTTGGTCTTGTATAATAGGGTTTTAACATATTGGTGTGATAAACCTGGTTTCTCGAATTTTTTCTTTTCAAACTAAAAACGTAATTCGTTTTAGATATCTTTTTCTCAATTGTTCCCGGTCCTTTCCATTTTACTGCTAATTTATTCGGTCTGCAGGTTGACAGAACCAAAACTTGATCTGCATGAAATTCTCTCTTAATTGCCCTCCGATCTTTTTTTAATTGCATTTCTCCCATTTTTTCAATAGCTAAATCTTGGCAACAGTTTAATCTGTTTATAAGCTCAAATACATATTTTACTACTGGATTTCCTTCGTCAGGTGGGTCTATCCATTTCTCATACAAGAGTGTAACAGGAGTCCTCAAAATTTTTCCTAATGCGAACTCAGATGGGCTGAACCCTGTGCTTTCATGAGCCACTGTTCTGAGGGCAAAAAATGCAGATGGCAACTTACGTTCCCAGTCAGAAGTGGCTTCTGTACACAATACTCTCGGGATTCTCATCAAAGTTCTATGGAAATGCTCTACTGGATTACTTTGCGGATGGTAAACCAAACTTTGTTTTACAACAATTCCAAATCTTTCAAAGAATTCTACAGTCAATGCACTCATAAATAAAGTTCCTTAATCAGTTTGAATTTCTTAAGGAAATCCCATGTGACTAAAAATCTCAAGTAAGGCATGTATTACTGATTCAGATCCAATATCCTCCACTGGAACTGCGTCTGGGTACTTAGATGCTAGACACATAGCTGTAATTAGATATTTCTTTCCTGTAGGGGAGGTCGGTGTTGGGTTGCTTTAGAATTTATGTAATTTGGGGGTTTGAAATTTACTTTTATTTCTTTTTCCCTGGTTCAATATTCTCAATTTGGTAATATTTAAATAATATTTATTGGTTTTTTTCATTTATTCTTTAATTAGAATATTTTTAATCTTCTAAATTAATTTTCTTTATAATATTCTTAATTAAAAATGTTCCATTCCCTAAATTAATATTACTTTTGATTTGTAAATTTATAAAAATTATTTATTTACTTGATTCCCCTTAAAATTCCCTTTAATCTGATGTCTCATTTTCCCATTTTGGTTAGAAATTCCGTTTGTTCTATAGTTTCAAGTTATTTCCATGTTCAGTGCGTTTCAAAAATTTCAATTGCGGCCATTTTCGGAATCCTGGTTTTGCGGCCTTTTTACCACGATTGACACGCCGCCTAAGTGCTTTTCGGATCTCTTTGGAATTCGTGAATTATTTTAATTGGTTCGCGTTTTTACGTATTGTCTGCTCTCGGAGTTTTGAGTCTTAATTTTGGCAATTCTAATTTCGGTAAGCAGATTTTAATTGCTGCCATTTGTCTAAACCTCTCCTTTTTCGCACGTATAAATACGCGTGTGGAATTTTTCAGTTTCAGTTTTTTGTTGAAATCTCTCGTTTAAGTTAGCGCAAGAAGCTTGTCGTTGATTTTCGAATGGAACTTATATTCCATACGAGATTTTCTATGGAACTTTAAGTTCCTCGCAATGTTTTTTTTATCATTTGTCTTCTTTTAAACAAAAGTTTTTTTTTTTTTTACCGCCTAAATTGCGATGTGTCATCTGGAAAAATAAGTTTTAAGATTTATTATGTGAGTTATGTGAAAGTAGCGTCTGACGATGATGGCTGTTTTATGAAGATCCTAGAGTTCCAGATGTAGATGTTAGGCCATTATAAATGAATCTTCTCCTAATCCCAAGAAATCCGGTTTAGGAAAATTCCTCTCATCCCTGTGAAACTCCACATATAGAACTTTTCCTCTCCAACCTGTTATTCTAAGATAACCCAGCCGGGTGAATATTAATGTTTTATTTAAACTCTTAATTTCTTAAATGCAGTAGATGATCTCTCAATATTTTATAAATGTATGATTTAAAATTTATTCTGTGAACTTAAAATTCTAAGCTTTATTTCTGAGAGCAATTTTCTAAACCTTCATAAATGTATAAGAGCCTGGGTAAATTCTAAAATTCTTTTAAATTTAATATTTTTTTGTTAATAATTTTCTGATGGAATTTAAATAGTTTTTTTAGTAAAGTTTTTATGCTAATTCCTTAATTCTAACTAAGTTGATAAAATTCTAAAATTCTAATATCTGTCTAAAATTCTAATGTTAATTCTTCCTGAGTTGCCTGCCTGTGAGCAGTGTTTTTTTATTTGTTATTTTGAATTAATTTGAAGTTGCAATTTAATAAACTAATTATTATGTCTTCCTTTATATCTTTCAAACACAACAGTTTATTTATCCTGATCACGGCACCAAATATTTATTACAGTTTATTAGAACAGTTTATTTACATTATTCGGATCTCTCATCCGATACTTTAACTTCGAATAAAATGCTCTCAGCATACAAACTGTCTACGTTCTACTTCATTAAAATATTCATAGATCCCTATAAACTTTAGGATTACTCCCTCCAAATATAAACATATGATAAAACACACTTTCATTAGTTAATTCAAATATACTTAAAAGCTTGTCTCTTCTCATTTAAAATTGTTACATAGATATTAAGGAAACACGTTGTGCAATTTGAAATCCTATTATTCTAACTCCACTTGGAGCGTTTAGGTGAACGCCTCTGGTTTGTGAATATAATGCAACACATATGAGATCTTCATAAAGAGGAAAATAAGGTGAGGAAAAGAGAGTTATTCCGCGGAGAGTCTACATATGAGTTCTAAGGCATACCTGGATCTCTTGGCTCCACGGGCACGAGTACGACTTTCAGTAACAGGTCGGAAGCACATCGCTCCGTAGTTTTTAACACCGTTCACTTTCACAACTCAAGAAGAAGTCCCGAAATTTTCGTCTCTCAAAAACTGTCTCTCGAAAACCTCCAAGTTCGTCTCTCTTCCTACCTTTTCCTGATTTGTTGAATGAGTTAAGCTCCCCTTTATATTATTGGAAGCTACCAGGTTGTTTATTTCCAGTGGCTAGATCTTGACAGAGGGCTTGGCTAGAAGTCCTTGAATTATTGTTGTAGCTGGTCAAGATCCCACGCTCTGGTGTGACCCCTGGGTCCGGGTGCGCCCCGTGCCACCCGTTTAGCATTCCTCCATCTTGGATGCGCCTCCAGCTGGCATGCTGTCCGGATCCACTGACCGTTTCCGTTGCAGGTGGCCAAAGGGGAACCTTATAGAAATTATATGAAAACCGAGGGACGATCTTTATGAGACATATGCTAAAATTTCTACGATGTTACATTGTATAGGGAAAACCAATGTAACACTGTCGGACAAATTCCTCTTCATAATTTTCCTTTTTTTTTCAATTAGCCTTTTCAAAATGACAATTTTATGTTCTTGAGTAATTTTCTCTCCTAGCTCTTCAGCAACATGCTGCAAATAAATTTTCTGAGCTTTACCAAGAAAAGCCATTTTTTTATTCCAAATTTAATTATGCACTTTCTATATTTTTACCTAACAAGACTTCCCAAATTCAATTAATGAACAATTACCTCAAAAACATTTTTAAAGCAAATAATATCAATAATATTTAAACAATCGTAAAATTCACTTTAATTTTAAAATTAAAATATTAATTTCCTTCACCAACATAGAATTCTATACCTTAACGCTGTACACAAAATGAGATCTACATTATATACTTCATTTCAACAAGGCACTTAAATAAATCAAATTAACTTCATTAAACATAATCAAGAACACTATGCAAAAACACCCACTTTTAATTTTAGAAAATTTTAACATTCAGCATATTAAACATTTGATAATTATCTTAAATCAATACCTTGACATACCGTGAGAACACCATACAATTTAACAATATCTATCCCAATGTTAATGGACTTATGATAAATCACAAAACAGTTAAAATTTTCATAATTAACAATTGAACACATTCAACTGGTTTATCAGCATTTTGAGCAATACACTAAGTAACAACGTAAAATTAAATGTCAGGGTGACAATATTTTCAACTTCTTCAAAAATTTTAGCAGAATGCTATCTAAATTTATTTGACAAATCAACAATTTACTTTCGGTTCAGACACACTTTCTTAACTTGTGCTTGGTAACACAGAATAACACATTAAATTTTCATGCCAGAGTGGCAAAATAATCCAACAAATTATCTGAAATATTTTGCCGGGGTGGCAATTTAATTCAGTAAATAATGCAAACAACCCACTTTCTGCCAGGATGACAAAAAAAGAACAATTTAACATCACCAGGGTGGTGAACTAATGCGTAAACAAATAAACAGAATAAATTCTAAAATTTCTAAACCCAGTGGCTGAGAGACAAGGGAAAAGCATTTACCTCTTTTCTCCTTCGATTTCAGTGACACTGTTGACGGTTAACAGCTGTACTCTCGATCCCAATATTCTAATTCAGAAGCGTAAATGAAGAACCGAATTATAAACCCAAATATTCACCGTTAACACAAGACGTGTTCCTATTCAAAACAGAAGTATCGCATTCTTAGTCGTATCTCGACAGGTGCCTCCAAAATTTTGTCTGTACCATAATCAGAAGAAAGACACTGGATTCACAGCACAAAACATTTAATATTTACACTTTAAAATACATGTTTTTAAATGTTTTTCTGACGTGCCTTCAATCCGCACACATCTCGCTTCTTTCCTGACACAAACTACCCTCTGTGTATTGTTGCAAAAAATCAATACATCACGATTCACGTTTCCTGTGAACGGACGTTTATACAAATTTAATATGAACAACTCTTTCCGTTCACCGACATGAACCGTGACGTTTTCCAACATGAGGTTTCATGCAAATCAGTTCTCAATGCGTACGCATCTCATTTGCATATCCGGGGGCGTTTCTAGAACAGTCCATTTTCGGATATATAAGACAGAAGTTTCTTGAAGCATTATCGCATCGAATCTTCTTGAGATCTCATTCTCTGAATCTGATCGTTGGATTGGTCTAGATCCTTGATGTGGTCAGTTTGAATGAATGAATGAAATGAAGGTGGGTGGCTCCAGAAGAGCCCAGCACATCGACCAGAGGTCTATTGTACTACCCCAGAAGAAAAAAGATCTCTAAGAAAAGAGACCAGTAGCCGATGCGAAAATAAGCAGGCACTTGACAGGAATGTCATTCAGCTCCCAGGGTTCAATCACATGATGACCAATGTGCTCGAATCTGTGAGCAGAGTAAGCCTCACATTCACATAGAATGTGAGCTGCAGTTTCTTCGCTGTGATTGCAGCCTCTGCAAAGCGAATCCTTGGTGACACCCATAATATTAAGGTGTCTCTTGAGGGTGCAGTGCCCAGTAAGGAGCCCAACAGCCCTCCTGATGCCGGTTCTACTGAGCCTGAAAAGTTCCTTTTGACGTGTACTAGGGCAATTGCAGTTGAGAATTTTCACTTGCCTTTGTCCCTTAGTGTCACGCCAGTTCTTACATTGAAGCTTCCTGAAGATGTCATAGACAATTCTTCTAACAAGGTCATTGGGAATTCCCAAGGCCGGCTCAGGGCCCACAAAAGGAATACTTGAGCCTTTCCTAGCAAGTTCATCCGCCAATTCATTGCCAGGAATGCCCGAATGACCAGGCACCCAGTAAAGAATGACATTATTATTGCTAGCGATTTCACAGAGTGCATTATAACATTCCCAAACAATGGAAGACGTCACAGTGAACTTCCCCAGAGCCATAAGAGCAGCCTGACTGTCAGAACAAATGAAAATCTGGCTATTCTTATACTTCCTGTCATAGCAGATTCTACAACACATAAGGATGGCAAAGACTTCGGCCTGAAAGACAGTAGCAAAATTGCCAAGCGGATAAGACAGCTCAGTACCATCATCAGAGCAGCAAACACCAGCACCAGTACTTGTGCCAATCTTCGAGCCATCTGTGTATCATACAAAACAGTTCCGTTTATTGTAGGTGGGAGTCCTTTTCCAATCGTCCCGCGAGGGGACTAGAATTTCATAAGGCTTATCAAACGTATATTTGACATGGATGCCATCAGATGTGGTCAGTTTAGACCAGTATATGTCGAATGTGTTTAGTTTAAAACACTGACTTTTTCTAAAGTATGATAGCTTTTACTAATGTCACATGAATTTAAATAACGTTAAAAGTTAAATTTAATGTTGATATGTTCAGAAGTCACGTTAAAATTTGCCGGTGTTTCATCCATTGGATTTTGTTTTGCCAAGTGTGATACCATCAACGGTGGCTGTAAATGCACGCAAGTTATATAGGTAGTATAAGTATTTACTACAAATGCTTCATGAAAGTTCTGTTGAACTATTTGGATCTACAAACATCTTTGTACATAGTATTATTTGAAGTTTTTACGGCATGGAAGTTACCTGAATTGTGTAAATTGCCTAACTATGTTCTTCACACAATAAAGTGAACAGTGTTTTTCTTTAAAACTGGCTTCGTATATTCTTAATGGCCCAGCCAACACTTCACAAGTGATTCTTTGATTGTGTATACTTCTGTTTTTAATATTTAAAAACTGCATCGCCTCAACAGCTACACCTAAATTTTTATTTACAAACTAGTAGCCAACGTAATTAAGTTCTTGCTTATAAACGTAAATTTTTAAATTTTTCTATCACGTATGGCCTTCTACGCACACAAAGTTCTTGTTTCTTTCGACGAAGTCCCTTACGCTACAGGGTATATTAATCAATATTTCATTTATGATCACTGTTGCTATTTTTTATTCAGCATTTTCAAACAGTAAATTAATTATAGCATTGTTTTGCAATTTTATTTAAAGAATAGCCAACAAATGATTTTGATATTTGAAACATAACCCAGTTACCATAGTTGCCATAATGGAATCAAAACCTATAAATAAATTCATTGATAAAATAATATAAAAAAAATTGTCTGCAATAACTATAAATTCAAATATCTTAAAAATGCTGATTGTACACCAATAGAGTTAAGTAAAAAAAATTAGGATATATTTTTCTGCTCATGATGATGAAAACAAATTTTGTGTGTCTAGCCGTTCATAACTTATAGCTGAAAGAATGTTAGAACAAAAAATTTCATGATTTATAAATTTTTCAAACAGAATTCCAAGATTTTAGATTTATTTTATTATTTATAAACTAAGTCCCATGTGTATGCAAAGTTTCAAGTGGCTACCTTCAATAGTTTTGGCTGTGTAATTCATACCTCTGTTAGTCTTCAGTCTCACTCAGCTATTTCATATAGAAAAAAAATTCCATAATTTATAAATTTTTGAATTCAAAGATTTTGAATTCTTTTCATTACTTATAGACCAAGTCCCACGTATGTGCAAAGTTTCAGGTTTTTCCCTTCAGTAGTTTTAGCTGTGTAAGTGTCCCTTAGTCAGCCAGTCACACCCAGCTGTATGCATATGATAAGTATATTAAACATTCCAAATATGAATTGAATGTTTTTGGGGTAGTGTGTGAGAAAGAGATTAGAAAATGGATTTCATAGTCTAATTAACTTCTGTAACATGTATAATCAGTTTTATGACAATTTTATAGCATTGTAATTATTTGTCTTAAGTACTACCATTATCAGAAGTAGTATAAACACTACATGACCTAAAATATACTAGGCAAAAAATATAAAAAATTGAATAGAAATGTTGCAATCAGTACAGATCCTTCTAAATATTCTATATACAGGATGTTCGTAAATTGTTTTGACAAAATAAGAGAGGTGATAGTACCCATCAAGACGAACAATATTTACTATGGAACCTAGGGTCGCATTCAACTCCGAGTGTCAGAAAAGCGTAAAGTTGAATTTTCAACAGTGAAAATAAGGAGAATTAATGTAATCATAAGTTGCACAATCCCATTTATTTACACCAGAGAAAGACTCAGAGAAGATGCTCAAAGTGACGGCCAAGGATGTCGTTGCACAGTTCACACCAGCGAATAAATGACTGGTGCACTCTCTTGAAGACACCTGGTGTCGTGTTTATCCTGTCCACTGCAACAGCAATTCTTGTGACGAGATTTTTTATGGAGTCCAGAGGCATCTCGTACGCCAATGATTTTATGTGCCCCCTGAAGAAGAAGTTCAGTGGGTGAGGTCCGCGATGAGGGAGGCCAAGCCACAGGTCCATTATGTCCAATCAGCTAATCAGCTGCAACTGTCACTGCTGCTTCTTATAACTGGAAATTGCATACAGTACATGCTTACATGCTTGATAGTGATGCTCTGGAGATCTGATTCTTCTCCAGCACGACAGCTATGTTGTCCGAAGTGGCAACTCATGCTTGTTGGATGTGTTTCGAAGTTACTCTTTTCTGACACTTGGAGTAGAATGCGACCCTATGTTCCATAGTAAATATTGTTCATCTTGATGGGTACTATCACCCTTCTTATTTTGTCAAAACAGTTTACGAACGCCCTGTATACTGGCTGTCATTATGTTTACCAAATAATATTGTACAATATGTTTATTCTATAGTCCAATTTTAATTGTTAAATATAAAAATATATTAATTTCTAGGGTGATTAGACTAAGAGAACACCCTCAATTTTAATAATAATTAAAAGAGTGTGAAAGAAATTGTCATGTATAGAACTTGTTTTTAAAAGTGAATAACATAAATGAGACACTAACATGTATCATCCTCAGTATTGTATGTTCTAATCTAAAATAGAAAAATCATAAGAAATTAAATATGTTTATCACTATCAAATGAGTGGGATGCTTTGAAAGTACTTTCAACCAGAAGTAAATAGACACCATTTTTGAAGTATTAGAATTTTTAGTTTTTCACAGGGAGATTATCTTTCCATGAAATCGGGTAAAGCTCATTTTAATAAGTTGTTGATCAATTAATCAACAATAAGTTGATTGATTTTTAGAGATTGAGTTATAAAAAATGTAATTTGTCTTATTTTTCTACAATATGGAAATTTGCAATCTGTAGAGGAAGTCATATGTTGACATGGCTGTCTTTTTTGGCACCAGCATATTGAAAAATAAAAAATAAATAAACTTAAGGTATAATGGATGGCTGTGAAAGTAAAAGCTGAAAATTAATAATTAAGTTATCAAGATTAAATTTGACAAAAAAAAGAAAGAAAACAGATAATTTTGGAACAAAAATAAAAGTTTATTAAAAAAAATAATTTTGCATATAATTTGATAAAAGATACAGGTAAATACACCCAGGTTACAAGTGAAGTGGAGAACTCCGATTGGGGTAAAAGAAGTAAAACATAAAAAAAAACATACGTATCATAACTTAGGTGTCCAAACAACAAAAACAAATAAAAAATAACCCCTGAGGCATTAAAATAAAAGAGATTAATTTAGTAACTTATTATTCGCCCTTTAAGAGACAAGAAAAGTAAATTAAAATAAGTAAAATAGTCTCTGATGCAGTAGAACTATAGAGATTTAAATTATTAGGGGTGAAAACGTATTAGAAAAAAGTCCAGATGGTTTCTAAGGCAATTGAAATAAACAGTGCCTTCCTGGTTCATTCTGAGAGTTATAATGGAGAGGACACCTCAGTGCATAAAAATAAGGTTGAGGCTTGGCGTATACCAGAGGGGCTTTTCATGGCCAAATGGCAGCGGGCCCGAATCAGCTGAGTCTGTTAATGTCAGGATGGCGGTGGGAGTTCATCATCGAGACCCAGAAGCATAGTATACTTTGGAGTGTTGATACTACAGAGCACGGATGGGCATGGCCAAACTGGGCTTGGCTGGCATGGATTTAAAGAAATCGTGGTGATGTGCTTGCCATCTCGAGAAAAAGAGAGACTGGCAGCTTCATCCAAAAAGAAAATGCGGTGCGAGCTTTTAGCATGAGCTTACACATGAGAAAATAATGGAAACATTATATCATCTTCATCCATAGTGGGGCGTCTGTCCAAAAAAGAAACTGAGAACTACAACTTAGTCCTCAAGAAAAAAACAAATCGAAACATCCTCTCAGGCTTCTTACTGGATGAGCCCAAATAAAAACAGCCAGCGGCAACTATGTTTTTAATTTACCGCGCTTGGGTATGGCCAGTGATGGTTTTCGCCAAGGCATTCTATTAATATAACCCTATTTGGCCCAGAACGAAACACTTAGACACAGACTCAGCTATGCTTTCTTGTAGCATGTTTGAGTAATATGCAAAAATATTATTTGTTAAGTGAATAGATTATTTCAAGAAATAGATTACCATGGATGGCATTTTCTCGTACAGGGATTGTTTACAGATCTTTAATACTCTCATAATTGCACACAAAGCAATTTACAAGTTTGGGGTGGGGGAAATCTCCAGTCTGACCAATACTTACTCAGAAAGGGTGCATTTAAAGTTATTATAAGGTCCTGTTAGGCAGGTAAACAATTATTTAAATTAAAGCTTTAGAGTTTATTTTCACCTTTTCAAGCTAGAATAACATTATTAATCTAAGCAATTTACTAGAGAACAATAATTACAAATATTTACTTTTATGTATCTGATTAAATTGAAGATTGCTCAGCTTTAATTACTTTTAAAGTAAGCATAAGATTAAATCAAAGTTCTTATTAAATAAAAGTCATTAATATTATTAATATAAAAATCATTAAGATAGTAATTTACCTTTTAATTTATTTACCTTTTACTTAAGGGTGAGCGTCAGTAAATCTTCTGCCCTGTCTGGGCTTTACCTTTCGCAGAATACCTTTTTTGCCGAAATTTTGCTCAAACAGTTGCATTTTATCTTTCAGAAAATATTTCGCAATGCTTAGCTTATATTAAAACTAAATTTAATACGCAATAAAATGTAGAATATATTTTTTATTTTAATCCAAAATATTTTTGGTGCTGCCATCTGTTGTCGTAATTTAATTCATACCAACTATTTTTATTTTTTAATGAACATTTTTAAATGTCTATTCTTTCTAATATGCTATTAAATACAACAGATCATACATAATAATGCCACAATCACGGAAAGGTATTTGGACTTGAAGACAAAGCTGCAGTCCTCAGTCATGTACATTCAGACCCCCTTATCAAATTTGTAGAATGAGAAATTACCTTTTCATGATTGTGGCATTATTATATATGATCTGTTGTATTTAATACTGTATTAGAAGGAATAGATATTTAAAAATGTTCATTAAAATATAAAAATAGTCGGTATGAATTAAATTATGATAACAGATGGCAGCACCAAAAATATTTTGGATTAAAATAAAAAAATGCATTCTATATTTTATTGAGTATTAAATTTAGTTTTAATATAATTTAAGCATTGTATTTTATCTTTCAGAAAATATTTCGAAACTGTTTGAGCAGAATTTCGACGAAAAAGGTGTTCTGCGAAAATTAACAAAGCGTGGATAGGGTAGAAGATTTACTGACACCCACCCTTAAGAGCAGTTAAATCTATATATATAAAGAAGAAAAGTATGTATGTATGTATGTATGTATGATCCAACATCATGGGAGAACTGCTGAACCGAATTTGATGAAATTTGGTGGGTAGTCTTGAAATAGCCCCACTTAATATTTAGTCCATGTTTTGAGTTTTTAACACCAGGGGTTGTCGCGATATTAATGAAAAACGAAACTTTTGTTTGTCTCATCATCAAGGGAGAACAGCTGCACCGAATTTAATGAAATTTTGTGGGTAGTTTAGTTCGAGTTTCTAAGACCAGGGGTTATCGAGATATTAATAGAAAACGAAACTCTTTCGTAGGAATTCTACTCTCTAACTCCATGATTCCTAACGAAAAAGGTTGGAAATCGTTGGTTTAAAACGTGAAAGTCAATTAAATCTCCGAGTTTTGTGGGAGTTTATTGAACGTATTTGTTAGTCACTTTTGAAAATCGCAGGTTTGAAATATGAATTTAAATGGACACTCTATCACCATGGTTTATTTTTCACAGGCTTACTCAACAACAAAAAGTATTAAGAAATCAAAATGGTTATTTAATTATCAGCATTTTATGAGGAAGATTCTTTCTTATATCATGACAAGTCATTTGACTCTGCAGTGGACACCGATGATGCCATTAATTACCCGCTGGAATTACTGAACTACCTTGAGCCACCTGGAATGCCTTTTCATATCTTGAAGTTAAAGAAAGGATCACCAACAATGCTTCTGCAGGATCTGGACGTTGGACATGTCAAAACTATGCAATGGAACACTGCTCTATGCCAAAATATTTCACCAAATGTTATCAAAGCCACGGTATTAACGGGAAAGGCAAAAAGAGACATATTCATACCTCGCATACCAACGATGCCAACTGACCTATCATTCAGCTTCAAGCGAGTTCAGTTCCCAGTTTTGCCATGACCATCAACAAAGCTCAAGGACAAACCCTTAAGTTTGCAGGGGTGAATTTAGAAAGTTCTTGCTTCTCTCATGGCCAGTTGTATGTGGTATGCTCATGAGTAGGAACTTCAGAAAATTTGTATGTTTTAGCTCCGGGAGGAAAATCAAAAAATGTGGTTTACAAGCAAGTATTGCGGTAAAACCTAACACATTAGGATAATGTAATTTAATTTGTCAACATTTGCATTGTTGCTTAGCGTTTAAGAATAATTTTAGTTTTTCTTTCAAACTGTACATATTAACTGTACATCAATTGTGGACACCTAATAATTACATTCCGAGATGCTGCCCACCAGGGCCACCCGCCCGCCCTAGCTGCAAAGGACGTGCCTATGGCACGCCAGAAGCAGCTATGACTTATATAATACAATGATTTTTTTTTCTTACATAATGCAATGATTTTTTTTTCTTACATAATGCAATGAATTTACTTCTTTCACAGTGAAAAAACAATGTATAAGATTCACAGCGATATATGTTCTGGTGTAATTTTTATCAGAGTTTTGCATTGTAAATCCCGAGCAACGCTGGGTAATTACCGCTAGTTACAGTATAAAGAGTATATATCTAGAGCTGGCAGGAAAAAGCATACAAGTCAAAAACAAGGATTTTGAAATATTGAGGAAAGAAAATTTTGATGCTTTCCGGAGAACTTTATTTTAATTTTATATTTTTGTTTTCAGAATAAAAATTTAATTTTTATGGAGTTTGTTATGCATTTATGAGCTAAATAAATAATAACTTTTCTTAATTTATATTTTTAACCCCACTGCTATCTGTACAAAATTTAATAAGTGTTTAAAGTTTTTCTTTTTTTAACATCTTAGAAGCCTAACTGACTTATTGTGCTTTTTGAACAACAAAAGATCATAAATTTCTTAAATCAAATATGTTATAATAAAAAATATTGGAATTTATGACTTATGTGTTTTTTCCTGCCACTTCTAGATATATTCAGTTTGAAATATTATGAAGTTCCTAGTTTCAATAGGATTAGGTTTATTTAATTTTAACATAGCAGATTATTTCTGCGTCCTCAAAAGTCAACATAACAACTTATCAGATTCTTTTAGTTCATTGCAAGCAAAAAATTTCCATTTATTTTTGTGCTTTTGTTCTGCTAATTTTTATGTTCCTACATATGGATTTTATGCAATTTTTAGAAGTTGAAAGACTACAAGGATGAAATTGAGAAACTTGTTCCTATATTTCTTGAAATGATTGAGTCACTCAAGTAAGGAAAATGGCTTTTATGACTATTTTTACATTTGCTTTCAAAAATCTTCCATCAATTTTTTTAACAGTTTTACATTAAAGATTGTTTTATGTATAAAAACAGTAGGTTAAAGCTTATTCTATATAAGGTTTTTATAGTTTATCAAATATTGATGAAAACATTTTTCTGTTTTGTTATTTTCTAGAAGATACTACCTGCTACTGTCTTTGATTTAAAACAAATTCTAAAATTATTTTATATCATTATCATTCAAAATTTGCCATAAAAAAACAATAATAAATAAAATTGAAATTTCAGTTTAACAGGATTGCTATTTATTCTACCTACAATATATGAAAATTTTGGAAATTAGCTGAAAATACCTGAAAAATTTTGTGAATGTTGTTAACACTTTACAACATAGTTGAAAAGTGTTTATGACTTTGTTCATTCTGTCTGTCTGTCTGTCAGCACGATAACTGCCGTAAAAATGACTTTATCAAAATGAAATTTTAGTATGTTGTTCAGAAAATCTGTGGAACCTATGGGAATATAAATGAATAATATCACCCAATTAGTTTTGGATTAAACCCGGGTTGAAAAAATGAAATACATTGAACTCTATGAGACCTAATTTTTCAAACATTTTTTAAGCGAATTTAAAATTCACAAATTGCTTCGAAAGTTTTAGGAAATATTCAAATTATCCCATAAAATATATAAAAAAAATTTCAGCAAAATATATTCACTAGTTTTTAAAATAAAAATTAAAATAATAATTACACCCTTTATATGGAGAGATCACGTGACCCACTTCAAAATAAAATATGACATCCATCTTGTGTCAAAATCGTGATTTTTAAAGTTCTTTTTAATTCATATTTAGTGTTGTATCCGTCCTAAACCCACTTTATTTTTGCTTAAATTCTACCAGACTATTTTTTCGATGAAGTTTTAAGCATAGAGTTAAATTAATTGTACCTCCATGTTTTTAAATAAAATAAATTATTATAGTATTGTGATGAATGGAAGGAATGGAAAAAGTTTATGAATGAAAATGCTGTTTTTATAGAGAGCGCCAGGCGATTTATATTTCGATGACGTCATTTGAATAAATTTCATTTGTTTTCGATAAAGTTTTCAAATATAATAAGTTATTGTAGTATTACGATAATTTTAAAAATATTACCGAGGAATGTATCACATTTTAGAAATGTTTAAACCAGGCAATTTATATTTCAATGCTGTTATTTGAATGAAATTCATTTTTCTCGATGAAGTTTTAAGTTTTCAAATATAATAAATTAATGTAGTATTGTGATAATTTTAAAAATATTACCGAGGAGTGTATCGCATTTTAGAGATGTTTAAATAAATTTTCATTGAAATTGGAAAGTGTTTCATAACAATGCTTTATGCATGATTGATCTTTTTTTTTTTATATTTTTTCTATGATGTTGCATAACGTTGAATCAAAATGTTGTAATAAATTGGCATAGTTTTATCTACAGAATATAATTTTAACAAAAGCAAAGTTACACTTAGCATTTTCTTATCAAATTCATTATTTTTTCCGTTGAAACATTTTGTTGAGAATACAGTATTCCTTTTTAATACTTAACATAGTTGAAAAGTGTTTATGACTTTGTTCATTCTGTCTGTCTGTCTGTTATTACGATAACTGCCGTAAAAATGACTATCAAAACGGAATTTTAGTATGTTGTTCAGACAGTCTGTGGGACCTATTGGAATATAAATGAATAATATCACCCAATTAGTTTTGAATTGAACCCTGGTTGAAAAAATAAAATACATTGAACCCTATGGGACCTAATTTTTCAAGCATTGTTCAAACATTTAAGTGAATTTAAAATTCACAAATTGCTTCTGAAGTTTTAGGAAATATTCAAATTATCCCATAAAATATATATAAAAAAATTCAGCAAAATATATCCAGTAGTTTTTTAAATAAAAATTAAAATAATAATTACACCCTTTATATGAAGAGTTCACGTGACCCACTTCAAAATAAAATATGGCATCTGTCTTGTGTCAAAATTGTGATTTTTAAAGTTCTTTTTAATTTATATTTAATGTTGTATCCTCCTAAAACCGCTTTATTTTTGCTTAATTTCTGTGCATCTGTATTCTGAAATAGTGCAGTTATAATATATTTGAGTTTAAATGATCATCAAACTTTGATTATTTCTACAACAAAACCTAATTTTTACTTATGGAGAATGTAAACAGGTTAGGCTGTAAGATGAGTTATATAAGAATTGTTGAATTTCTTTAAAGCAAAATTATTTTGCTTTGGAGTCTGCAATACAGATGATATGAATGAAACATTCATTGATTTTACATAGAGAAGCAGACGATTTAATGGACTTTTTCGATGAAGTTTTATGCATAGAGTTAAATTACTTTTACCTTCATGGTTTTAAGTTTATCAGTAGAATAAATTATTGTAGTACTGTGAAGAATGAAATGAAAATGTATGAATGAAATATTTACTGCTTTTAAACAGAGAAGGCCGTTCAAATAGTTGCTCGACTCTTTGGATGAGTCGGACTGTCTGGGTCTGAGAGCCAGGCGATTTATATTTCAATGACATCATTTGAATCAAGTTCATTTTTTTCGATGAAGCTTTAAAATTTCAAATATAATTAATTATTGCAGTATTGTGATAATTTTAAAAATATTACCGCTGAATGTATCACATTTTAGAGATGTTTAAATAAAATTAGAGTTGGAAAGTGTTTCATAATCAATGCTTTATGCATGATTGATCTTTCTTGTTCATACATGGTGTAGTGACCCCATTTGAAAATTTTTGTTTCAGACTGAAAAATCTTTACTGTATATAAGTTTTTTTGTGTTAAAAATGTGTATATCTTCCATGCATATTTTAATCATTGCCTTTCAATGCTTTCCAGTTCCGGTGAAACAGATTACCAGTTACTAGATGCTAAAGATCTTCACATCAAAATATCAAAGCTAGCTGAAAGAGTTGATTCTCAGAGGTAAGTTTTCAACCATTTTGTGTTGAAAACTCTAAATTAAATGGCTATGTTTGAAATTAAATGGCTATGGCCCGATACAACTGTTAGTTATATTAAAATTATTAGCAGAATATATCATCAACCATCTTTACTGTTAAGAAGTGATAGCATGGAAATGGGTGCGATAGTAAATAGTGTGGAAATAATCCTTTAAATTTTGTATTGACACAGTTATAAAATCCAAATATGAACACATTACACTCAAAGGAAGAGGAGGAGTTACAAAAAGGAGGATTTTTTTTCTTGACAAATTATAATATCTATTTTTAACACTTTACAACATAGTTGAAAAGTGTTTATGACATTGTTCATTCTGTCTGTCTATTAGCACGGTCGTATGATAACTGCCATAAAAATGACTTTATCAAAATGAAATTTTAGTATGTTGTTCAGATGGTCTGTGGGACCTATGGGAATATAAATGAATAATAGTACCCAATTAGATTTGGATTGAACCCGGGTTGAAAAAATGAAATACATTGAACCCTATCGGACCTAATTTTTCAAACATTTTTTAAGCTGATTTAAAATTCACAAATTGCTTGGAAAGTTTTAGGAAATATTCAAATTATCCCGCAAAATATATAAAAAAAATTTCAGCAAAATATATTCAGTAGTTTTTAAAATAAAAATAATAATTGCACCTTTATATGAAGCGATCACGTTACCACAATATGAAGAGATCACGTGACCCACTTCAAAATAAAATATTGCATCCATCTTGTGTCAAAAACGTAATTTTTAAAGTTCTTTTTAATTCATATTTAGTGTTGTATCCGTTCTAAAACCGCTTTATTTTTGCTTAAATTCTGTGCATTTACATATGAAATAACGCAATTACAATATAGTTGAGCTTAAATGATCATCCAACTTTGATTATTTCTGCAACGAAGTCTACTTTTCACTTACGGAGAATGTAAATACCAAAAGATGTAGAATGAGTTGTATAAGAAATGCTGCATTTCTTTAACGCAAAATTATTTAGGTCACGGAGTCTGCAATATAACTGATATGAATGAAATATTCATTGATTTTACACAGAGAAGGATAATTTTTTTGATGAAGTTTTAAGCACAGAGTTTAATTACTTGTACCTCCATGGTCTTAAGTTTTTAAATAAAATAAATTATTATAGTATTGTGATGAATGAAATGAATGGAAAAAAATTTGTGAATGAAATGCTACTTTTATAGAGAGAGCCAGGCGTGTTATATTTCAATGACGTCATTTGAATAAATTTTATTTGTTTTCGATGAAGTTTTCAAATATAATAAATTATTGTAGTATTATGATAATTTTAAAAATATTACCGAGGAATGTATCGCATTTTAGATATGCTTAAACCAGGCAATTTATATTTCAATGCCGTCATTTGAATGAAGTTAATTTTTTTCGATGAAGTTTTAAGTTTTCAAATATAATAAATTATTGTAGTATTACGATAATTCTAAAATTATTACCGAGGAATATATCACATTTTAGAGATGTTTAAACGAGGCAATTTATATTTCAATGCCATTTCATGTCATTTGAATGAAGTTCATTTTTTTCGATGAAGGTTTAAGTTTTCAAATAAAATAAATTAATGTAGCATTGTGACAATTTTAAAAATATTACCGAGGAATGTATCTATCATATTTTAGAGATGTTTAAATAAAATTGCATTGAAGTTGAAAAGTGTTTCATAATTGATGCTTTATGCATGATTGATCTTTCTTGTTAAAGACATGGAGTGCCTAAAACGTTCTACTTAAATGTTTTATTTTTTCTGTAAAACCACCCATTTCTACCTTTTGGGTCTGAAAATTCACTATGAACCATGTGTTAGATATAAAATATTCAATATCTCTAGAATGGTGCATAGTAGTGTTTTATACATAAGTTCACTTTTAAATAAATAATTTTTAAATAAATGAGTGGCATTGTTCCGGCATAGACCCGTAAGTATCTCTCCAAATTCAAATAATTTTAAATCTTAAACTAAAAGGGGTTGAAAGCTTTGGATGTGTCACTTGCAAAATTTTCATTAATTAAGTCATCTCCTCAGTATTTAATTAATCCATGCTCGACACTGCCATTCTACTCGTGTTGGCTTTTTTTTAAACATAACTCTTGTGTCTTCCAATATGGAGCATGGAATATTATTCCCAGCGAGTGGCTTCTTCAGGAATGTGCCAGTCTACAAATTTAATGTTCACTAATGATTTGGTTTAAGGTCGTCCTTTGAAAATTTGTACATAATTAAGCTCAATAAACCCTTGTGCTTGCATTTCTTGCTCCCCGATTGAATCCTTTGTTTGAATTTTACGAATAGAAAATGGTATTTTGTGTTTTTACATGCTTAAGTGTTGTTTTGCTATGAACAATATGCATGGTGTCTTCAGTATGCTTAAGAGAGTGTTAGTTATTTAAGTGCTCCACAGGGTACAAGATATGTTTATATATACAAGGTATGTTTATGTAGTAGGATTCAAAAGTTTCCGGACTGAGTCTATAACTTAAAAAATATTTGTAGTAGAGCGACTATGATAACGTTTCTGTGTTACTACGTTCTCTCCCTCTTTTAAAAGTGGTTTGACCCAAATCATGTTGGTGGCTCGTCACGACGTTGTATTTTGTAAGCGGGTGCACTTAGTGACCGGCGATGGAAAAAAATGGCGTTTGTTGAGCAGAGAATTAATAACAAATTTTGTGTTCGCTTGGGAAAGAGTGCTACAGAGGTTTATGAAATATTGAAGCATGTGTACAGCAGTGATACATATTGTGAATGCAAGCTTTTGAGTGGCATTAACATTTCAGAGAAGGCAGGGAAAGTGCCGATGATGATGAACGCTTTGGCTGTCCGCAGACTTTCTGCGACGGTATGTGGAAACAGTCAGCAAACAATAGCTGAAATAGAAGAATCAGTTGGGATATCCGAGGTCACATGTCAACGGAAACTAAGGATCTTAACATGCATAGGGTGTGTCAACACATCGTTCCCCGCATGTTAACCGAAGACCAAAAGGGATCAGATCATGAGTGTTTTTGCAGGACAACGCTCCTGCACACCGATCTCTCCTTGTCGCTGACTTTCTTGCGAAAACACAAACTATTTGCTACATCCTCTTTACTCCCCTGATCTCGCCCCCTGCGCTGGCAAGTCACTTGCAGGGTCGTCGATTTTAATCCGCAAATGAAGTTAAAAGTGCATCGCTGGCTGAGTTAAAGGACATGGTTAAAAATGGATTCCAGAAATGTTTCGATGACCTTTACAAGCGATGGCAAAAGTGTGTTGTTGCGCAAGGCTCTTATTTCGAAGGAAGATGTGTTTCAGCATTTTAATTGATAATATTTTTTAAGTTATAGGTATATTTATTAAGTTATAGGAACTTTTGAATCCTACCTTGTATAATTCGGATTAAAATCATTAGTGCCTTCGAGAGTGATGTGTATTTATATTGGGTATGTTTCATATTGTTCTTCAAAAATCCTGTATAACAGCAAGTACCCTTTTCAATCAGTAATTATTATATATTCTTTTGAAACCCCAGAGACTGCAAAATCATAATTTTCAACAATTCTATTTTTCTCTAAAGAAATAATAAATGTTATTGGTATTACTTAATTTGAGTAGGAAGTAAATTCATGCCATTTATATGATTAATTTGATCAATTCTCTGTTTAAGATTTGCTTGCCAATAATATGACTGTATACTATGTGTTATAAGGAAAGTAAAAATGGAAATCTTATTCTGCTTGAGTTGCAACCCTATTAAAAATATTTTATTCTTTTGCTAATAATGATAGAATTGAAATAATTATTTTAAATTTTCCAGCAAAAGAATACTGAAACTGGAAGTCAGCCCAGATGAAAACAGTAGCCGCACTGTTCAACTCCACAGTGGCATTCGCATGGCAGCAGGGCAATTTTTACGGAATGTAGTTCTTGGTCTTCCAATCCCACCAACCGAGGAAGAAATTTCTCGTTACCAAAGTGTAAGACTGGAACAAGTGCAGCGACGGATACAATTAGAAAAACAGGCAGAAATGCTTTCTAAGAAAAAAGAAACTAGCAAAAGTCCATCACCAGTGGCAACTCCAAAGCAACCAACATCGGTTCCTGTATCGCCAGATAGAGGTTGGTGTGTCAGTACTAACAGAGAACAGGAAGATGAAGACCCAATGCTTCAACAAATTAAAATTATAAATAAATATATCCAGCAGGCTAGAATGGATCATAAGTATGACGAAGTACGGATGTTGGAAAATAATTTGCAAGAGTTACAGTTAGAATATTCAAAGCAGAAAAAGCCATCTTAGTGAATGTTTGTTTTATATTTGTTGTGTGTTTATATCTGTGGACAATCTGTTTTATTATGAGATATTGTTTTAGTTGTTTTGTAATTAAAGTAGACTGGTGGTCGGCAGTTAGTGTAATTTATCAGAAGCAGCTTTAGGCCAGTACAAAAAAATCTTATAAGAAACAAAGGAAAAATCATTTCTGTTAGTATTTTAGGACTATACATCTTTACCCATATTTTTAAAAGAAACTAGATATTACTTCTTTTATATTTTTCTCTAATTTTTGCGTAACAGCATAAATTATTGGAGCTGAGCTCTTAATAAGTGCAATGCTTAGTGCTAAAGCAAATGCTTATTTGCCACTTCTGTTGCATTTAGTTATGTAACAATCGATAAAATTTAATAGATTGGGTGGATAAATAAATTTGCTAATAAAAGATTAAAAAACTTGGATTTAAAATGTTTTCATTTTAATGTAGAAATCACATTGAATGTTTAAGTAATATACAATAATCTTACAACAACTTATGAGGCGTGAAATTTTTTTAAATCAAAATCTGTTTGTTTTCTTGATATTTTATATGCCACATTTCTTTTCCTATTTTGTAAAGAACTGAAAAAATTTCATTATCAGTTTTGTGTTATATTGAATAACATTTAATTAATTGAACATTACAGATAGTAATTTCTTTGTAATTGTGGCTAAAATGAAATTAGAATTCCCAGTCTTTCTCATTTTACGATTCAGTCTCCTCACTTTACATTAAACTTTAATTTTCTTACGAGAAAATCACCTTCACCACTTTAGAGATACAACATCATACAGACAAACTGGCTGGACAAGAGTTTCTTTTGACTGAAAGTGAACAAGGGAAGCAGCTGTTGCAATCCCGGAATGAAGCTGGGGTCATTCCCAGAATGCATTCCAGGATTCAGACAGTTCCCATGAGCTCTCCCCTTTTAGTTACTCACTTCCTAGAGGATTGGATTTTTGTGTTCATGTCTGAACTCAATCCTCTAGGAAGTGAACAGGGATAAATAAATGTGTTGTCTTCTGGTCAGTAAAATAAAACCTTGGGGTCAATTTACATTATAGTATGCATATAAAATGTATTCTTACTGTATTGATGGCAAAATTTTAAAGATTGATTTGGGATCGAGAGGAAAACTGTTCATCAAATAACTATTTATTATATATTCTTTAGATCAGAGCTTGTCCCTATTTTCATTGGGACTTCCTAAAAAGTCATTAAATTGACATTTGATTGTAATTCACGATGTGCACAATTTTTCAGAAGAATCCTTGACCTAGAGGTCAAGGACATTGATTCAATATTCAAATAAGCCATAAGACGAAATTCCAGCATCTGATACTTAAATTCAATATCTAAATTAGGGTTAATAAAAATCCTTAACATTTTAGCTAAAATCCCTGAAATCATTTTAGTATCTTCAGTTTTTCTTCAGACAAAGTGCCAGTCTTAATTTTTTTTTTTTTAATATCAATGTGGAATAACAATCTGTTCATCTCAAATATAAAGTTTATGCTTACTATTGCTAATGAATTTTTCATTTTAATGTTATTTGAGAAACAAATCATATTGGAATCTCAATGGTAAAATCATACTACTGTTGATATATTGTTTCAACCATAAATAGCAGGCGCTAGTTGTTAGATGGTAAATAAAAAGGACTAACTTGTTGTTCCAGTGAACTTAAAATTGAAATCAATGGCAAGATTCCCTTCAGAGAATCTACCAACTGCATGTTATCGTTAGCATTAATGATGGTTTGCTGTCTTCTTAGTCGAAGCAGTCCCTAATTCTCTTTTTCCATTGTCACCAATTTTAACCAATTATAAAATTTACAAATTGAAAATAGTATTATCAGATTTCTGGCATCATTTTAACTTTTAATGTACAACTAACAGTATACCCGTTTTTTGTATAAAATATATAATAAAAAGAAACTTAAAATTCACATTTATGTGTAAATTCTTGTAGTATTCTAAATGACATTGATATTCAAAACATTCTATTAAAATATTTAATTCTCTTAAAAAGAAGTATAAGAATCTATGTTTTCACTAAACAATATTATCTTCATCGGCATCCTGGTGCCATTTGTAAATAAATATATGCCAAAATGATCAATATGTGCTAACATGGCATTAGAAGATATATCCGTACTATTTTCATTCTTTTTCAACAATTAGTTAAACACAATATATGACTTTGAAAAATCGTTTCCAAAATAAAACAGATGACTTAAGAAAAAAAAATATAAATATCATTAATTCATGCAATCTTTAAATTTGAATACTGCAATTGATATAATCCAGTTAAAAATGCAATTCCTATAAAACTTTTTTTAAATACATTTACTTATTATTTAAACCAGAAAAGATGTAATAAAAATCATCTGTTGTATAAACACATTGGACCAAGCAACAAGATATATTTATATCCAAATAAGTTTGCATAATGCTATTTGTATGGAAAGTTAATTTTTTAGTAATATTTCGACAACCCCTGGTCTTGGAAATACTAAAAATGCCCTAAATTTTAAGTTGGACTATTCCAATGCTACCACAAAATTTGACAAAATTCGGTGCAACCATTCTTCCGTGATGATGAAACACACAGACAGATTTTGAATTTTATTTATATAGATTTAAATCCTTTTGCTCCAAACATGTGTCACCCAGAATCCTATGACTGGTGTTGGGTTTATGAGCTTTGATATTTTAGATAAACTGGTAGGAAATGTTTTAGCAAAATGCTAAAAAAATAAATAAAAACTAATACAGTTTAAATCCTGATCTGAATGTGCCGTGACTGAGAGCACATTCTGAGCTTCTTGTGAACATTGAGTGGGGTGTACTGCTAGCGTGAATCAGTTTTCATGTGGCCCATGGGCTAATACTAATTGCCGATCACTGGAGTAGATTGTTTGGGTGATGAATGTGCAGAATGTTTACCTGATTAACCTGCAAAACCAGGAAATCAATTTTCTCGAGAGAAAAAAAAAATCTAAATTTTTTGCAATTTATGTAAAGTATTGATTTATTTATATGTATATATGCATCTATTATAAAAAAGACATTTATATGAAATCATATTTATGATATGTGACTGTAAATGACAAGCAATCATAGCACTTGAGAATAAGCCAATCTAGATCAGGCTAAAGTAAAAAAGACAGTAAATTACTAGCAATCATGCTATTTGAGAATAAGCCAGTCTATATTAAGGTAAAGTAATCATGGTATTTGAGATTAAGCCAATCTACATTAGGCTAAAGTAAAAAGACAGTAAATTACCAGTAATGATATTATTTGAAAATAAGCCAATCTACATCAGGCTAACATAAAATAATGACCTCGAATTGAGACTTGAATTATCATGACAAATATATTATAAATGTAAAACATTGTTTTAAAATATATTGTAAATAGTGAAAGTTTCAACAAAACCTGGTAGGATAAAGTTTTAATTTTTTGATGAGATCATGCAGTTTCATAAAAATGATATACATCTGTACTTAACATTTGCAACAAAATTTGCTATTGACTTTCTAAGTGTAATAGTAATAAAATTAGGTAAATAAATGAAAAATTGCTGAAATAAGTATTTATTTGAGAAATGCAGATTTTAAGTATGACAAAACAATTATGTTAAAATTGTAAATGCAGCACTGGTAGAGTTAGATTTGTATTTTGTTTTCTCTATCTGCAAAATAAGATAATTCAGTATTGCAGTGGTTTCCAAAGTGGGATCTGCAAATCCCTTAGGGTTCCTGTCAAATTCTAAGGGGCTCCACGAATAATACAAAATGTATTTGTTGTAACTAATTAAATTTTTGTTAAATCCTGTTTTTTTTCCAATTCACAGTTATTGGAAAATTCTTTCAAATTTATACAAATTCAATCAGTTAAGCTGTAACCATATTTAAGAAACAAGGAAAGTATTGAAGTATCAAACTCCTTTTCCTACCACCTATTCGTGCTTTCACTTATTTGAAACTAGCTGTCTTTGGCAACCAGCCTGTTCGCTACCCTTGAAAATTCTGACCATGGCAAACTCGCTGGCACCATAACCCCGTGGAGTTAGTAAAGTTTGTTTTAGTTTAATGACATTAATACTAATAATTAAATTTTAAGATGAAAAATAATATATTCCAAAAACAAAAACATTCATTATTTAAGTTTGTATATATTAAAAGCTTTTTTGTTTTTAACAAATTAAACAAAAATCTAAATACAATTCGAGAATAGAAGTCGAAAACCTGCTAAATCAGGACAATATATAGCCCTTGTTTAAATCAGAACAATTTTAAAACAATATAAATAAAATACACTATAAACGTGTAAATACACTTAATATGTAATGTTATGAAAAGATAAAGAGAAGTTTATGTTCTTAAAAGAACAATAATGAAGTAAAATAAATTTTTATCTTGATACGGATAAACCGCTCCAAAGAAACTGCTAACACAACAAAGTGAAAGGTTTGGGTTGAGTTGTAAGAAAAAAATGACATTTTAAAAAAATTAATAAATGCATTTCAAGTAAATTGAAATTTAAAATGAAAAGTAATTTATTTCGAAAATAATAATTTATTCCAATAAAATGGATGGTTTGTTTTAGTTTAATGATGTACATTCATTATTTGGCAGGCACAAATATTGAATGTTCCATTTGATTTCGCTATGCGTAAAAACTATGATGTCATAACCTCACCTACCTCTCCTCCACCATAGAAACACTGTGTTTACATGTAGGTGAAAAATTGACTCCTTCTTTCGCGGTTTGGCCGAGAAATTGAAAATCATTACTTCCTTAAAATCCGGATTGTGCGGCTACATTTTCTTATTTCTCGACCAGATTGAGCTTGTAAGAAAGCTTGATCTTTGAGCTTTTTAAAAATGTAAATTATTAGTCGAAATTGTCGGTACTTTTCCTGACGCGAGGATTTAAAAATGAAAGTTCATTTTTTTGAGCCAAAAGCAACTTTTTTTTTAAAACCTTTAAAAAATATTAGAATTTATCCCTGAGATTTGAAATTGATATATTTTTATTCGCAATTGTCTGCTCTTTCCGGTAGTGTGATTTGTTTTTTTCTACGACGTCTGAATGGTGGGGAAAAAACGGCCGAAATTGCATAAAACATTAAATAACAAAAAAATTAATTCAAATTTTAAAAATCAGTTTTCACGTATCACCTTTCCACCCCCCAAGGTCTCCGATTGCCAAATTCCGTAGCTCTGCGACACACGGTCACTGAGCTATAGTGTATAAGATACAAAGACAGACATTGCCTTTTATTATTATAGATCTAAGTTGAGGAATAGTGGTTTGAGAATGAAATTATCATTAATTGAACTGGGTATTGCTACTCTAATTTTTTAAAAGCAGCAACACTGTTCACATTAAAGTGTGTCGATTGTTATTGGTAACATAACATTGCTAGCTTAAAGTTTCTCAATGTTCATATTATTTTAGGCACATTTCCTCAACTGATAATTCTTACTTTCTGATCTTAATAAATGTTGTTCATTGCAACTACATGTTTATTTTATTACATGTAAAGATGTTTGCCATAATTTTTTCATGCACAGCAAGAAAAATTGAACAATTTCTGGGAGTTCGATTTATGACAAAAGGTCTGCAAATTTTTTCTAAATTTTTAAGGGGGGGTCCTTGAGTTTAAAAGTTTGGGAAATACTGCAGTATTGCATCAATTTAGATATGTGCAGTACATCTACATTCTTTAATTAGAATTTCAAGCTATAATGAGAGAACTTTTCCCCTTTATTTAGAATATATAAAGTGAATATTGTGATTTGAGATGTAATTTCCTTAAAATTTAACCTTCTGTAAATATTGTCCAATGCTAGAATTAAGAAAAAAAAATCTACTAGATACTATCTGATACAAGAAAAAAGAAATTTAAATTAAACATTTGTTTTACAGCTTTTCCTTCTTGAAAGAATCAGAAATTTTATAGCAAGTAAAATGAAAATTTTGAGAAAGTATATGAAAACAAAATCAAAACACAGTTGACCCTACTTATAACAAGTGATCATATTGCTTCAACAGGCACAGGCAAGATGGCCTATACTCACTACACTCTAGTACATACCTAGTGTCAACCCATTTGCCTTTTGAAAAGGTGTCATAACTTGCAATAACTCTGAGATGTCTTTAATAGCCCTAGTAGCATTTAATGTTGGTCTAATATTGGACCAATATTGTATATCTTGGCATTACATTGGAAATATCTCCAATGTAATCCTAATATTAGGCAAATATTGTAAGGGGGTATAATTAGGGTTACATTGGCCTCCAATAAGGACTAAATATTTTCATTACAATATTAGTGTTACATTAGAAATATTTCCAATGAAATGTCAATATTGGCATATTGTCCCAATATTGAGCCAAATCCATCAAAATGTCCACTTTTTCATATTAGTCTAATATTGGATTGCTACTAGGGCAGCCTGTGTAGATACATGTGGCTGCTCACTTAAAAGTCTCTTATGATTAAATATATCCTTTCATTCAAATTAATTAAGGAAATGCAAATTAGGCTGTCCACAGAAGTTATGCAGGTCATAAAATGTCATTTATGTACATAAATTTTATGTGTATCTTGTAATTTTATAACGTGTATTTCATTTTGAATTTTGAAAATCAATTTTATTAATATTGATTTTTTAATACAAAATTGTTTATGAAATTTCAAAAAGCAATTTTAAAAAATACCAAAAGTTATATTTGGAAAATGATGTTAGTAGCTCTGACTTAAATGCTTGAAATGTAATTTTAATTGTTACAGAAATGTTTTCTGTTCTCCCAGAACATTTGTGATATATATTTAGCAGGTCATGTCTGATACTTTGAGAGTAATTTGTCAGAAGTAAACAGTGATATTTTAATATTGATGTTAGTTTACCAATGATATTAATGTTTTTTTGTTGCCCTGAGTGATTTTTTTTACAGGTACTACTTATAGTGAATTCAACTTTATTTTCATTCCAAATTCCTGTATGTGATATACTGGATATTAAATCCATCATATGACAAGGTGCATAAAGTTAGATGAAAGGGAATCTTTCATATATTTGCCTGCAACATTTGTACTCCCAAAATCCTTAGATGCTATACACCTCTCCCTATCAATATTATAAATTATAATATGACCCCCTAACAAAATGTAATTACTTTGAGACCCTCTCTATATATATTTATCATTTATCCATTCATTTATTTTTTATTTATGGATTTATGCAAACTATTGTTTATTTTATTTTCCTTAAAATTGCCTTTCATTTGAAACCTGTATTTTCCTATTTGGTTAAACATTGCTTCTGTTTCTATAGTTTTTCAATTGTTTTGAGAGTGATGTGTCTCAAAAATATTAGTTAATGTTATTTTTAACCACAACTGCTACAAAATAGTACACTTATGGTACAAAATATCATAATCCTAAATAAAATCAAAATGGGTAAATAAAATTAAGAAAAGGTAAATAAAATGGGTAATGGGTAAATAAAATTAAGAACATTAATAAGTAAATAAGCCTTCTGAATCCATTTTGTTTAAACAAAAAATAAACTTTCAAACATCACTAAACATTAAAAGCAACCCAACAGAATTAGCAAAGAAATTTAAATATAATTTTCAGATATATTTAATTATTGCCAACTTGACAATATTTCTCTAAATGACAAACATGTTTATTATCTATATAAATTATTTGTAAAAATGTTGATATTAACCTGTAAATTGGCATATACGTTCCTCGTTCCTCAACTATTTTTTCCTTGGCATTGCACCAATTAAAATAAAACCAGTAATTCTTAAAGAATGTTCCTGAAAAATGTTCTTCATTTCAACTCTTTTTTTTAATGTTTACAAAAACACTAATAACGTAAAAATTGTACACATTTATAATTCTTTAAATACTATAGAGCAGATTCAGTCTATTAAAAAAGTGGCAAATTTATAGCCAGGCTTTTGAGTTTTAATTACATTAATAACTCTATATCTTGTTTATACCATTTTTACCAATCACCATCTGGAAATCAATGTGGATAAAATGAAGGACCTTGAAAAATGCAGGACATTTACAGTATAAAATTTGGAATTTTTACTATCTTTTAATATTATGGCCAGCTACAAACGACTGACTTACTACTAATACATAACCATAATTTAAATTATGCACATAAAGTAGAAGATTCAAAGATATGCTAATCCTTATATTAACAAAGTACAAAACTATTGATTATAAGAAAACAATGCCCTTTATAAAAATCATATGGACATATTTAACACAGCCACATACTACTTAAATAACATTAGTCTGCACATTCTCTGTTGCTTCCATTTCATCTTCTGAAGCTGATGCATACTAGGTGACAAAAAAATAACGCTAGGACCAAATCTAGACCCCCCCCCCCCTAGGTATCTAAGTCTAAATTGGCTGAATAAAGTTGTAACAAAAAGAAAAGCTAAAATGTATCCATCTATCAAGAGTTACACAATATGACATGGGGAGGAAATTGTTGCCAAATGAGAAATAGAAGGGGGAAAAAAATGTCTAGAAGGAATGAAAAATAAACAAGAACATCCACCATAACTTATTACTAAAATGTGTGGCAGTTTAATGATGTTTGACAACAACTCCATTGCTTGATATTAACTTGATTATTACAAGTGGTGATAATACAAATGCTCTCTATAAGTAACTACTGTGAGGAAATTGGATGTTCCAAGATAAAGAATACAAAACTTTACTACTTCAAATTTTCATTTATAATATTTGTTTGATTCATCAAAAATTATACAAAGCAAGATTTTGATGCTTTGAAATTTTCTACCCTTTATAAAATATTCCTTATTGTATATAAATTGAAATTATCAAATGTTGATTATTTTACTAAAAATACAGATCATTTATGGTAAAACTTATTCTGTATTATGTGATATAACTAATGATTTTTGAAAAATTTTTACAAGAAATACTGGTTATTAAATTTAAGTACCATGCAAATAACTTATTAAAAATTATTAAATTAAAAAATATATTAAACATGCAATAGATTTATGTGTTTTTAGCAAAGTCAGATGTTTGTAACATTTCCATAAAGCTATAAATTTGTTAAAAAAAAAACTATGTAAAGCATTGCTTTCTTACTGAAAATGAATTTGGTTTCTTTGTTATAAAGTATATAAACAAATCAGTGTCAAAGCATTTTATGTATAAAAATTTATTATAAAAGCTTTGTATATTTAGTATTATTTTTATATTTTTTTCATGACATTTTGAAAAAAAAATGTTTCTTTATGTTTAGTTTATATATATGAATATGCATTAATACTAGCTATACCTTGTTTTTCAGCTGGTACTGCAATTGTAATTTCATAAAAGACTTTATAAAATGTTTAAAATATATCTTATCTCTCTGTTTTTGATGTGTATATATTTGACACTAACCATTTCCACCTGCATTTGAAATGGCTGGAGGTAATTAAATGTGACAAACACTTAAATGAAACTTTTTGAATTTCAAAAACCCTTTCAGTTTTAAGCCTAAAAATGGTGTACATTTTATAATTCTGTTAACAAGTTAAATGGTAAAATATATTGAATCTTATTTCCATGTGCCAGAAAATAATTTAATTATTTAATTTAATTTTTCCAATTAGCAGCTATAGAATATAAAATTATTTTTTCATTATTTATGAGAGCAAAGTGGCACAAGTTTTTTTTTTAACCTCCATCAGCCCCAAGTCGAAACTTTTGATTTTTCCATTGAGATAGATCGAATGAGACCAAAACCAATATTCTAGCTAGTGTGAATGTACTAAATAATTTGAATACTTCTTGAATATTTCTTTGTATCGTCCCCCCCCAATTCGAATTTTTGAAATATTATTAGATTTCTTTTCTGTTGATCTGGAAGCTGAGAGAGATTGAATGACACCAAGACAAAAATTCTAGCTATAGTAGAAGTGCTCAATAAGTTTGTTATGCCACTCAATTAGCTCAATGCATATGATACAGGTATTTGTGATGATTTACAGGAAAACTGTCCAGTTGTCGGGAATTTCAAAATTGAGTAAGTGCCTTGTTAAATACAGCTTTTACAGGCTGTTGTTGTTTCTCATCCCCAAGACCGGCAGTGCTAGATCAGGTCCATAAGCCCGTTCACTCTCAGAAAGTCCAGCACCAAAAGGGGGTCTTGAGCCAGGTCCTGCCTGGTGAGCCCCAGACAGGATAAAATGTGGTCAGGGGAGGCTTGAGCAGTAGAACACTTAGTGCAGATTTCGAAATGCTTACTACCACCAATAAAACTCATTGATGACAGATGACCACTGAGAAAGCGAGTAAGTGTAGTTTAATCTCGTCTACTGCTGCCCCAAACCAAAGAGCTGCCTGGTCTCCTACTCTGGTACCATCCAGATGGCCTTGTCTTTTGCCTTACATTTAGAAAAAAGCTCCGAATAAGTAAGAGGAGCGACAGTCGTGATGGCCTCTTCAGCACCTGCTTTGGCCAAACTGTCCGCAATCTCATTTCCAGCAACATCGACATGAGACGGAATCCACTGGAAGTGGATCTGATGGGAAAGGGAGAGTTGTTTTAGTTTCCTTAGGATGTCTGCACTAGCACTGTCCCTGACACCATGCCAGTCGGCCAGGTGCTGAATGGTACTCCTACTATCCGAAAAGATCCAGATATCAATAAACCGCGAAAGCGACATGATGGAGTCCAGACCCTCAAGAATTGCAATGAGCTCGCTTCGGAAGACCGAGCAGAAGTCCGGATTTCTTCTCTTGATTTTTAATTCCTGATCCCGAAGTTTAATATAAATGCCGCTGCCCGAACTGTCATCATCCAGTTTACTGCCGTCCGTATACAACTGAACAGCGTCCATGGGGACATTATTAATTCTTTCGAGAGCTAACTGTTTCAGGTAGCATGGCAATTCCATCTGTCTGCTAACCCTGACAGGAAGGTTAACATGAAAGTGAACCCCGTCGAGACCCTCAGATGGGTCGATAATCTGTGATAGGCTGTGATGTTCTATAGAGCTGGCGATAAGGTTGCCAGTGACAACCTGTCCAAAGGGACTACCACGTTTGAGCCTCTGGTTTTACAGGCTGATTCTGTATAATAACTTCTGTATAATGTCTTTATGATAATTCAGGGTGGCCACTCAACCTGGAAACCGGGAGAACCGGGAAAAGTCAGGGAATTTTAGAATGGTCAGGGAAAACCGGGAAAAGTCAGGGAATTTTGTGAAAATTCTGGAATTTTTTTTTTTTTTACTAGTTGTCCATATAAAAACAGAACTGCGCAGTTTGTACGCCATTTTCGAAAAATTTCTCCAAGTATTACGCTGTACTCGTAACCGCTAAATAAAGGTTGCCATGTGTCCATTTAATTCCGTATAAAAGCAAAAATGCGGAGTTTGTGCGCCATTTTGGACAAATGTCGCCAAGTACAGAGATGCCAACTTTTACGGATTTTCCGTAGTTTGTACGGATTTTTACTTTATCTTACGGTTTTACGGACATTACTCCCAAAACTACGGGAAATCCCGTGAAATCCATGCATCCTACCATTCAGTTCATATTCCCTGCTGTGCTGAGAGTTCAAAATTATCAGTTTGCATCCATTTTCTTCTTCTAATGATTTCATATCAGAACAAAAGACCTAATTTATTTTTATAGTGCCCGTAAAAATAAAGAAATATTTTACTAAACAAATTATATTTCGCTTAAATTATAGGATTGCGCAATTCAGTCCTTTTTGGGCTTTGCTTAGTACAAAATTGTCTTTTTCCATCCATCTCCATCCCCTTATTATTGCACGTTAACTTGACTAAACTAGCTTATTTTCATATTTTGGTTGATTATAAAGGCTAATTTTTTAATTATTTTCACATAAATAGTACGATCGCAAAATTCTGTTTTTTTTTTTTTTTTGCGGGCGTTGCCGAGAGTACGCAATTATCCTTTTCCATCGATCTCCATCTCCCTATTGTAGCACATTAACTTGACTAAACTAGTTTCTTTTCATATTTTGGTTGATTATACAAGCTAATTTTTTAATTATTTTCACATAAATAGTACGATCGTGAAATTCAGTTTTTTTTTTTTTGCGGGCGTTGCAGAGAGGACGCAATTATCCTTTTCCATCGATCTCCATCTCCCTATTGTAGCACATTAACTTGACTAAACAAGATTATTTTCATATTTTGGTTGATTATAAAGGTTAATTTTTTTAATTATTTTCACATAAATAGTACGATCGTGAAATTCAGTTTTTTTTTTTTTTTTTTCGCGGACGTTGCGGAGAGTACGCAATTATCCTTTTCCATCGATCTCCATCTCCCTATTTTTGTACATTAATTTGACTAAACTAACATATTTTCATATTTTGGTTGTTTATAAAGTCTAATATTTTAATTATTTTCATATAAATAGTACGATCGTGAAATTCAGTTTTTTTTTTTTTTTCGCGGACGTTGCCGAGAGTACGAAATTATCCTTTTCCATTGATCTCTATCTCCCTATTGTTGTACATTAACATGGCTAAACTAACTTATTTTCATATTTTGGTTAATTATAAAGGTTAATTTCCTAATTATTTTCACATAGTGCCATTCAGTTGTAATTACCTCAGTTAAGTTAGCAAAACTACATTTTGAACTTATTCTAAGATTTTAAAATATATATTGTCAATATATGTAAAATCTTACTGATGGTCAATGCGGTTTTACTGAAAACTCCTGATTTTTCTACCAATGACCCCTTGCAGAGGTTGGCATCTCTGTATATTATATACATTTTACTATATTTTTTTCTATTTTAATGGCATTCTTTCGACATTGCTGAATTGACATTTATTCAATGGCTGTGGCTTGTTGTAGTATAGTTATTGCATATCTTTAATGATCTCTGTCATTGTGAGCAATTTGCAATGCCCATATTTATAGACATCAGTTTAGACTATTTCTTTTTATTGTTTTCACCATTAAATTCTTTTAAATATTTCAGTAGTCTAATTTTACTGCATTTACATGAATTTTTTATTAAAAATGTCAAAATTTATTTGTAAAAACAAAAAAAATATGTGTATTTTTTTCTCCTGATTTAATATAATAACTTTTTTGGATAGTGGAGTTAAATTGTTAAGATTTTTTAATCAAATTTGTAACTAAATAGGGACGTGACGTGCGTGCGCACGTTTTATGTTAAAATTACTGGTCTGGAATTTCTTTTCAATTCACCTGGAAAACCTGGAAAAGTCAGGGAATTTCAATATGTCCAAAGAGTGGCCACCCTGTAATTACAACTTATCAAATTTTGAATTATTAATCAAGCTAGAACATTAAAATATAGAAAAGCTGTTTGAAAGTTTCAGGGTTGATAACAAAGTTGGCTGATTTAAACTTTAGTTTAAACCATGTTTTTTTTTTAAAACTATTTTTGAAATTTTTTATTTAACTTGATCTGGTGTTTGTCAGTGTGATTCAAATATTTGGGGGCACAACAGCCCAGTGATTAGGTTGCACTAGGTCAGCCCTGGTTTGATTCCCACCACTGCCAAAACTACTACTGTATTCACTCGGAGTACGATTACGTTAAACATGTGGGTCCGTAAGTCATTCCGAGAGGTTGGAGGTAGGGGAAGGAGGGTATGGTCCCTGTGGATGCCACCCCCACTGGGTTCCGATCTAAATTGGGTGGCACTTCCCGGCCGTGCAAACAGATACCTTATACTTTTCTGGTAGGTTGGATGGTCTGGGTCAAAGAAGATTCAAATCTTTGAGGCTTTAACTAATTAGGTTACATTCATTACAGTAACATGAAACTTGGTATGTCATTGTTTTTGTCGCACACTTTTATTCTTTTGATTTTGAACCTTATCGGTCTAGCTCACCCTAGGTCTACATAAGAATATACTCATGTTTTAAGACAGGGTGGTCACAAGAAATTCTCTGAAATGTTCCCTCTCAACTGATGTTTATCAAGGTTATATCGCCTGTTAATGAAAACGCTCCCTTCAGCCTCTTGTACAGAAGTATATTTAAAGGAGATGAGTGATAGGTCTTGTGATGCGAGATAAAAAATGTGACATCATGGAATAAACAAGCCTTGTTCATTCAGCTAAAAGAAAATGAAAAAAAGTCTGAAATTCAAACTAAAGAAAGGTCGGAAAATGAAATAAAAAATTGCAGAAATTCATAGTTTTCCCAGACTTTCAACGCAATTCCCTGATATTTCCAGAAGCATAAAATTCCCTGATAATCCCAGTTTTCTAGGTCTGTGATCACCGTGTAAAAGTAAATTGAAAACTGAAGCAGGTAGAAAGTTCAAATTTGATATGCCATTGTCTTTTGTGGTATATTTTAGTTCTTTATATTTTGAACTTTATCAGCCTAGCTAGTTTCGGGCCCACTATAAGAATGCACTCATTTTGTGAAGTCTATGGATAAAAATTAATTTTAAAAAACTTGTGCATCAAACAGATTTTTCTATTTGCTATAACTTGTGTACAACTGTGAAGTTACTAAGCTGTCTTGTACATTATTTAATATTTTGCATTTTCCTACTACATTCACAAAATAAACATCTCAGTCATTGAACATGTAGCTAGATGTTCTGTTTCGCTTCAGGTTCGAGTCGCGAAAGACAGACTAGTCTTAAATTAATGTGTTATCAGGGTTCATGCCCATTTTTTAAAATGAAATTCCCTGAGTTTTCCAGGTTTTCCCTGTTGTCTTCATCAAAATTCCAGGTACTGCGTACTACTATTTTAACACTAATTTCAAAATTTTTTTTTATATTTAACCGATATTTATTGTGAATACATGACAGTGAGAAAAAAAATTTAAAATAACTCAAAATTTCTATATTTGTATACAATTTTATTTGCATATACAGTACAACCTCGAAAATCTGGACTTTGTCAATTTCGGATTTTAGAATTTTCTGGATAGAGTTTGGATAAAATCCAAATTTAATATCAACTAAATATACTATAAAACATTATTTTTAGTAAAAATATTGACAAAAAGTCAAGTTAACTCATTAAAAAATATTATTTAATACAATAAAAAAAAAATAAGAACAAAAGAAATCTTAAGAAAAAATATACATATACGAGAGATAAAAAGAATATATTTTATCATTTTGTTTAAACATTTGAACTAATGTTTGTTCATTTCATTAATTTTGGTTTGTGGGAAAGCAATTTTCTTTTATTCTGTTGTTCTGGTTTCCCTTCAAAAGGTTCATACCCACTTTTCAAAATAGGAAAATATGTATTATAGAAAAATAATAAAAATTAGCCTTAATAAGTAACCAGAATATAAAAATAAGGTCTAGTCAATTAAATATTCAACATTTAGAAGATAGATGGGAAAATATACTAATGGACTCCCGGCGATTCAGGTGTAAAAATAATTACAAAATCAACCCTTAATAGCCAAAATATTAAAAAAGCTAGTTTAGCCAATCTAATATGCAACAGTTAGAAGTTGGGGAGGATGGAAAAGATACTAATGGACTCTTAGCGATTCATGGGAACGTAAAGTGAATTGCGTAATCACGCTGTTTATGCGAAAACAATTAAAAAATTAACTTTAATAATTAATCAGAATATAAAAATAAGCTAGTTTAGTCAATCTCATATGCAATATTTAGAAGATGGAGATAGATGGAAAAAGATACTAATCGACTCTCGACGATTCACGAGAACATAAACTAAATTGCGCAATTGCATGCACTGTTTATGTGCAAATAATTATAAAATTAACCATTCAGTGATTTATGCGAAATTTAACATACATTTATTACTTTCATGAAAAAAAGCCAATCTTTTACATTCCATGCAGTGGTAAATCATCATTGTCACGGTGCTTTGATTGGCCTTATCGTGCACACGGCTGTAAATCCCCATTGTCATAATTTGGTTGGCATTAATGTGAAAGCGGCCATAAATCCCTATTGTCACGTTAGTTTGATTGGCATTAATGCTCATATGGCCGTAAATCCACATTATTACGTTGATTTGGTTGACATTACCGTGCAAGTGGTCATAAATCTATATTGGCCTTCACAGAAGACAATTTTCCATAGGAAACTATAAAAATTCCGTAATCCGCAGTATGAAGAAGTTTCCCGTAGAAACTATGGAGAATCCGTAGTAATCGACAAGTTGAAAATTCCCTGATTTTTCCAGAACTTTGAACAAAAAATCAATTTCCCCTGCAATTTCCCTGATATTTTAGTCCACTTTCAAATTCCCTGTAAATTCTCAGTTTTTCTGATTTCCAGAATGTGCACGAACCCTGGTTATTTATGCAAGTAATGCCTATATAATGATTGCATAGCAATATATGCACTGATAAGTGGAAAAAGGTACTGCGAGTTCTGACCTAACAATTTGAAATTGCAAGGCCTGCTTTGTAGTTGTGTGCAATGCATTTCTTGAGAATACACAAAGGAAGGTTTTATTAAATTATTAAGAATTAAAATTTATTTTGTATTTCCCTTTAAAATTATTTGATAATTTAATAAAAAACAAAATTAATTTATTGCCAATTAGCCTAAAATACATATTTTGCATGCTAACCGAGTTTCTCAGCTTTGTATTTTATCGTTTTCTTACCAAATTTTGCAGTTACAGTTTTATTATACCAAAATATTGACATTTCTGAAAAATTTATATAAAATATAGTTATAAAGTTATTTATATTTATACAAAAAATGACTTTGTTCACAAAACTGGTATTTGTTTTATTTATCAAATCAATTGATTAAAATACTTCACATAAAAATATGAACACTTATTAATTAAAGAAAAAATTTCTAATTTGTAAAATTTACAGTGAAAATTTAACAATATTCATACATTACTCAATATTTACATCTAATAGCAGGATAAGCTAACTTAAATAGTCTAAACTGGCCCTAGCTCGTTCCATTTCATGTAAAAATGCATAAAACTCTGACAGTTGAAGTTCTGGAAAGGAAAATGCAGTTATTTAATTCCATTTGTAAGATACATTGTAAAATATACACAAAAAGAATAAAATGATACACAAAATCCAAAATAATAATAAGACCTTTAAATTTCATATTAAATAGTTGAAAAGTTTAAAAATATTTTAAGATTATTGAACATTTTTGATTCTAAGTTTTTTTTTACTTTTACCAAAATTTTGAAGTAATCACAATTAATTTTTGCTAACATATGCAGTAAAATATAATAAGAAATGGAAAAAAAAATTTGAAAGGTAATCACAATTATTATTTTTTTTATCTCTCTATATTACAGAGGCTGTTTTTACACTTTTAGAAGAAATTTAAAGTAATATAATTAAGGGTTGAAGCAACAATATTTATTTATTAAATGTTCTATCTGATGGCCCTTTCTATGGATTATCAATCTACATCTTGCTTTCCAATATAAGAAGAGATTTTCTTAGTTTTGAGTGGTATTTTATTTTATGCCCCATTCACAGTTTTCCATACCCCATCCATTGTTTTGAGTCTGCATTCAGAGGTCATTAGGTCTGCATTCAAGTTTTTTAACTGCTTTGTTGATTAGGGTTAACTCATGCTATTATATTTTGCAAATAAATATTATCCCAGGAAAACCCGGGGATAAAAAATTATTTTATATGATTTGTATGAACATGGTTTAACATGGATTGGAGGTAAGTGAGGGAGAAATGAGTATTCCTGCACCAATTGCAAGTTGCCAAGTTTCATTTGAAGGATCGCTGAAATCATTGGTGTGGTATGGCATGGGACTCTTTATGTGCACATCCTTTTACGAGTTTGCTCTTGTCCCAATGTGTATGCTCATAGCCCTGATCCTCCTAACCTGTGGGGAAATAAATATGTGGAGGGGGCTGGCTGCTAATGTGGCTTTGGTTCTTAGCATAAGCTTCCAGGTGGCAGAGAGGAGCAAGCCCCTTATGACCTGTTTTCAGACCTGTCAACATCTGGGGCCGAGACTTGACACCTTTACCCTACCCGGTGAATGGCGGATATAGTAAGCTTTGCCACCCTCCTTATAGTTTTTCCCGGCTGCCCATCTTGCTGCTATATGTCCCAGGCTGAGCAGGACGGTCTGGGCTTTCGACCCTCCTTATAGTGGGGCGTGGTAGTCCATTGGTTAACGTGCTGGAGTTGCACTCAGTAGGCCTGGGTTCGACTCCCGTCGCTGCCAAAACTGCCGCTGTGTTGACGCGGAGTACGATCACGTTAAATTGTGAGTCCGTAAGTCCTTCCGAGAGGTTGATGGTAGGGAAAGGAGGGTACGGTCCCTGTGGATGCCTCCTCCACTGGGTTCCAGTCTAAATTGGGTGGAACTTCCCGGCCGTCCAAACAGTTACCTTACACCTTTCTGGTAGGTCAGACGGTCTGGGTCTCAACAACCCTCCTTATAGTGTCGTAAACCTCACAGGTTGCTAATTGGTTGGATGTTAACCTGTCCCATGTGCATGCAGTTAGTTCAGTTTCAGATTGTAAAATACAGTTGCCTAAGTAAAAAAGTAATGTTCTATAAACAGGGGAAGGAATAAAATGTCAAATGAGTCAAACCAATGATGACTTTTTGTGTAGTGATGACAATAATTTTAACATGACCAATTTTTTGATGTGACTAACAAACACAGAGATGAAAGCTAAACCCAAATGTGTAATTGAGTACAATAATAAAATGGGTGGTGTTGATAAAGTGGATCAGCATTTAGCTGATTATTGTACGCCAATAAAACAAGAAAAAAAAATATAAGATTTTTTTTGCATTTAGTGGATTTACCTCATTTTGGAATTTTGATACATACACACACGAATTAGGGGGTTGGTAAATAGAGTGAACATGGGGGCCGAGTCCAGTACAATATAATAGGATATTAAAAAAATTAATGTATATACATACCAAAACAAACTGTTTTAGTTCTGCCATTTCCTTGATCAACTTCTAATTTGATCTGCAAGAAGACATTTCCAATTGTATTGACTTGATTACTTGCAGATGATACTAGAAACAAAAACTTATCAATACTTCATATTTCAAATCAAACATCGAAAATTAAGTATAAACTGAAATTTTAAAAATTAGTATGTTTAATATAACTTTGTAAAATGCTGCAAAGATGAAAACCGTATTCAATATGAAATTACATAACTTGTTCATAAACGGTATGCTTTAAAATTGCAGTTTTGTAGCATTAATTTTGAATTTTTACAGCATTAAAAAGAAGTCCTGTTTTGTGCAGGAAGACCCTTTTTTGATCAAATAAAAAATCTAGATGTGTTCCGGGTGGTAATTACAAACATCTAGCATTTCCCATCAGTTTATTGTTTGTATATCTGCAATTTTATGTATAACTGACATTTTCTAAAACTATGCAACCAATTATAACTAATTTTGGTAAAAAACGAAACTAAATTTAGTCGATCAATAGTAAATATGAAAAAATTTGCATTTTTTTCATATTCACATTGATTGGCTATAGTTTTTGTTTATGCTTTTACGTGTTTTAAAATCTTTAAATATATTCCTACATGCAATTAAAACTGTCCATTCCATTTAATAAAGGAAATGCTATCTAAAATTTATTTTATAGGTTTACAAAACAGATTAAAACAAAAGGTTTAAGCTCCTCTAATTATAAATAACTTTAGAGTTATGCAATTAAAGGATTTTCATTTCTTTTTCATTAACTATAGGAGTTTTATTAAAACAGAAAACTTTGTCAATACACAAAATAATTTCTAGCATGGTTTGGAAATAGTTTTCATGAAATCTACATTGTAATGGCCTTATTCATAGTCACAGAACCCACCATAAGGGCACTTTCAAAGTTAGAATTGTGCTCATATCATTTAACTACATAAATTAAGGAGGAATAACACTATTTTTCAAAATACCATAATATTAACACAGGTTTTGTGACTATGAACTTGGCTATAACATTCTTGTACAACCCAAACTCTATTTTGAAGAAATTTGAAACCAAACCATGATCATGGAACAACTGAATTTGACAGCTCTCATAGAGGTTTGCAAAATTGAGGCATATAGCAAGTTTTCTTGCCGCCATTTCACACTATTCCATGCTTATGAGCACAAAATAGGCATGAAATTAGTCCATGAATGCAGTTATCTGCAATGAGAGTATAATACTATGCCCCCCCCCCCACGTTAAGTTCTACGACTATTCTATATTTAAATTCACATGATAAAAAAGAAACTTACCACCAAATTTCCATTCCATATCTAAAAGAGGATTAATTGGAATTGTATCTGCTGCACTTGTTGGTATTAATGATGAAGATATTTTGTCCCACTAGAAATAAAAAAAAAAACTATATTACTTCCTTTAATTAATTATATACATAAATATATAGTATGTATTAACTACCAAAATAATTATATATATATATATATATCCAAAAGGAAATGTCCAAATCTGAAAATCAAATATACAAGAAATAAGAAAAAGAAAAGGGGGGGTTGTGACCCCCTCACCCCGGTTCAGCTTGCTTTACGCCATGGCCACACTCCCGGATGCCAGTACCATTCCGCATCTAGGCCATTATACCTAAGAAGATCTATTTGGAAACGAAAAGACCGTGATCATTGAAGCCAAACACAACACTAGAATTTGTGCAAACAAGACCTCAAGTCACTCCCTAACGAAATCATGCCTTATACAACACAAATCCCCAATATATACAGTACCAAGTCATCAACTTTATATGTCCGTGATCTAAATAACCAACGGTTACAGTTTACCGTAAAAAGATGACTCAATTACGTTCAGAAAGCCAACCGGATAACCCTTTATCCGTGCCTCGTTCAAATACCTTTTATCCTGTCGCTACTTTGAGAGTTTAACCTTTTGTTTCTTAAAAGTTGATTGACAATTATATTACGGAAGACAGCTTTACTTAAACAAGTTTCCCATGAAGTGATAAAGTTTACGTCAAAGTTGAAGGCTGTACGCTTATCATATATACAGAAGGAAGTTCTATTTTCGTTTGACATAATACATACGTCCAAAAAATTCAGACTCCCGTCTTCATTCATCCTGTTTTCTTCTTAGGTATAATGGCCTAGATGCAGAATGGTACCGGCATCCGGGAGTGTGGCCATGGCGTAAAACATGCTGAACCGGGGTGAGGGGGTCACAACCCCCCCTCTGCCAATTTTTGGTACTTTTTCTTTTTCTTATTTCTTGTATATTTGATTTTCAGATTTGGACATTTCCTTTTGGATATATATATTGTTCCTTGTTGCGAAGCAGCGTGGCGCTTTACTTAATTGTAACTTCGTGTATATGTTTTATGGATTTTGGTTAAAGTTTAGAATAAATAAGATTTTTTTTAAATGAAATAGATGGTTTCAGGATTTGTTATTAAAAATCTGTATTGAAATTTGTAAAAAATTTGATTGTATATATATATATATATACACACACACATATATATATATATATATATATATATAGTCATTTTAGTAGTTAATACATAATTTTCGTTTTTAAATATATTTTTCATTCTTAAATATGTAATATTATATATATATACACGGAGTGTCCCCCAAAGATTGAAACACGCTTTAATTCTTTATCTGTTGGAGATAAGTGGGCAATGTAAATTGCAAAATTGTTGAAAGTAAGGCAGGAAATAAGACTACGTTAATGAGATAGTCCTCCCATTAATTTTCAAAAAGTTACACTTTTAAATTTTTATGACCCCCCTTAAGACAAATTTGGTCAATCAGAAAATTTTTATTTTTAATGCAACAACATCATTAAAAAAACCTGCATATCTGTATCTTTAAAATCAACTGAATTATGATAAAGGAAAAAATCTGACTTATGACACTTTTCCTTACCATGTGAAAGGTTGTTTCATCAGTAAAAATAAAGATCATAAACAAATTGAGGATGGAAATTGTTTAGATAAAAAAAAGTACTTAATAATTGAAAAAGTACTTAGTTATTGAAAAGCACTTAAGAATCCGTGATTGCATTGTGAGCCTACGTGGAATTTGCAAAAATGTCTCCTATGTATTATCATCCAGTTTTATCTTTTTTGTGATATGTCACAAATTTATATTTCTAATTTGATATATAGTCCCCATTCACAATGTTCAATTAAATATAACTCGTTCAATTTTAAAGATATAGATATGCAGAGTTTTTTTAATCTCGTTGCATTAAAAATAAAAATTTTCTGATTGACCAAATTTGTCTAATGGGGTCGTATAAAAATTAAAAAAGTGTAACTTTTTGAAAATTAATGGGAGGACTATTTCATTAATGTAGTCTTATTTCCTACCTTACTTTCAACATTTTTGCAATTTACATTGCCCACTTATCTCCAACAGGTAAAGAATTAAAGTGCGTTTCAATCATTTTGGGACACTTTCTATATACACACACACAAGGTGTCTCTGAAGTAGTAGAATGACTTTTTTTTCTTAAAGCATTAGTCGTAGATGTATACTTCCAATTTCAAAAATGTTTCAAATAAAATCACAATTTACCTTATAACAGTTTTAAACTGAGAAACATATTTGTCTGAAAAATATGAAATCTAACTTTTTATATGGCCCCTCAATAATTTAAATGTCTTCATGCATCAACATACCTACACTAAAAAAAATTGTCAACATGTCAAACACCAAATTTTATAATTTGAATCACTTTCCCACGTCTGCAAATCCGTCATTTCGGGTGAAGGGGCTGTATAAAATTCAGTGTTGAAGGGGCTGTATAAAATAAAAATAAAACATTTTAGGATATTTGTTTTATGTTTCATTTAATGGTATATCTTTAGGATTTATTAGGGTATTCAAGAATACCCTTTAACACTTAATATTTTGTTAAGAAGGGAGAGGTATGCATAACATGGGGTATTTGCTAACAAATTGATATGACTCAAAATTTAATTTATGTACAACCTCCAATTTCTCTACAAAAAACTGAAGAAATTTTTAGTAATTGAAAAATTTTGGTGATTGCAAGTGATACATAGAAGTAATGCTAATTGATTCCTACATAAATTATCTTTAATGTATGTTATTCAGTCTGATTTCAGATTAAACATGTATTAGATATATTATTAAATTTCAATCAAACTACCTGTATAACAATGTGACAGCTTTCTAATCAGAAAAGCCATTATTAGTAATTTACTTAAATGCACTCAGGTACAGAAGTGTTGGTCACAGGTTTTCCCTTTTCTTGGTCTAATTTAAAAATTATAATTCTAAAAACTTTACTTTTTATTAACAGAGTCAACAAACAGTTGAAGTATGAAATTATAGCATTTAGCAAAAATGTCTATATCACAATAATCAGAACTTTTCTTTAACAGCTTCTTAAATCAGGCACACTGTTACAAATATGTAAAATGATTCATGGTGCTTTGCTCCCCCACAAGGAGAAAACACTTTTGCAGGCAACCATCTCTATTATGTGAAGGTAGGGTTGCCTTACCTTTGGTGACATTTTCGTGACCTTAGCACCAGATTTGGTGAAATATCACCAACTTGGCGAGTTTTGGAAACTACTGGAACTTTCTAGATTTACTCATTTGTTTTGAAAATAAGACTTCTTTCTACAGATTTCTATAGAGAGTATATAAGGGAGTCATCATTCATTTGAACAAAGTTAGCGTAATACAAGCCAAATTGAATTGTGAGATGACATTGTTTCGAGAACAGATTGTGCTATTTTGTAAGTTAGTTGAGCATTTGATTGTTGTTTTATTGAACCTGGCAGTTGTTTTGTGATCTTATAAGATACAGTGTTATTAGCTATAAATTATTCCTGCTTACACTTATTAGTGCTTTTAAATAAAAGTGCTAATTATCAAAAAATTCGAACTCATTTTTGTATCCTGGGAGTACACCCATAATTTGAGAGGATATATCGTAACAATATATATATACATGGTAGGATAAAAAAATTCGGAGACTGGCTTACTTGACGGATATGATTTTTTGATATCATGTGTTACACACAACCACCTTCAAAGTACTCCCCCTCTGCAGCAATGTACTTCTGCCAGCGCGAGTACAGTTGCTGAAAACATTCCTGGAAGTCTTTGGATGAGATGGTATTCAGTGCGGCCGTTGCAGCTTTCTCAACCTCAGATGCACTCTTGAAACGGCATCCTTTGAGTTCGTTTTTGAGACGGGGGAACAGGTAAAAATCGCATGGGGTGAAATCGGGTGAGTAGGGAGGGTAAGAAAGAGTTGACATTCCATGCTTGGCCAGTGCGGACTGCACCATGAAAGACCGATGAGTGGGGGCATTGTCATGTTGCAGCACCCAATCCTTGCTTTTCCAGAGTTCAGAGTGTTTCCGGCAGATAGAATCACAGAGACGAGTCAGGATCTGTGTGTACCTCTCCTTGTTCACTGTTGCCCCTTCCGGCATGAACTCGTAATGCAAACCCTTCTGGTCAAAAAACACCTCCAGCATTACCTTTCCCTTTGGACGGTCCAAACGGAACTTTTTTGATTTCAACAACGATGGTGACTTCCATTGTGAGGACTGTCACTTTGTTTGTGGGTCTTACAAACACAACGTCTCATTATAGGTGATAATATAATTTTTAAAAGGAATGTCGGATCTTTGTCAGCAATGTCAATCAGTTCTCTACAGATCTGCATGCGCTCATCACACTGATCTCCGGTTAGCACTTTTGGTACCATGTGTTGATACACATAATGTATGTTCAGTTTGTCCTTCAGGATAATCCCGTACGAATTTTCTGCTTTTTTAGCAATAATGTTGATGGTTTGACATTGATCGGCATGCACAATTTTAACCAACTTTCGAATGTTGTCTTCCGTAATTGATGTTGACGGCTGCTCAGTCTGCGGATTGTCTTCTACGGATCCATGGCTGTCCGTGAATTGGGAGTGCCATGAAAACACCTTCACACGACACATTGCTCTCTCACCGTACACTTGCTGCAACATGTGCAAGGTTTCTGTCGGCGATTTCCCCAAACATTGGCAGAATTTGATATTTGCATGTTGTTTTTCAAACGCCATTCCCATTTTCAATGAACGCGAATGACTACAGTTCACTGACATGCATTGTCTGGAAAACCCTTCACTGCAGACCTGCTTCTTCCTTTTCACATCTCGCGTCACATGCACCTCTATGCCACGGTAAAATAGTTCCCCTCTCTTCCAATCAGCGTTGGCGATATTAGCATAGTCTCCGAACTTTTTGATCCTACCTTGTTTATATATATATATATAATAATAATAGTTTTAAAATCCACTGATAGAATAGAGAGAAGTTGCAACTCAAGAAACCCAAATATTAAAAAATGCCTAACAAATTAAAAAGTATCAAACAGAGAATCATCAATCAAGTAGAAAATAAAATGCAAACCTCTAATTATCAAGCTGAAAACAAACATCAATGGAAAGAAATCGATAATAGAAAATCAAATAAAATCCAAGCATTAAAAGCTTTACACAAGGACAAGCCCTAGGCCTAAACAAATGATTGTTCATTTCGATAAAACTCCTCGTCAAGTCCAAGTATTTTATTAAAATGGACACAAAATGCATGTTTCTGATATCAGTGATAGATTATATCTATAAACACTGTTAACTTGGACAACATGCATAAAGATTGAAAAATTATAGGAAACAAGATTACCTGAAAAAACACTGCATATGTCTGATCCATTGGAGCTTTGAAAGAGATCAATATTGCCAATCACAAAAAATAAAAAGTTAAGAACTGCTGTTGCGAATCGTGAGAAATAAATAACAGCAATGCGAAAAGATGATAAAAGGTGATATTCAACAGTAAGAGCTACAAAATAATGGGACAGATTATATAAATAAATAAATATATATATATATGTGTGTGTGTAATGGCTGTTGAGATAGTTCAGGGAAGAGACCTTTCAAGTTACAAAAATCTACTTTATTAGATAACACTTTTAAACTAGAATTTATTACATTGGCCGAACTCTCTGTCGATGTCCATTTTGTAAGAAATCTTGGAGCAGTCTGTGTTGGTTCACACAATTTACAGTTATGGGGGAGGGGATGACGACATTGGAAACATGCTGTCTTCACGTTATTGCTTAAAAAATGTGATGGGAATGCAGTTTCATATGAAAGTTTACATAGAGGTTAAGATTAGTGGCCATATATGGTATGGTAGAGGAAAAGAGGAAGTACTGGCAGACTTTGTTAATGTTAGTAGCGTGGGATAGAATTTAATATAGTTTAAATATGTACGTGACATGAAATAGGAATTTGGAATAATAATTATGAAAGAAAAGGGTGCGTTATTGGGGAAAACTTAAAATTTCTGTATCATATATATATATATATATATGCAACTTGTACAATTTTGAAAGATTAATAGAATATAGTTTATTTTGTCTGAATTGAACCATAAATGACAAAGTTATCAATGATGAAACATTTGGATGTAACACTTGCAGTCACTCCACCAAGCATGTGTGCAGTCAGTGCAAGCAATAAGCGCATATTGGCAGGTAGCAAAGATGTCAATGAGCACGGTTACACTTATGTTACATAATGCCGTTTCATCTCCATCACATTTTTTTTCTGATTTACTCTGTACCCCATGCCCTAAGATATTTCACATCGAAAAGTATCTTATTTTGAATCATTTACTCTTTCTTTATAATATAACTTGGAATTAAACTTATTTCAATTGCAGCATATCATAAACCTATTAACATACATACATTATATGAGTTGCTGTAATTGAAATTTCCAAAATATTTATGTCTTGCATAGAATTAACAAAATTTTGGTACATAGACATATATACTCAATGCTAAAATTTTGTTTATTTAACCACTGACCAGTGACACAATTAATTCACTCAATGAAATAACAACAATTGATGCCTACTTATCCTGACTATCATTTAAATTTGACTTTAATTGCTAGCAACCATATGCTAAATTTCTATTGAAGAACAATTTTCACATAAAACTCTTATGAGGAAATCTGTGTAAGTCGGTAGTTTTGTATTATTTCTCTATTCATGTCTTAAAAGTTCATATTTTGCATTTTTGTAGTAGTCAGTTGAAGCATAACTGTGGCAGTGTTAAGCGTATTAAATATTTCAAACCCTGCAAATAACTAACCATATTATTGGCTTACCATAAAATGCATTAAAAGTTAAAATATGACAATACATCACCTGTTTAGAGAATACATCAGTCTGATCCTCATTCATTCCTAGATTAAGTAAAATTATATCTGTATTACAAAACTTTTATAACAACTAATTGCAAATGTTTACAAATTAATTGCAAATGATTAGATTGCTATCAAGTACATCAAAAAAACTGAGCAATATTATTGAATAATAATTAGAGTAGATACGTCATATACTGCCTTGGAGAAAAAATGGTACACTTTAAAAACCAACTACATAGTTATAAGGTGCAAAGAATTCCAGTTACCTAGTAGGATGAAGAATTATTCCTTGATGAAAGAATTTATGCTTCAGTTGATAACACATGATTGGAAAAATGAGTGTTTGCAACTGCACAATAAATCTCTTGCGAGAGGTTTCTTGGCTTGATAACTATCTTATCAAAGAAAAAAACTTTTCTATTTGTTAACAGCAAAGCTATTCCATTTTGATCTATTCTATGATTCCATTATGATATTCTTAACAAACACTACAGTACAACTGTAGATAGGTATTTTTATTTTAGCATTGGTTAAAAGCACACTGTTCTCAACTTAAGGAAGAGGGTTTATAATTCTCTTAAAACAATTGTAGTCACCTAATTTATTTATGCCTGCCTGCTTTCATCAAGGCAGTGTTAGAAATTAAAAATTTGAAGTAGGCTTCATTTGACGCCTACAGGTTCTGACTCTAGGTGCCAAATAGACACGGCTAGTTGCCATTTTTACATCTCTTAACAATAACAACTATTTTTTAAATACCTATTTTTATTAAAGATATAAAAAAAGAATAATTCAGATTTTTGTATTAAAAATTGTTTTAAATTTTCTTAAAATTTAAAATAAACTGAAAAAGAAACTCAAGAAAAAATAAATAGAAAAAATTGCTAATTTGTTTTTACTTGGCAAAAAGGGCATAAAAAAACAACAAATTAAAAAAAAATTCTATTTGACAATTTTCAATTATGGTCATCTTGTACAGTCATTGCCCCAATACCCCTTCATTTCATGCTTGAAAATTAATTTCCCTGAGTTAAAACAGCAAATAATATAAAAGTTTTAGTTGATGAAAACAAATTGCTAGAATGGAAAATACATGATAATAAAATGGGATAAACAGATAATCACGTATAAATGCACATTTAAGTGACATTTCCATATAATCTTTCTCATATTACTTACAAATATGACTTAAACACATTTAAAATTAAAATATTATAAGGGAATCTTGAGCGAAATTTAGTCACTTTTTGTGGCCAATTTTGTCAAAGTATGGAATTTCATTTGAAAATCTGTTTACTATATTCATCTTAAAAGTTTAAAAAAAAAAAAAAAATTAGGGTGGGGGGGATTTGCATATTTGTCCGGAGATCGGCAGTCAATGCAAATATCGGAGTTTCACGAAGAAATGCAGAGTTGGCAGCTAGGGTTCTGTATTTGCAAGTCAATAATAAGTTTTTGTCTTATAGTTGCTAGTCTTTTTCTTGTCACTTTGACAAAATATAAATCATACCTTTCAAACTCATCTATACCCTTTGGGTGAGCTAGACAGCCTGGGTAATAATAAAAAAATATGAATCACAATTTCAGGGACTGATATAAAAAATGCATAGATGCCAACCTACCCGAAAGAAGAAAGGAACATATTGCATGAGGAAAAATCGCGCACTAATACCGTTTTTCCCCATACTGTTGCAAAATAGCCTTCTATTTCATTAATAATACATTTGAAAAATAGTTTTTCTATATAATATACGAAATAATTACAAACATCTTAAATGATGCAAACAAATTGTAACAGTGGAAAAATACTTTCAAAATAAAATGAAATATAGAGGATCGCGCACAAATGCCGTTTATCGTGATATTGCTGCAATATAGCCTTTCATGTCATTAAAAATGCGCTTGAAATATAGTTTTTCTGTATAATATAGTATATACGAGATAATTACAAACATTGTAGATTATGCAAACAGATTGCAAAAGTGGAAAAGTATTTTCACAATAAAACGAAATATAAAGAAGATCGCGGACAAATGCCGTTTATCGCAGTACCCGGTACTTGTGCAATATAGCTCTTCATTTCTTTAATAATACGTCTGAAAAATAGTTTTCTTGTATATAACAAGGAATAATCATAAAAATTTTATTCGATGCAAATGTGTTTCTCCCACATTAATTAGAAAGACGCAATCACGTGGAAATGGATTTTTAGATGAAAACGCATGAAAACCTCCATCTTAAAATTCCTGACTTTGTTTCTCATTTCGTGACCTACGTCCGATTTCATGACTTGTAGATACTCTTATGCAGATTTGCATACAATAAAATATAAATGTTATGGAAAAGAAAAATTGGACTACTGTGGATCCAAATCGGATTCCCGGAACAAGACTGAAAAAATGAAACAAGTACATAAAAATCTGAACACTTGGCAGCTATAAAAACGTCATTTTCAATGTCTAATAACGAAATATTAGCTAACCAAATTTGCAAGACGCTGGAGCGATTTAATCTGGAATGCACTGTGTTCTATAATAGTAAGCAATTAGAATGTAAAGACTGCAGGATCATGGTATCACTCCCTTTTCTTACAAGTGGGATACGTAGGTCTATGAGGGAATAAAGGGGAGGGGAGCAATAGGAACTCGTTAAATACCCGGAATCTCGGACATCGGAATGTCTGAGATTAAAACAAACAAATAAATTCTTCAGAAGTGCAATTTAAGGTCTTGAAGGGTGGGGGTGAGTTAAAGTACAATAAAGATCCCAATGTTTCCTTCCCTGAATAGACAGAGGGGGATTTTACTGTCTGTCTACCACCTGCAGATGTATCACTGTGGGCGTGTATAAAATGCTGCTTTTTTTTCGACCGCTGTCCAGTCCTCTACTAGGGATCGTAATTTAGTCAAAGGGAAAGGGAAGACTGATATTTAACAATAGCATTGTTAGGCGTCAAATTTGACGACCAGATTGAAGAATCTAGTCGTCAAATTGAAATTTCTAGTCGCAAATTACGACTAACAACCGCTAATTTCGAACACTGTCAAGGAAATATTAAAAAGTCACATTTTCACAAGCAGTTTTCATTTATTATGACTTAATAACTTGTTTTATTTGATCCAGTACTCAGCAGGTACAAGTGGGTATACAATACAGACATGTGACAAATTTTATAAAGATCTGACCATTTAGTTTATTCTTAAATAAGAAGCCTTCTGAGAATTCACCTTTGTACATACAACTTACAGACACAAAATTCATTCAACAAAGTTGACGATTAGCCGTTACTTTATACCAATTATATATTAGCAGTTCCCTTAAAAAGAGGCATAAGAATATTCATTTTCACTTTACAAAATGTTTTACACTTTACAAATCTTCACAGACAGATTTTGAAGCTTTGCCAATATATACCAAAATGAAGATCCTAAAATGGTATAAGCAATCTGCACTATTTTTACCGTGTTTCAACAACTGGTTTCAACACAATAGAAAATATATAAATTTAAAAATCTTTGCTAAAATAAAAGATAATAAGAAATTGAAAATATCAATAAATCTTATATTCCAAGGCCATAACTGATATAATCTAATCAAAAATATAATACTATTCATTTATAAAATTTAATTTTCTATCAATTTCTTTATTATGATAAATAAAACAAAAATCATGTGTCAAATAAATACATTTGATTTAATTCTATTGCTAAGCTACATAATAACAATTTTCAAGTCTAAGAAAATAATCTGCATAATGCTATTCTATGAAAGGTTTAATTTTGCGTTTTTTATCAATATCTTAATAACCCCTGGTCCAATAAACGGGATATATGGACTGGGTTACCCACAATGAAATGCAGAATAATCACACTAAATTAAAAGAAAAAAAATCTGTCTCTATATGGAACACACAACAAATCATATTATATATATAGATTAACTTACCCAATTTTTGAAATTCATCTATCAATTGGTTAACAGATTTCCCTCTCTTAACAGCATCTATGGAGTAAAATGAAATATTATATTATTCAGTTTTGTAAAATTACGTATTAATGGCATATACAAAATACCTGAAACGGAACCTGCACAATGTGGACAGCCAATTTAAAATATTTTGTTAATAAAATGTTGTAACAAATGGAAAATGGAAAAATCATCCAACTATTTTAGCCATTTTTTTCCCATGGAAACCATTTTTCACAGAACTTTCTATTAAATTATATCACGATTTTCTGAAAGCTATTTCAAAATTTCAAGAATTTTCCGCTAATCAGGGAGACTCTGAAATGCTAGATATTAATCAATGCAAGATTTTTAACTGAAAGTTGCATCATTAGTAAGACACATGTCCAAGAAACAATGTTGGATTATTTTGAAAGTTCACCTCACATTTTTTTAAGATTTATTTTTCTGTTTTATAAGTAGTAATATTTTGCCAGTAAGTCAATTCATATAGGTTTTAAGGTATGATAATAAGCTAACAGTTAAGGACATGGGGCACAACATATTTTTATTTACATATACCCCTATGATCGCAGTATGCAAAAATGTACGTATACACATGTTTAAAATAATTAAATTAGCTATTATGGTATAATATAGTATTAATCGGATTTATCTAAATACATTTTTCAGAATTTTTAAAGTCTGATGTATAGGTGAGCAATTACATATGGATTATCAGTATTTCCAGTTAAGCTTTTAAACTTAGCTTTTCCTGAAATGACCTGCATGAAATGAAAACCTTTTCAAGATAGAAAATTTTTCTGGTTCCCTGAATTCCGCATAAGGTAGGTTCGACTGTACTATGACAATACATTGGAAAAACATTTAACATATTACTCTGGTACAAACATGTTTATTTTTAGAAGTTGCTAACTTTTCTGCTTGTAAGATTTTAAAAGCAAGTTAATATAAAAAACAAAAAACAAACAAACAAAAAAAAAAATACAGAATTTTAGATAAATAGAATGAGTATGGGGCAGATATGGTCATGCTGTTAAAAGAAGGATGCTTTTTATGAAAGATTTACTAAGACAGTGTTTCCTTAAATTTTCAGACCATTTCAAAGGTATAACAATTAATACTCAGTTGTCATGCTGGGTATGATGCACAACACCTGAGTTTATAGGGATGGATGTTTAAGGCTGAGAAAAATAGTTAAATAAAGCTAAAAATTAACAGAAAAACCAACATTAGGATACAGTTTAATTTATAAAGGCAAATCTAAAGATACAAGGTTAACAGAATTGTATTTTAGTATATTTGGGGGCAATATTAAGTAAAATGCATATCAGATTTCAATAGTAATAATAATAAAAAAAAAAATGGCACCAAAACATACTACCAATCACATCTGTCAATTATATTGCAACAACCAATGACAGTTTTTGCATCACTTTATCTACATGTATTTCACTTGAAAGTGCTGCCGATGTGGTGGCCGAGCGGTCAAAGAGGCAGGCGTTTCCTCGTGATGGCTCGGCTGCCAGATTGCGGCTTCGAGTCCCGCCTGCGGGCATGGATGTTGTAATGTCTTATTTGGGGCAGAAGTCAGACTTCTACCTTCGGGTGCCCCGGCTCATTAGACTAAACAGAAGCAGTGCACTCATTCTTCCTTAAATGTAATGTTAGGGACACGACAACAACAACTTGAAAGTGCTCCTTATCAGTGTGTCTTATATGAATTAAAATGTTACCCAAAGTTCAGGAAATCAAACATAAAAATTACTATACAGTCAAATTTTACCTTTACAGCCTTGTAATATTAATTGCACTGTTGATTCAAGTTCAAAAACTTCTACATTAGACTTATTACAGAATGCTTTGTACTGTTCAGCAACATCTGAAGACTAGCCACAGAAGAAAAGAAAAAAAAATCAATATCTACATTATTTATAAAATAATAAACAATATGTAATTATAATTTAGTTATAGAATGATCCAAGGACATTTCAACTTCTAAATCAAACATAGTTACAGGGTGTGCTATAAGTAAGGGGGCATGTAGGACTTTTTCCCCTTGCCTCTTTTATTATCGCCATACATCAATGTATCTCAAACTTTGTAGCTGCAGCCCAGTATAGAAAATAATAACCTGGCTCCCCAACATGAATTATTTTAATCTTCATGAATTATTTTAATCTTAATAATTTACTAATGCATAACTAAAATATTCTTAAACAGATATGAATTTTATAATTAATTAGGTCCTTCACTCCATTTCAATAATTTTAGCTGACTACACAGAGAATACAAAAATATTTACTCTTTTAGCCCAAGTTAATATAAAAGTATCCTTGCATATCTTGCCAAAGATAAATAACTGATTTTAAAGCTGAAATTAATATCATAAATAACAGAATTAGGTTTTTAGATGTGATTTAATTTATCTTTGACTGACATTAACAGCTATTTTCTGCTTTGGGCAAGGAGTATGGTTTTAAACTTTGAAATGCCTTAAATACACATTTTATCAAATTCAAATCATGCTTTCAATGTAGTAACCAGCACAGATGATTACAACTTCAGTTACCACAAGGACCTGGTTTTACTCTTGGTTAAATGTTATCAGTATCAAATAGCCATTAACTCTAAATAAACTAACACTCTGTAATTTTCAAGTTTTTTTAAAACATTTATTGGCAGGTTTTGTAGCTATAAATCTGACTTTTCAGTTATATGCAATGGACAATTCCGGTCTATTTTTTTTATTTCTTTATTCGATTCGAAATGTTTCAAAATGAAAAAAAAACATAAAATTTTTTATTCTCCGAGCCGTATTTATCTTTTTATTTGCAATCAAAGTTTGCCTTTCTGATTTTTGCGGGAAAACGATCCAATTTGGCGCGAACGGGATGTGACGTCACAAGGTTCTAGTCGTTCTTATCGCACGAATTTGTGAATGTGTGTTTACATTCGAAAAGTTCTGTTTATTATCTCTAATACTTTTCGAAGTATTGCATAGTTCCAATGTGCACTTCTACTAGTATCACATCACCAAATAAAATCTTTATATCTGTGCCTAAAAATGATGTTGTTCGTAAAAAATGGTGTCAAGCAATGAAGCGAAATACTAAACAAAATCCACCACTGCAATTAAAACTACTAGTTTTGTATGTGAAGATCATTTTGAAGTAAGTTACATTTATGTTATTTTTTATATTAGTATTTCATATTTGAAAATTAAGCTCTTTTAAACGAAAATTTTAATTATATTTACGGTGTCAAATCAATAATGGACATCATTCCCTATATGTACTTTACATCTTAATATAAATCACATAGCTTCTTAATTTTTAACATTCCATCAATTTAACATTCCATCATAGTCTTTTTTGTAACACACGATGCCATTAGGTGATGATCAATGCCAATAAGATGTTATAATTAGAAATTCTATGTCCCCTTGATTCAAAATTATGCAAATTAATTCATGTGTCACTTAGAAACATCATATTTTGTTTTATCTACTGATATTCATATATTATATATTTATTGGTGCAATTTCATAGGTAATAAAATTATCTTTATAGCTTAATAGAAAATATGCAACACAGATTAAATTTTAGAGGGTTGACTACTAATGGTACATAATAATCTCTGACTTGCATTTGATGTTGATTTTTGTTTTTAATGTTATGAAATAGAAAAGAAAAATTAAAGAGTGTATAGATAATAAATCAGTGTCTGTATAATCAAATTTTTAAAGCTTTTGTATGAAAAGTTTTTACTATGATTTATTAAACTTAGAAAATTCTTAAGAGTGTGCACTACTGGCTCGACACTCAATGTTTTGTTTTGGTATTATAAGTGAACTTAAACCCAGATTCAAAGTGGATTATTGACATCATCCCATGTTTAGTTTGTGATGTTCACACTGAATATTTGGATTTTCTTAAATTCAGGTAAATATAAAACAATGGAGATAAAGGTAAAGAGTTAAAACTTCATATTAAGAAAATGCCAATATCGTTTCAGTCAATAATTCTGGTGGCGCTGGGGTAAGTTAAGTGGTCCTGCATTGTATGCATTTCAATGGCGAAATATGTGAAATATTTATTTAAACTGTCAATTTTGTAAAAATAAATTATTGGCTCAATTACAAAGTAAAACTGAAATAATAAAGAATATTTTTATGTATTAAAAATTATTTAACCTTTCAATTTATTTTTATCTCCAAATAGTCTGTACTATGTCCTACAACTATGAAAACATACTGGTTAATTCTACTCATAATTAGAGAACCCTTAATTTAAAAATAATCAGAAATAAATATACTAAATACTATGCTTTTCTTTTGTGCCATATAGCAATAGAGGCTACTTTCTTAACACAAATGACACCTAGATATAATTCTCAAAGCATTGTGGCATTTCCAAGTATTTCATTCATCCATAGGAGTTTTATCGCCTCCTTTTAAAAACTCCATGCACAAAACATTTTTTTCTGAAAAGATGTTTCATGCTTAGGAACAACTTGTTTATGAATCCATTTTCACACTTACTGAATAGTAACCATATTTCTAATGACCAATATGTCTTAGGCATTTAAAAATTAAATTAGGGCATTATTTTTCAACTGTTAATTTAAGAAATTTTGACTACATTTTTTAAAGGTGAAATTTTATTTTACTTGATATAAATATGTATTTTGAGCATGTAACATTTTCATATAATAATAGAGATTCGATGTGAGCACCTTTTATACTGAACAGTTTACTGTACTAGTAAAAAATGTGCCCGGTGTTGCCACGGATTATTTTTTAAGTAGGGTTTGAAAAATTGATTTCATTCTATTCAATTTTTCAAAAGGTATAGTCATGCTCTGCCCACTTTTTAGCAATAATTTTTTAAAGCAAATAAACACAATTTACATGTACACACTAAACACCTGTCAAATTACGTCCTCACTGATAAGCTTGAACTATAAGCTAGCTTACAGGAAGATGTGGCTATTTCTTCCCCTATTTTCAATCCTTTATAAACAACGTAATGACAGACAATGATTGGATATGGGATGTGACTTTTCATGAATGAAAATTTCTTATGCAAGGCGAATGGATCTGCCATTTTGTGTCAAACATGGTTCTATTAATTAATCTTTACAGAAAAAAGTCATGTATAATACTAAAAAATATGAATCATTTTCCACGAATAACATAACATGCGCCCAAATTTAAACAATATCAAGACAAGGAAAGGCACTAATAATGACTACTTTTACTGCCTTTTTTTTTAGGGGGGGGGGGGGGCAAACTATTTTAGTCACAAAGAAAAAAATGTAAAACTGCTTTTAATGTAATTAAATGTAAAAAACTGCTTAATTTGTAAATAAAATATTATATTTAGAATCTTCATGAAACATATATAGCTAAAGTGCTCTTGCACATAAAACATTTATTCAATAAAAAATTAAGCATATAAATTCGAATGTTTTTCTTTAATTTTCAGAAAAAACTCAAGAAAAGGGGTAAATCTCACCTATCAACTTTTACACCACGAGATTCAGCCGTCACAAAATCCATATTGTTTTTTAAATACAGAACCATCATGATAGAATCAATCTTAGGCAAATTGTCTGATTGCCCTTTAACAAAACCTGAATCCATGTTTACAATAAAATAAAATAAGGAACAAATAATTTAAATTCAAGCAGACCAAGAACAAATGGGTAAAATAATTATAAACAAATTGCAAACAAAATTAAACGCTAACTACTTGCAAATATCTCAATAGAAACAGCACATAGTAGAATGTTGTATCACAGGTCGTTCGGGCCGCGTGACATCACAGCCAATCACGGGCCGTTTTGTCTTTGAGAAGATTTTGCAGTTTTTCATTTCTTGATATTTAAATAGATAATTATTTTAAGAGATTTTCGCTTGGATATTTGAAATCAGAAAATTTTTTTCTATAAATATCAATTGGTTTTAAGAGCTTTAAAAAAAAAAAAAAAAATCGGAATTGTCCATTCTAAGGTGACCTTCTATAAATTTATTACCAGCTGTATGGTATGACAGATTTTTTTTCAGTTACCACAAAGACTTGAAAAATTGTTTTCTGTACTATGAAAGCAGCTAATGGTTATTCAGTGTTGGTAAGCTCTAATAAAAGTGAAACCAGTCCATCAATGCTAGTTGCTATACTGGGAGCATGGTTGTACACCATGTTGGGTATTTTACTTGTCAAATTCAATTAATCAAGACTTCCTTCTCATTAAAATCAGTAGATATTTTAGAGTTAAAAACTCAATTATTTACGGAAAATATTTAAATTAAAAATGTTACAGAGTGCTTACTTTAAATAAAATCTAAAAATTACACAGAAGTACAAACCTGCTGCTTCTGTGTAAGGCTTTTTAATGATATATCTAATAACTCTGAAAATTCCTGTAAGAGATATAATGAAATTAAAAAAAGGCAAAGAGCTAGATGGCATTTTTAAATACAAACTAAATGTCAAATCAGCATACAGAAAGCAAATACTAATTTAGAAAAAAAAGTTATTTTACTTGCTTTTTACAGATTACCTATGGAAATTAGTTTTAAATTTTATATTTCAACAGGAAAATACTAGTATTTGTGCTATCCATATACAATTTGACATTTTACTTACTTTATTGCTTATTTTCTGCAATACTTGAAGATTTGACATCTTAAAGGCTTTTATGAGTACAACACAAATCCCTGAATCTGTAAGGAGAGGTCTTTAGCAAATTCAGTAATGAAATTCATAAATCCATTTTTTCTGAATAAAAATAATGCAACTAGTACTAATTGAGCTCAAAGTTAGTCAAATTCAAATAACAAAAATAAATTAATAATCTTGATTCTTGTTCAATCAATAATCTTCTAATAAATAAATAATAGTTCTTAATCCAGATTTAAGGCACTGTATCTCCTCAAGGAATTGATTCCACAGAATGAAATTTTTGGGTTATGAATAACATACATAGAGGTGTGTACCCTGTCAAATTTTGCCTGTATACCTCATTCCCAGTTTCATTGTGAATGATAAAAAAAAGTCTGTTTTTGAAAATTTCCTATATTTAAGCTCATGTAAGGAAATGTTGAAATGTTTTGTAGGAACACCTTAAAAGCCATAAAATGGCATAACAAAAAATTGTATTGTCATTTATTTTTCTTCATAGGAAAAAATATTCAAAAACTGGTAATTTCAGCAATATTTTAATTAGTTTTACACAGCTGTATAATTTTTGGTTATAGACCTAAAGATATAAAACTTACTTTATCTGATTCTATAAGATGTGCAGATTTTACAGAATCTTTTTACAGATTTCAAATATCTATCTCTTGTTAATAAGTTATATATCCCTTGTTAAAAAAAAAAAAAACAGTTTTTTTAAATGAGAAGACATACCCTTCTTTTTGAAGTTTTTTTTTTTTACGAATACTTAAAAATCTATTATCAAGTTTTTTGAATTTTTAAAAGTCTTGGGATATTTTCCAGTTTAATACCTACCTTTTAAAGAACCACAAGATTCTAGACAAAGTAGTTAGTGGCTACATACTTACACAATCATGTTTTAATATTGTAGATCCTCTATTTTTGGTAAATATAATTTGACAAAAAGTAAAATTAACCAATTAAAAATATTCTTTAATATAGCAATGGACTGGTTATCTGGAATCCTTGATAAATGATTTTCCAAATTTTAGAATTTTTCAGATTTTTGATCCATAGTCAAAATGGCCATCAAACAGGGCAGATTACGTTGATTTAGAACTGATTTCTAATCAACACTTTACAGCAACTAGTTAAATTGCTTTAAATACCAATCCTGGAAATAGGTAATAATTATTTTATTTGATTGAACTTCGGATTCATATTACATGCATGGTGAATGCTTATGATAGGAATGAGTTTTCTAAAGCTTAGCAATGTTTGTAAACCAAAATTTTACTTTTGATCCATTAATACACAAACTCAAATTATTTTAATTTAAGTTTGGGAATTATAACTCTTACTGGAAACATTGGTAAAAAACCTGGAAAATTAGAAAAAGTCCAAATTTTGGATGTCCGGATTTTCAAGGTTGCACTGTACTTTATCTTTTTTTTTTCTTTTACACTTTCCTATACAACATCATTCAATTATATTATTTACTGTAAGTATATTGAATGTTGAAAATGCACAGAAAGATATACTATAAACTCCAAACTGAAGTTTGATTCGGTAATCATGTATCTCCAGATATCTACATAAAAGCCTTTCTTTTTGCCTGCTAAATTGTTCGGATTATCTGAAATTTTGGATGATTGGGTATACTGTAAGCATAACTGCTAACTATGAATTGCTGAAAATCAGTACATTTTTATTTGTGAAAACATTTGTGACATTCTGAATAAATATCTTGAAGTAAATTCACACTATACTAAAAAAAACATAAAAATAAGTCTATCAAATTTCAAAAAGAAATTTAACAATCGGTTTGGCGAACCTAGATGGTTATAACAATCTGTTTGGCCGAACCAGAAGAATGACACCACTGGAGATAAGTAATACTGTTGAGGAATTATTACTAAAAATGGATTGTCTAATGTCATAGTCTACCACTTTAGAATCAGCAGTTCATGGTCAATGACATTTCTTCTCTTTCTGCTTAGAATAGGACAGGGAATGTGTGACCTTGATCTGCCATTTATGACTTATAGTCCTTAATCTGGAGCTTATAGTCTATTAAAATTGGTGCATTGATTCTAATGGATTATAAGCCATAATTCCTATGTTCTTTGTACCAAAGACTTCGGTTGGTTTCAAATCCTTATTGATTTTGACATAGAGAAGCTATTCCCAAAATCATTGCATTGTCACGAGTAAAATCTACTATGGTATTACTCATTGACCCATGCTTTCTTATTCATTGGCTACTGAAAAGCATAATTCAGAACAGACATAAGATAAAGAATGTAGAGTATCAATGACTTTTAATGCTTACTTATTAACATCTTTTAACATTAGCTCTATTTTGTGTAGAATATTTGGTAGGTAAATCAGAACAGACATAAGATAAAGAATGTAGAGTATCAATGACTTTTAATGCTTACTTATTAACATCTTTTAACACTAGCTCTATTTTGTGTAGGATCATTCTGCCTCACATATTAAAATAAAAAAGATATTGCATATCTATAAGTTCAACATATACTAATGTGGTTGTCATTATTCAAATTACGACCAAGGTCACAGATTTAATCTATACATTTTTACTTTGATTCAAAATTGAAAAGAAAAATTCATCCAAAAGTTTATGTGCTCCCGTTTTGCTCCAAATTGCGAATAAAGTTTTTTTTAGTAATCTTTAATTGTGTCCCTAATCAGGGCCTGATTAATGCATGGGCTTCCGTGGCCACAGCCCCCTAAATTTTGTATGTGATAAAAAATTGAAGCAGAAATAATTTTTTAATTAATATACATTTGATAATATTAGTTTTTATTTTAAATTGTAAAATATGTTATAATTTTAAATATTATATATTCTTTAAAGCCATATGTCACTTTGTTTTCTACATGTACAAAATTTGGGGTTGTGATGCTGAGATCCCAAATTTGTTATATGTTGATGTTTTGCATGTGTTTGGTATGTGTATGGAGCCCCCCAAATTAACTCTAGGCTCTGGGCCCCACTTTGGCTTGATCAGGCCCTGCCTCTAGTCTATAAAGCTTAATCAGTGTTTTTACTGAGAGTTAGATTTTGGTGTCTTGTGGGTCTATTTTAGGACACAACTTCAGATGTTTAACATTAAGTTAAAATTTTTGTTATTAATGTTGATTTTTAATGCATTAATGTGGTACAAGTAATTAAAATTAGAGTTTGATTCTGATTATTTTATGTTTTTGTACTCTCCCAAAGATACATGCACAAGAAGCTACTGGTTATTTCTAATGTCCAGAGTTCATTAATATGTGCAAAAATGCATTTTGCAAAAGCATTTGTTTTTATGGCAAATAAAGTATAAACTGGATTATTTTTAACAAATATCTGTGTTGAAAGACCATAGTCTTGAAAGTGGTAAATATCTCGACCCACTAAGAAAGCCGCATAAAATGGGCCTTAGTTAATGTAATATTAAAAAGAGATATTTTAGCTTCACTAAAGAATTTGTAAGGACAATTGAACTACTAAAATCAGAACATCTGGTCAAATTAAATAACCAAATATCTGTAAGCAACTATATTCATCTCTTAGTAATTCTTTTTTTTTCGGTAACAGATATTTTCTAAAATGAAATACAATAGACTAGTTTTATTATAATCCCATAGAGGATATTTTTTTAAAGGAGGTGGGGGTGGGGTGGGGGATCAATATCTGAAGGGAGAGGCCCACAATTTGTATGGGTGGTCTTACACTACAAGGCTGCATTCATCATTCCTTCACCTCACCCCTTGAGCTGGCTCTGCTTACACGCTATACAATGCCAGTTAGAGTACATTAAGAATTACAGAGGACTTCTTTGTTTATGGTATACATAATTCAGTTATTTAAATTTATAGATTCCTAGGCTATCTTAAAAAAAAATTTAAAAACATATCGTTACTGAGAAATAAATTATTTTAAAAATTAATTTTAGGGCTTCATTACCACTAGCATGATATAAATGTACAATCTTCCACTCTTTACCTGTATTGCTATAAATCAAGTGCAAGAGATGAAGAACACAAAAATGTAGTCACTTACAAAAAGTACAGTAATACAAATTTACACCTTAGAGTTGCCGGCCACACATCCTGCTACCGTAAACCCTTGGGTTGGTCGTGTGGTCTGGGTCTTTAACACCTTAGAGTTGGTCGTGTGGTCTGGGTCTTCTACATTAGTTTTGCACACACATGTAAACTTTTAATCAAAGAAACCAAATTTCTTAAGTGTATCAGATAATTTATTTAGCGGATATTTCGAGTTAAAATTGACTACAAATAACAATAACACATATATTTTACCATTTATTTAAACCTATGGTATACCAAATTGCTGTTACCCCTGGTCCGGCTTTGTAGTTATATTTCAATAAGTTATTATTTTATTGAATTTTTAGATGTTTTTGTTTATTACCTTTTTCCAGAGTATGAAAAACGTAAACAATCTTTCTCTCCAATGAATGCAGAAGAAAAATGTGTAATTTTTCTCTTGATGAGGTACTCTTTTATAAGACTTCATTCCATTTATTGGGATATAATTTATTTTTTATACTATTTGCTTCCCGGACAAAAAAATGAATAAAAAAAAAATATTTTAAAATTATGAATTTGTAGTTTTTTTCCTAAGTGTATAAAGTTGCAGCGCAAATCAGGACATCTGTAGCTCTGTAATTGACATAACGCGTTCTCTCCAGTAAAATCGAAACACAGACTTGGCGAGATTTTATCGAAAAAGAAACCAACAAATGTATATTGCCAATATTTTCTATATGTATATTTGTTTCCTCAGATTTGTTATTTGTGTATCAGCAAAAATATTTTCCTTCATATATTTCGGGCCGTCAGGGAAGTCAATAAAATCGGTATTTTTTATTTACTCAGTATAATTTTTTTTAAATTACATGAAACAAAAAACGATTGACGTAACTTATAACATCGTGGTTAATACACGAGAAAAATTATTCAAACGATTTCCGAAAATCATACAAACCCGATTTAATGAAATACACCCCTCTCTGTAAAAAATTTTAAGAAGCTGTCAAATCCAAAAGTCAAAATCCAAATGATGATTACAGCTTACAGTTAATACATTACAGTTAACAGATTTATTATTGAGAGTTTGACTGTACGAAGTCATATCTAACTCCACGACCTTTAAAATTAACTGGTGTCTACCACAGATTAATATATAGTATTCTGTGGTGTCTACGAACGTATTTCAAATATCTAACTGTAAACCGTTAACGGGTTCTATTGACGGATTGGTCCATGGGATTGGTAAAGTAAATGCAACCGTGTAGTTTGTACTTTGTTTATGTGCTTTATAATCGACCATTTTTCGTAATTTTATTCTTGTCCATCATTTGTTTAAAAACTAGTATTAATTTCTAGTTTTAAAAATATTGTAATTACAATGAAAATTGCTGTAGAGGGTTGCGCTCACGGGGAGCTGGACAAAATCTACGATGCTGTTCAATGTTTAGAAAGAAAACAGAACATAAAAGTTGATTTGCTGATCATTTGTGGTGATTTTCAAGCAGTGAGAAACTTATCTGATTTAAAGTGCATGGCTGTGCCTCCAAAGTTCAGAAAACTGAATACTTTTTATAAGTATTACTCAGGTGAGAAAAAAGCTCCTATCCTGACTATTTTTATAGGCGGTAATCACGAAGCATCAAACTATTTGTCTGAATTGCCATATGGTGGATGGGTGTGCCCAAATATATATTACTTAGGGTATGCAAATGTCATTAACATCGGTGGTTTAAGGATTGCTGGTTTATCGGGTATTTATAAACCACGAGATTATTTAAGAGGCCACTTTGAATGCCCACCGTATGATGAATCCACTAAGAAGAGTGTTTACCATGTAAGGAACCTTGATGTGTTTAGGTTGAAACAAATAAAGAAACCTATTGATATATTTATTTCTCATGATTGGCCTACAGGTATATATCACTATGGGAATAAAGAAGATATTTTACGGTGGAAGCCATTCTTTGAGAGTGAAATGAGTAATAATTCACTTGGTAGTAAGCCAGCAGAAGAGCTACTCATGAAACTAAAACCATCTCATTGGTTTGCTGCTCATCTACACTGCAAATTTGCTGCTATTGTGCCTCATAATGCTGACGGAACTAAGACCATTACCAAATTTCTCGCATTGGATAAATGTTTACCACGACGCAAGTTTTTGCAAGTTCTTGATATTCAGACTAATACCGATTCACTACAAATTGAATATGATGTTGAATGGCTGTCTATATTACATCTAACAGACCATTTGCTTAGTACATCTAGAAGAAATAATTTTATGCCAGGTAAAGGGTGCTCAGAAAGGTGGGAATTTAGTCCCTCAACTGAGGAAATGAACAATGTTCATCAAGCATTTGATGGAAATTTTCAAGTTCCCAAGAACTTTTCCGTGACTGCTCCCATTCATGGTCATGTTCATACTCATTATCAGAAGGTGACGCTTTACAGAAACCCACAGACAGAGAAATTCTGTAAAATTTTAAATGTTACTGATCCATTATTTGTTGCATTAAACAGTGCTAATGAGAGTATAAGTGTTAGTGAAATTTCAGCTACAGATTTGGACATAAGTCTTTCTACTACAGCTAACCCTGATGAAATAGAATTAAGTGATGATTCCATTGATACTGTTGAAACTACAACAACAGATTTAGATGTATCCGGAGGTTCAGAGTTTTTCATTGACAAAGTTGGTTCAAATGCTACTCCGAATTCAGCTTCTCGAATTTGTAGCACACCAATATCTCCAAATTTGGATTTCAGTTTCCCAGAGATCAGGGAAAATTGCAAGAGAAGTTCAGAAGAGACTGAAGATAGTAAGTGTGATGTGAATAGCCTAAAAATATTCAAACGTAGAAACTGGTCACTTTATAAGTCCGGAGAAGATAATTTATAACATTATTGTTCATATTTTGCATTTGGATGTATCTGTTATGTATATATGTAGAATTTATATTTTGTACATAATTGCTATGTATGTATAAATATAATTTAGTAAATTTTTTCCATTTATTTTAACAGGTATAATTTATAATTTTAGAAAATTATACTTTGTTTTACTAAAATTGGCAAAATATGTAGGGTTTTATTACTAGAATAGCCCTTATGTCTATTTCATTCAAGTTTGATCAATTTTATTTGTACCTTTTTTAATGTAATTTTCTTTTGTCATCTAATAATAATAATTTGTTGTCCTCCTTTCTGTTTGTGTCATCAGTACCACTACTATCTTAGAATCATACAACCATAAAATTTTGTTCAGGGTTAACTCAGCTTCTGGGAAAAAACATCTTGGGATTTTTTTAAAATCAAATTAATTTTTTAGTTATTAAATGTTGAAACTCAATTTTGAGTGATTTTTACACAAATCAGTTCCTTGGCAATCAAAAATATTATCACAGAGTTTCCACTTTAACACTATTAAGAAGATTATAGAATTCTCATTCAAGCAAACTTTGAATGGAATCTGTCAATAGATGACAGGGGTAGAAATTAGAAAAGGACCAGTGACTTCATGACTTCAGTGGTCTGCAACCTTTGTTACTGGTCCGTACACGGGACTTCAATAAATTATAAAATAAAATAAATTACATGTGGAATGTTATGTGGATTTCCGTAAATTCATAAATACCATACTTAGTTCGATTAAAGATTAGAGATTCCATAAAAAAAAATAAAATAAATAACAAGTTATCATCATAAAATTATGGCAAAAACCACCCTTTGCCGTGCCATAAATGAAAATTGTCTACAAATCCCCCCCCCCCCCCCATAAACTAGCTAGTGTGCATTATCAACACCTTCTTTCTAGGAGAGCCGTCAAGCCTGCATTGTAGCTACAGGCGCTAGTTATTTTCTCTCCCCTCATCACCCATCCAGTGAACCCGATGACTGAACGAAAATGCGATAAATAGTACGCTCACGATCAAAGTGGCTTGTTCTGCTCTCCTTTTCAAGGTCTACATGTGCCGAAATTTCATATTTTCACCTGACCGACAATACCAATGCTTAAAGCAGGGCCAAGACCGAAGAAATTTATAAATGTAGAATGAACGTTGTCTGAAGATAACTGTGTCTCAACGGGCCCGAAATGATTTGTATTTAAATATGTTAAAAACAAATTTGTGAAAATTTTGTACAGAGAATTGAGCTTATTTTCTTAAACATTTATCTTTAGATAGCTGAAATAAACGGAATAAGTTCATATATTCAATTTAAATCCATTGAAAAAAAATTCAGAATAAATATGTTCGGCCCTATCGTAACGGACATTTAAAAAATAAAAAAGATTCAACCCTGCCCGAAACAGTAGAAAATTCAAGCCCAGCCTGGGTCTAAGCGCAAACCCATGCAGGGCTCTATCCCCTTTTTATTCTTAATAAAATTTTCATTTGCTGTAATAGGCAGGAGTACGTAACAAGTTTGAATTTTTGGAATGGATTCTTCTATTTTCAGCCAGAGATATTTTCTTTTCTTCCCCACTTTAGTTTCAACTTTAAAATTAATAAGTTTACAATTCATTCATGGCATTTGTTCCAGTTGTCTGACAACTGAAGTTAAGGTATGAAACAAAAGTTAAGGAATTCAGTCCAAATAGTGTCGATGAGGTTTAAACTGCTTAGGGACAAGAGGATTTATATGATTATTTATTTACCATTCCTTCAAATTACCAAACATTGGAAAGAGAGGAGATTCCTTACATCTGTTACCTCTCTGCACCCACCCATAGATCGGAATTCCGAGGGGTTTGGTCTTCGAGAAGCAATCAAGTGATTCTAGTTCTTTGGGTTTGGTCCTTTATCAGGCTTTGCGTCGGCAGTTAAGCACTGTGGGGGTGATGTATGAATATGCAGTTATCGCACTTCATCTTGAGGCAGTTACGTCTAATTTATTATTGTTGTGCGATGTATTTGAGCACACATGTTAAATAAAGAATATAATCAGGGTCCGCGCTAGCCATTCCCCTACGCGCCAAATGCGAAAAGATCGCAAAACTGGCGATAATAAAAAAAATGGCGAATGATTTTTTGGAAACTGAAAATTTCGTAAATATTTTTTTGGGAAGTAATATGGAATAAAAGTCCGATTCCAGACAAGTAGGCCTATGACATACGAGCGTTGTCTCCCATCTGTTTTGGGGACGCTCGTTCTCGTGTGACAAGCCCCAAGTATTCTTTAATTCCCAGCACGTTGCTCCTCAAAACGGACGACAGACAGTGCATTCCTGTCTCTCAAGCATCCTTGACCCACCGTGGCAATCTAAACATTATCTGGATTCCGTCCGTTATGTGAGCCGATTTTTTTCGTTAACCCTGAATCGCACAACCGTTAACCCCCAACACAGTTATTAGATACTCTCCAATAAACAAAACAAAGAAACACTTTCAACTTAAAATCCTGCATTATAGTTTTAAACAATCCGTGTTACAGAATTATTTCTGAAAAGAGCCATTTTTTGTCGAAAACGATCAGCCGTAATCAGAGAAACAAGTGATAAACATCGAACGAAAATGTATGTATATTTTTTGATGACGCGTATACAATAGTAGTCCGGAGCATCTGGAGGGCAGAGAAATTAGGAGTGTGCGATTGAGTAATTACTACCGCATCGTTTTAGGATCGATTGTCTCTTAGGGTACACAATCTGTATTGAATGTCAACACATTGATAGGGTTACTCTAAATTTCATCCTGGCATCAATCGTTTTCTTGGCATCTCTTGAACAGAAACTTGAAGATAAAGCTGCAGTCTTCAGTGATGTATATTTAGAGCACCTAATCAAATTTATAGAATAAGCAATTACCTTTCTGTGATTGTGGCATTATTTTATATGATCTGTTGTTGTATTTAATAGTGTATTAAAAGGAATAGACATTTAAAAATGTTCATTAAAAAAAAAATAGTCCATATGAATTAAATTACGACAACAGATGGCAGCACCAAAAATATTTTGAATTAAAATAAAAAATATATTCTATATTTTATTGAGTATTAAATTTAGTGTTAATGTAATCTAAGCATTGCATTTTATTTGTCAGAAAAAATTTTGCAACTGTTTGAGTAAAATTTTGGCAAAAAAAGTGGCACGAAAGTTAACAAAGCGTGGATAGGGCAGAAGATTTACTGACGCTCACCCTTAATCTGGGCCCCAGTTTTTCCAAAGTGCTACTAAAAATTTCATACTTATTTGCATGGCTGGTTTAAAATGCATCTATTGCTGTTTAAAATTCTGCTTTTTTAAGAACTAGTGTGTTTAAGACCCAGATTGTCCAACTCACCTGTCGGCATGAGCAGCAGTTTGGACAGCTGGAAGCAATAGTGTGTATAAAACCCCAACATTTTTTCTTTTTGCCAGAAATAGCTCTAATGACTAATAAGCAAACATTTATTATACACTCTGAACACATTAGCATCATTATTGGCATTAAATTATTAAATAACTAAGAAACTCTACTTGCTGTTTGTTTTATTTGATAACCTATGTTTTAAATTTCAAAGCAATAAACAAGCTTTTTCATTATTTACCAGATTTGTTTTAGTCAGGGCTATTCTCTGTTATAATGAATGTCTATTGTAATATTTCAAATAAAATGCATTATTAAAAATATTTTTCTTGCATTTGTCATTGATCATTGTAACTATATTTATCAGTGTTTTAAATTATAAATGTTTTTTTATATGATTATTTAAATTTCATCTGAAATACACAGAAACAGTATTGTAAAATATCAGACTTTAAAAAAACAATCAGTGATCAGATTTAAATAATAAAAGGTGAAATTTATACTGTTACAAAATTTTATCCTTGATAGTGGATATGACAAACTTACACTTCTTATTTATGAATTTACTTTTTTAAGAGGTTCTATGAGGAAGCATTAAACTTGAGTATTTTATATCTGAATTTTGACAAAAGGAAAATTGTATACAAGTATGACTTTCCTATGTATATGCATACAAATGTAATGGCCCAGAAAAATTGGAGAAAAGTTAGCTTCACTTTATAGTTTAAAAGTATTTTAAACTATAAATTGAAGCTATCTTGAAAATCACAGAAATTGGGAATACATGAATTAATCAAAGTTATTAAATTTTGTTAGTTTATAAATGATAGTTTTAAATTTTGGGTTGAAGTTCTGAAATATGAATTCGGTCTACAATCTTGCATGTGAAACTAGCATATTTTTATTATATTCTGCTGTTCATTCATCATTTTATTTTAGTAGGCTTTATTTTGGAAACTCCATCATGTAATCCATATATTCTAGATAAACAGAAGGGTATCATTGATTGAAAAAAAAAAAAAAATTGTTGATTTAAATTAATTTTTTTTACTATTTTTAGTCATCAATTTGATAATTTTTATTGAAAAACTTGTTAACAAACTAGATTTTAATGTTAGTTTGTAACTTTTAATGCAATCAGACATGAAAGTGGCTGAAGTAAAAATAAAATATGAGAAATCTCATTTCCTGGAGAAACTATTTCATGATTGATAACATCTGTCTAGCTATATAATTCAAAACAGGTGGACAAGACATCTACTATCTTATCCTCCTTTCAATTATCACCTACTTGACAAAAGAGGATAACAATTGAAATGGACTTCTTATCCTGTAGGAACAATTTTGGGCTTTAGGGCATGAGTGATTGCACTTTCGAAAAGCTTTAAGGGAAAAAAAAAAATTGACCCCACTCCCCTGTTTGTCTTAAATTGATTTATATCTTCTGCTAATTCAAATCACAAATTGGTTTGTAATTATGCTTTTGACTATAAAAAGTGTAAACTATTTGGATTTGCTACCTAATAGTTATTTAGTTAATACAGTACCATCAGCTTTAATTTTCTTCCATTCAGCATGTTTGCTGGAAGCAAAAGATTTGATTTATAATTGATTTACTCAAATTTATGATTCATGTAGAACCCTTTACTGGGACTTTATTAGAACAAAAGCTTTGGAATCATTGAATACATTTCAGTGGTAGAAATTATTAGATTCCGTAAAAGATTCTTACTGAAAAAGAACTGTAAGATATTGAGTCACAAATATACATCTGCTGGTGTAGAGAGAATGTTATCTTTTAGACTAGTACACAGCAAATTAAGAAATTGGTTGACAGAAAAAACAGCTAAATTTGTATTTCTGTTTAAATTATTGAATGCAAATGAAATATGCTTTTATTATAATAAATTATCCATAAATTTAAATTTTTTAATACAAAATACTGAAAATATTTATATGAATAAAAAGTAATTTTTTTTTTCTTTTTAAATCATCATATTTTGTTTTACAACCTGATAAACTGTAATTTAATTTTCAATTTATTTCAAGCACTATATTCACTCATGTATGTAAATCTAATCACCAGTTGTCGAATAGTAACTAGTAATAAGTTTTCTAGACATTTTATAAAATGTCTAGAAAAAACTGAAATGTCTGTATATTCAGGACATTTTTTCTGGGTGTAAAGATATAATATATTTCCACCTTTTTTTAAAAAACATTTTTGTTTAATTTATTTGAAATTTTAGAAATTATCTGCATTTTGTACAGAATATTTCTTTTCATGAAATAGTTGGACTTTCAGGAAACATTTTTAGAATTTAATACATCTTTTACACTTATTTAAATTCAGTAAGCATAAAACAGTGGGATATTCTTTACACAAGGAAATAGGAATTTCAAATATTTTACTACCATATTTCTAGTATACGCAATATCAGTGATCTCAACCTCTATTTGTTTTTGAATTGTCTTGTTGCATGAAGAAAACTGATTTAAATTATAAACAAAATGGTTAATAGAATTTTAAAGAATTAAAGTAAAATTAGGGTTTGCTTACATAGACACTTAGCTATGCTCCCCTCTCACACACTTCATCTCAGTTGAGTTTACCCTGGTATTGGTGATCTTAACCTCTATTCATTGTTTTAATTGATTCATTGCATAAATGAAAGTGATATTTGAATTTTAAATAAACAAATATAAAGTTAATTAAATTAAAAAAAAGTAAAATCAGGGTATGTTTACATTGTCACTTAGCCATGGCCTACATCACAGTGGAGTACTACATCCACCTTTTTCTTTAGAAAAAAGAAAAACACTGATTATAACTATTTAAGTGACAGTAATAATTTGGTATAGTACCAGATTGTGCTTACTTAATAGCTGAGTAGTTAGAGTGCTAATCATAAGAATTAAATTGCTGATTATGCATTTAAGTACCTATAAGTATTTTTATATGTGGCAATTTAGAAAACATTAGCTGCAGTGCCTGTATCTAGCAGTCACTTTTTCAACAATTACTGTTTTAGAGCAGTGGTGGCTTATCAGGTAATACAGGTGAAGTTTAATATTTTTGCTACAAATCAGAAAAGTTAAACAATTAAATCATTTTGTCATTGCCAATCGGAAAAGTTAAAGAATCAAATCATGTTATCGGTCATAGAAATGATTCAACATGTTTTCCCCTTTAACATGTTCACAGAACAGTTAACATGTTAACAGAATAGTTTCGAAGATATACCCTCTTTCTAGAGATTTATATGGAGAGTATCGTTCAGCTGGACTGAGTTGACACAATCCGAGTCAAATTGAACTGTGAGATACGTCAGTGTTCAAAGAACAGTTTCTGCCATTTTCTGATTTTGTTGTTTTATTGTACCTGACAGTTGTTTTGTGATCTTGTAAGATAACTATAGTGTTTTTAGACATGTATTGCTCCTGTTCACGCTTAATTGTGTTTTTAAATAAAAGTGTAGATTATCCAGAAATTCGGACTCATTTTTGCATTCTGAGAATACACCTACGAGTATAAGAGGATAGGTCGTAATAATGCTACTTTTATTAGTTATGGGGGAGCACCACTGAATCTGCTTTACCCATTCCTGAAGTTATGAGCCGCCACTATTTTAGATCTACAGCTAACAATAGAACTGAAAATACAGATATATACACAACCCAGTACAACAATTCAAATCAAAGCTACACAATTTATTGTGTTTAGCTGTTTTATATGAAGTAAACAGACTTTATATTTTGTTTATCATATACAGATGTTCAGCAATTTTAGACTTGGATACCTTGTTTTTAAACAAGAGGTATAAAAGGCTTCAATTGCTGTCTTGAAACTCGAGCATATTTTTAATTTTTTCGAGACAGGGTAATATTTTTATTTTATTCAATTTTTGAATTGTACTTTCTTGAAAGTTTCTTTATCAAAATCCCTTGTTAATGATCATTGTCCTTTCTTTCATTTTTTGTGTTATTTTTCCTTTTCTCCAGGATTTTTATCATTCATTTGTAGTGTGCTGCCTCCTTAGTTTTTACCCCCCTCTTTTCTCCCCGTGGCAATGACAACTTTTCTCCTAGCTTCAGCTATGTGTATCATTTTATCTTAGATGTCGAACTTGCATGAATAAATGAGGTTGCGCTATATGTTTGTCCTGAAGATGAAGGCTGCCTTTTGCCTTCAAAATCGGTTGACCCCTAAAATTTATTTAGTATATGCTGTATTTTGATGGTTTTTTTTATTATTATTATTATTATTGGCTATTAGGCTTATATATCTGTAATGCAGACAACTAGTAATGAAATATTTTATGCCAGTTGTGTTTGTCGTGAAGAAGGTAGTTTTCAGCTTTCAAAACTGATGGACCCTTAAAGTTTAGTGTATATTGCATTTTGATTAAGTTTTTATATTATTTGTTACTTGATTTATATATCTGTAATATATATAGCTAGTAATGGAATGCCAGTTAATTTGGCGACATTTTATGATTATTTAAATTACAAAATTGAATTCTTTTAGGTAGTCCTCACATGTAATAAATTTTGACCTTTTAACAGTATGACAATCCATAACACGTTTCTGATAAAATCTTTGTAGATTGATTGGCTAAATCCCAAAGACCGGTACGGTTGTTTTTTTTCTATTGCGCCAAATCGGCGATAAGTGGAGGGCTATGTTGCGACCTTGGTAACTCTTTAACTCATCGTACTTCGTAACCATAGTAACCTTGCGAGTTGATAACTCTGGCAACTGTCTTAATTTGTGTTATTTTATGCTCATTATGAATTATTGTACTGATCTTTTAAAATTAGATGTTTGGGAACAAGATTTAAATACAAGTATTGGTAAATTTTCTTTGATTTCATTTGAGTGTAGTAAATGGCTGTGAAGAGTGAAAGATTTAGTATTGTTCTTTTTGATCGTTTGGTTGATAGTGGTAAATTAATGTGATTAAATGGTGTGTGAATCAGGGGTTGATTGCAAGTGGGTAATGCGATTGTGTGAGAGTAATGATAGTACGGAAGAGTTTGATGATTATACGTGGGCTTGCCGTGTTTTTGGAACGAATGCGCATTACGTATAAGGAATCGTACGTGGTTTGTTCTAGATTGAGTTTGATTGAGATTTTGAAGCGCGGAAGTAACATAAAAATCACTTTATGAGCTATGGAACACTTTTTGCACAGATAGATATTGCTATGTGCGATCTCTGACAGCCAGGGGAACAGGAGACTGTGATGTTTGTTTAGCTGGCGACCGTATTGAGGTTAGCCCGCGAAGCGGTCATAGATCCATGTTCTAATTACTACATTACTCTATAAGCCACAGAACACCCGTTGCACAAGCAGCTGTTGCTACGTGCGATCTTCGACAGCCAGCGGGACCAGATTCTGTGATGTTTTTTAGCGCTCGAGCGTAGCGAGGTTAGCTCGCGAACCGGGTGTAGATCCATGTTCTAATTGCTACATCTCTCTATGAGCCACAGAACACCTGTTGCACAAACAGCTGTTGCTACATGCGACCTCCGACGGCCAGCAGGACCGGATTCTGTGATGTTTTTTATCAGGCGAGCGTAGCGAGGTTAGCTAGATCCATGTTCTAATTGCTACATGACTCTATGAGCCACAGAACACCTGTTGCTACGTGCGACCTCCGACAACCAGCGGGACCGGATTCTGTGATGTTTTTTAGCAGGCGAGAGTAGCGAGGTTTGCTCGCGAAGCTGGCGTAGATCCATGTTTTAATTGCTAAATTACTCTATGACCTACAGAACACTTGTTGCACAAACAGCTGTTGCTACGTGCGACCTCCGATAGCCAGCGGGACCGGATTCTATGATGTTTTTTTAGCGGGCAAGCGTAGCGAGGTTAGCTCGCGAAGCGGACGTAGATCCATGTTCTAATTGCTACATCTCTCTATGAGCCACAGAACACCTGTTGCACAAACAGCTGTTGCTACATGCGACCTCCGACGGCCAGCAGGACCGGATTCTGTGATGTTTTTTATCAGGCGAGCGTAGCGAGGTTAGCTCGCGAAGCGGGCGTAGATCCATGTTCTAATTGCTACATGACTCTATGAGCCACAGAACACCTGTTGCTACGTGCGACCTCCGACAACCAGCGGGACCGGATTCTGTGATGTTTTTTAGCAGGCGAGAGTAGCGAGGTTTGCTCGCGAAGCTGGCGTAGATCCATGTTTTAATTGCTAAATTACTCTATGACCTACAGAACACTTGTTGCACAAACAGCTGTTGCTACGTGCGACCTCCGATAGCCAGCGGGACCGGATTCTATGATGTTTTTTTAGCGGGCAAGCGTAGCGAGGTTAGCTCGCGAAGCGGACGTAGATCCATGTTCTAATTGCTACATCACTCTATGAGCCACAGAACACCCGTTGCACAAGCAGCTGTTGCTACGTGCGACCTCCGACAGCCAGCGGGACCGGATTCTGTGATGTTTTTTTAGCGGGCGAGCGTAGCGAGGTTAGCTCGCGAAGCGGGCGTAGATCCATGTTTTAATTGCTACATCACTCTATGAGCCACAGAACACTTGTTGCACAAACAGCTGTTGCTACGTGCGACCTCCGACAGCCAGCGGAACCGGATTCTATGATGTTTTTTTAGCGGGCAAGCGTAGCGAGGTTAGCTCGCGAAGCGGACGTAGATCCATGTTCTAATTGCTACATCACTCTATGAGCCACAGAACACCCGTTGCACAAGCAGCTGTTGCTACGTGCGACCTCCGACAGCCAGCGGGACCGGATTCTGTGATGTTTTTTAGCGGGCGAGCGTAGCGAGGTTAGCTCGCGAAGCGGGCGTAGATCCATGTTTTAATTGCTACATCACTCTATGAGCCACAGAACACTTGTTGCACAAACAGCTGTTGCTACGTGCGACCTCCGACAGCCAGCGGGACCGGATTCTATGATTTTTTCAGCGGGCGAGCGTAGCGAGGTTAGCTCGCGAAGCGGGCGTAGATCCATGTTCTAATTGCTACATGACTCTATGAGCCACAGAACACCTGTTGCACAAGCAGCTGTTGCTACGTGCGTCCTCCGACAGCCAGCGGGACCGGATTCTGTGATGTTTTTTTAGCGGGCAAGCGTAGCGAGGTTAGCTCGCGAAGCGGACGTAGATCCATGTTCTAATTGCTACATCACTCTATGAGCCACAGAACACCCGTTGCACAAGCAGCTGTTGCTACGTGCGACCTCCGACAGCCAGCGGGACCGGATTCTGTGATGTTTTTTAGCAGGCGAGAGTAGCGAGGTTTGCTCGCGAAGCTGGCGTAGATCCATGTTTTAATTGCTAAATTACTCTATGACCTACAGAACACTTGTTGCACAAACAGCTGTTGCTACGTGCGACCTCCGACAGCCAGCGGGACCGGATTCTATGATGTTTTTTTAGCGGGCAAGCGTAGCGAGGTTAGCTCGCGAAGCGGACGTAGATCCATGTTCTAATTGCTACATCACTCTATGAGCCACAGAACACCCGTTGCACAAGCAGCTGTTGCTACGTGCGACCTCCGACAGCCAGCGGGACCGGATTCTGTGATGTTTTTTTAGCGGGCGAGCGTAGCGAGGTTAGCTCGCGAAGCGGGCGTAGATCCATGTTTTAATTGCTACATCACTCTATGAGCCACAGAACACTTGTTGCACAAACAGCTGTTGCTACGTGCGACCTCCGACAGCCAGCGGGACCGGATTCTATGATGTTTTTTTAGCGGGCAAGCGTAGCGAGGTTAGCTCGCGAAGCGGACGTAGATCCATGTTCTAATTGCTACATCACTCTGTGAGCCACAGAACACCCGTTGCACAAGCAGCTGTTGCTACGTGCGACCTCCGACAGCCAGCGGGACCGGATTCTGTGATGTTTTTTAGCGGGCGAGCGTAGCGAGGTTAGCTCGCGAAGCGGGCGTAGATCCATGTTTTAATTGCTACATCACTCTATGAGCCACAGAACACTTGTTGCACAAACAGCTGTTGCTACGTGCGACCTCCGACAGCCAGCGGGACCGGATTCTATGATTTTTTCAGCGGGCGAGCGTAGCGAGGTTAGCTCGCGAAGCGGGCGTAGATCCATGTTCTAATTGCTACATGACTCTATGAGCCACAGAACACCTGTTGCACAAGCAGCTGTTGCTACGTGCGACCTCCGACAGCCAGCGGGACCGGATTCTGTGATGTTTTTTTAGCGGGCGAGCGTAGCGAGGTTAGCTCGCGAAGCGGGCGTAGATCCATGTTTTAATTGCTACATCACTCTATGAGCCACAGAACACTTGTTGCACAAACAGCTGTTGCTACGTGCGACCTCCGACAGCCAGCGGAACCGGATTCTATGATGTTTTTTTAGCGGGCAAGCGTAGCGAGGTTAGCTCGCGAAGCGGACGTAGATCCATGTTCTAATTGCTACATCACTCTATGAGCCACAGAACACCCGTTGCACAAGCAGCTGTTGCTACGTGCGACCTCCGACAGCCAGCGGGACCGGATTCTGTGATGTTTTTTAGCAGGCGAGAGTAGCGAGGTTTGCTCGCGAAGCTGGCGTAGATCCATGTTTTAATTGCTAAATTACTCTATGACCTACAGAACACTTGTTGCACAAACAGCTGTTGCTACGTGCGACCTCCGACAGCCAGCGGGACCGGATTCTATGATGTTTTTTTAGCGGGCAAGCGTAGCGAGGTTAGCTCGCGAAGCGGACGTAGATCCATGTTCTAATTGCTACATCACTCTATGAGCCACAGAACACCCGTTGCACAAGCAGCTGTTGCTACGTGCGACCTCCGACAGCCAGCGGGACCGGATTCTGTGATGTTTTTTTAGCGGGCGAGCGTAGCGAGGTTAGCTCGCGAAGCGGGCGTAGATCCATGTTTTAATTGCTACATCACTCTATGAGCCACAGAACACTTGTTGCACAAACAGCTGTTGCTACGTGCGACCTCCGACAGCCAGCGGGACCGGATTCTATGATGTTTTTTTAGCGGGCAAGCGTAGCGAGGTTAGCTCGCGAAGCGGACGTAGATCCATGTTCTAATTGCTACATCACTCTATGAGCCACAGAACACCCGTTGCACAAGCAGCTGTTGCTACGTGCGACCTCCGACAGCCAGCGGGACCGGATTCTGTGATGTTTTTTAGCGGGCGAGCGTAGCGAGGTTAGCTCGCGAAGCGGGCGTAGATCCATGTTTTAATTGCTACATCACTCTATGAGCCACAGAACACTTGTTGCACAAACAGCTGTTGCTACGTGCGACCTCCGACAGCCAGCGGGACCGGATTCTATGATTTTTTCAGCGGGCGAGCGTAGCGAGGTTAGCTCGCGAAGCGGGCGTAGATCCATGTTCTAATTGCTACATGACTCTATGAGCCACAGAACACCTGTTGCTACGTGCGACCTCCGACAGCCAGCGGGACCGGATTCTGTGATGTTTTTTAGCAGGTGAGCGTAGCGAGGTTAGCTCGCGAAGCGGGCGTAGATCCATGTTCTAATTGCTTCATGACTCTATGAGCCACAGAACACCTGTTGCTACGTGCGACCTCCGACAGCCAGCGGGACCGGATTCTGTGATGTTTTTTTAGCGGGCGAGCGTAGCGAAGTTAGCTCGCGAAGCGGGCGTAGATCCATGTTCATCACTCTATGAGTGCTTCATCACTCTATGAGTGCTCACATGCTACATCACTCTATGAGTCACAGAACACCTGTTGCACAAACAGCTGTTGTTACGTGCGACATCCGACAAATACATTGAATTACGATATATACATACGTATATACGAGTATACATACGTATATACATACGATATATACATACGTATATACATATACATACGTATATATATACATATACTAACGTATATATATGCATAGACATTACTTTAGAAACTTACATTCGTTTAACCTCTAATTTTTGTAGGATATGTCTAAATTTATCTTCTTTGATGGATATTTTTAATTAACCGGAAAATAAAATATTAACTTTCATTAAAATATATACACGAGTTTTTTTGCGAAAAATCGTTACATATCTTCCCCTCACTCGCATATACATTGCAATTTACTAGTAAATGTATACATCTTTAGAACGTTACTTAGAGACTATGATAAAAATGATTAGTAGTGTATATTCACTTAAAATGCACTTTAGCAAATGAAATCTTTAAATATATATTGCTATTAATGTATTCTAAATAACTAATGTTCATTACAAATATAAATTCGATGTTTAATGGGATTAATTTCAATTTTTATTTGGCATCATCGTCAGTTTACCGTTACGAGCTATGATAAAAACATGAAGACTAGAGAGATCTATCTAGTCTTCATGGATAAAAATAATGTCCTTTTGGACTTACGTTTCTGCGCATTTTACTACGCAGTTTGTTTATTTACATTCGTGCTCACATAATCATGGTAACCTTGCGACTTGGTTGGATACTATGGCAACTGTCTCAACATCGGGCGCCAGAAAAGTCGCCAAATTCAAGACCGTACCGGTCTTTGGGATAATGCCGATTGATTACCACGTCAGGACGGATAGAGCTTATAACTAGAGTTCCTATATATATAGATACAGGGACTCTACTTATAACTACATCCCTTTCAGTAATTGGGTACTGTACAAATCACAACAAACAATGCCTAATTCAAAGCGTGGTAAATCCGGATAATAGCCAAGTTGGCGCATTCTCTTGTGTCTGGCTGGCTGTTCTCCGGTTTAATTATGGTGGCTTATTCTCCGGATTAACCCAAAGCGTCTTTAAAATGATTGCATAGCAACCGTTGCTAGGCTAACGTCAATGCCATGAAGCCGGAGGTAATACAAACCATCATATTATTTTGATCATTAATTATTCATTTATATAGTTTCTAAAATATAATATTGAAATAGAATTTTATAAAAAGAGAGAGGGGGTGAATAGATTTCGCTGATTTAATTTATCCTGATCATGTGATATTTTCTCTTTGTAACTGTATCTGTATGTTATTATGCGGTTAAGTATTTAAAACTGAAAATTTAACTGTAAATAAAAACACACTAACTTTTTTACGTCTGCATCATTTTTCTTCAAAATGAGTTTTTATATTTAGTAATACTTAATTTTATATTTATAATTACTCTATAGCTATTTATATAGCCATATCATAATGTACAGACTTTCACTTCAAATACTAAAGAGACTTTCTCGTCAGGTAGAATAGAGTTTTATGAATTTATGACAAGAGGAACTTCTTATCAAAATGCTTTTGAAATTTAATTTCTAAAAAATATAGTTATGGCACAATCAAAAGTAGATATATTTCTTCCATTAGATTGTTTAATACTGTGCAATAAAAATGGTACAATATATTGAAAGACGATGAAGACTTTGTTTAAAATAAATATCTAACAGGAGCAACAAATGAGCCAGTACCACATTAGCTGTGGACTAATAAAAATAAAAAAAGAAAACTTGCCTTTTAGCTTCATAAATAATGTACTGTTATTGTTCAATAATAATTATACCCTCCCCCCCCCCCCCCCATCCACACACACATCTAATTTTGGGCCTGGGTACCAAGTGGAGCCCTATATAAAAATTAGGAAGGAGGGGTACCCCTTTTTCGTTTTCTGTATTATTTAGGGGGTAGAGTTGAATGTAATAAAATATATGCAGTACAAGGTTTAACACAATACAATGCATCCGGCCACACAAACAGCAACCATAAGCCTTCGGGTTGGTCGTGTGGTCTGGGCTTTCTACAATATAATGCAGAAAATTAAGAAATTTATGAAAGATATTTCGGCTAAATCCCAAAGACCGGTACGGTTGTTTTTTTCTATCATGCCAAATCGGCGATAAGCGGAGGGCTATATTGCGACCTTGGTAACTCTTTAACTCTTCGTACTTCGTAACCTTGTGAGTTGATAACTCTGGCAACTGTCTTAATTTGTGTTATTTTATGCTCATTATGAATTATTCTACTGATCTTTTAAAATTAGATGTTTGGGAACAAGATTTAAATACAAGCATTGGTAAAATTTCTTTGATTTCATTTGAGTGTACTAAACGGCTGTGAAGAGTGAATGATTTAGTATTGTTCTTTTTTATCATTTGGTTGATAGTGGTAAATTAATGTGATTAAATGGTGTATGAATCGGGTTGATTGCAAGTGGGTAATGCGATTGTGTGAGAGGAATGATAGTACGGAAGAGTTTGATGGTTATACGTGGGCTTGCCGTGTTTTTGGAGTGAATGCGCATTACATATAAGGAATTGTACGTGGTTTATTCTAGATTGATTTTGATTGAGATTTTGAAGGGCGGAAGTAACATGAAAATCACTTTATGAGCTATGGAACACTTTTTACACAGATAGATGTTGCTATGTGAGATCTCTGACAGCCAGGGGAACGGGATACTGTGATGTTTTTTTAGCTGGCGACCGTAGCGAGATTAGCCCGCGAAGCGGTCATAGATCCATGTTCTAATTACTACATCACTCTATAAGCGACAGTACACCCGTTGCACAAGCAGCTGTTGCTATATGCAATCTCTGACAGCCAGCGGGACCGGATTCTGTGATGTTTTTTTAGCGCTCGAGCTTAGCGAGTTTAGCTCGCGATGCGGGTGTAGATCCATGTTCTAATTGCTACATCACTCTTATGAGCCGCAGAATACCTGTTGCTATGTGCGACCTCCGACAGCCAGCTGGACCGGATTCTGTGATGTGTTTTAGCAGGCGAGCGTAGCGAGGTTAGCTCGCGAAGCGGGCATAGATCCATGTTTTAATTGCTAGATCACTCTATGAGCCACAGAACACCTGTTGCACAAACAGCTGTTGCTACGTGCGACCTCTGACAGTCAGCGGGACCGGATTCTGTGATATTTTTTTAGCGGGCGAGCGTAACGTGGTTAGCTCGTGAAGCGGGCGTAGTTCCATGTTCTAATTGCTACATCACTCTATGAGCCACAGAACACCTGTTGCACAAACAGCTGTTGCTACGTGCGACCTCCAACAGCCAGCGGTACCGGATTCTGTGATGTGTTTTAGCAGGCGAGCGTAGCGAGGTTAGCTCAGGAAGCGGGCATAGATCCATGTTTTAATTGCTAGATCACTCTATGAGCCACAGAACACCTGTTGCTACGGGCGACCTCCGACAGCCAACAGGGCCGGATTCTGTGATGTTTTTCAGCGGGCGAGCGTAGATTCATGTTTTAATTGCTAGATCACTCTATGAGCTACAGAACACCTGTTGCTACGTGCGACCTTCGACAGCCAGCGGGCCCGGATTCTGTGAAGTTTTGTTAGCAGGCTAGCGTAGCAAGGTTAGCTCGCGAATCCGGCGTAGATCCATGTTCTAATTGCTACATCACTCTATGAGCCACAGAACACCTGTTGCACAAACAGCTATTGTTACGTACGACCTCCGACAGCCAGCGGGACCGGATTCTGTGATGTTTTTTTAGCGGGCAAGGTTAGCTCGCGAAGCGGGCGTAGATCCATGTTCTAATTGCTACATCACTCTATGAGCCACAGAACACCTTTTGCACAAACAGCTGTTGTTACGTGCGACCTCCGACATATACATTGAATTACGATATATACATACACATACATATATATATACATATACATTACTTTAGAAATTTACGTTCGTTCAACCTCTAATTTTTGTAGGATATATCTAAATGTAACTTCTTTGATGGATATTTTTAATTAACCGGAAAATAAAATATTAGCTTTCATTAAAATATATACATGAGTTTTTTTGTGAAAAATCGTTATATATCTTCCCCTCACTCGCATATACATTGCAGAATTTGCTAGTAAATGTATACATCTTTAGAACGCTACTTAGAGACTATGATAAAAATGAGTAGTAGTGTATATTCACTTAAAATGCACTTTAGCAACTGAAATCTTTAAATATATATTGCTATTAATGTATTCTATATAACTAATGTTTATTACAAATATAAATTCGATGTTTAATGGGATTAATTTCAATTTTTATTTGGCATCATCGTCAGTTTACCGTTACGCGCTATGATAAAAATAATGTTTCTTTGCACTTACGTTTCTGCGCATTATACTACGCAGGTTGTTTATTTACATTCATGCTCACATAATCATGGTAACCTTGCGACTTGGTTGGATACTATGGTAACTGTCTCAATATCGGCCCCAGAAAAGTCGCCAAATTCAAGACCGTACCGGTTTTTGGGATAATGCCGATATTTCATGCGATGTGTACATTTCATGTCAGACGAAATATTGTTATACTCTTTTGCATGTATATTTTGTGGACTTATTCAAATTTTTGGAATAATCGGAAATGACATCTCCAGAACCAATAGTGTAAATCATTAGTAATCCCTACTCCTTCCAAAATTCGATGCTAAAGCCATATCAGTTATATAAGCTATTCCTATAGACAATTCTAAGAAATCGGTATTGTAAAGAAAATTGTAATTTTTTAATCAAAAGTGACATCCGTTGAACCAGAAGTGAGAAGTCTTAATAAATTTTCCTAACCTCTAAAAAATTCAATATTGAATTCATACCAATCATCAAAGCTCTATCCATAACCGATTCTGAGAAATAAATGTTCAAAGGAAAATGAAATTTTTTTATCCAGAATTGGGAAAAGAATTGGAAGTGCAATTCCTTAGTGAATTCCTAATACCCACCTTCTCTAAAATTTGATAGTTATTCTATAGTCATTTGTTTCAAGAAAATGTTTTGAACCATAAGATGAAAAACTTCAAATAGAAATCATTAGAAAACCAAATTCCAAACCAGGTACGAAGTTTCCTACTTCCTCAGGAATTGGATTCTGAATCCATATCAGTCATCATCTGAGCTCATCCTTAAAAAAAAAAAAAAAAAATAGATGTTCCAAGGAAAATGTACATTTTAAAAATGGAAGCAACATCTCTACAACCGGAGTTAAATTAGACTTATCTGATAAATCAACCAGAAAGCAAGGTTACTTCATTACTATCTAATTCCACACTGTATTCTAATCTGAAGCAGAGTTTAAGCTATTAAGGGCATAGAGCCTTACAGATGTAAATAAAATTTAGAAGTAGAAAAAAGTTGAGAAACACTGATTTACTGGATCCGTACTAAGCATTTGCTTCTTTGCCAAATGTGAAAAAATTGATATCAATCGATTTGGATGGGAATATATGGTGAATTCTTATTTTTCCACTACTACAAAAAATTTTCCTTATTATAGTGGATTAAAGATACTTCCTTATTATAGCTGCCCCCGAGAATGAATCGCCAAGCCACAAAGATGTATCGTCAAGGTAGGTTGACGAAAAAGCAATATGACTTTAATATAAACACATGCTGTTTCTTTAGGACTGCAAACGTTTGGCGAGATCTTGGCATAATCATATAATTGCGGGGGCCACTATAATAAGGAAGTACTGCTTTGTTTACTAATTGATTTAGAAGTTCAGTCGATATCTGTTAAATTTTTTGAATTTATTAGCCAGTTATTGTAATAGCTTTTGAAAATTTGGTTAAAAAATTTGATCTAAAAATGTTTTCTATTTATTAAAATGTTTTAATTAATACTTTAAAAATTAGAACTAGTAATTTTCAAATCGGGCTTAGTTAGTGGCTAATAGTCCTATTTACAGTGGAAGCATAATTCTACCTTTTGGAATATTATTCCTACATGTGAGTTCTGTGACTATAAACTTTGTTATTACAGCCTTGTTCAACCTGAGCTTAATTTTCAAGAAATTTGTAGTAAGCTATGGGGTAGGATTGAATTTGTCAGTTCCCGTAAAGATTCACTAAATTGTGGTGCATATCAAGTTTCTTGCTACCATTCCAAATATCAGTTATTCTCTTGTTGACAAGCATAAAATAAGCACAAAACCTGCCCATGGGCAAGGTCCATAGACCTTATATAAAAGGTTGTCTCGTTCAGAGGAAAACTAAAACTTGTCTCTGGAAGAAAAGAGAAGTGATATAGCCCCATTGAATGACAGAGAAGAGAAAACTAACTGCTAAGTTTGTTACCTAAAACAGTTAAAGAAGGATTTAAACATTTATCTCTGATCTGCAGAGTAGAATAAGTCTAGATGAAATAGAATAAATAGTATTTCTAGGCAAAGCTATGTAACATAGCTTGTTCTAGTTAAACATTTTTGCATGTTTTATGAAATGTATATTGAACAGATTTACAAAGAGAAAGGCAAGAAACTCTTGAAATCTTCTGAAGATAAAACAATAAGTGATTTACAATGTAAATATAAAAGCACATATTTTATCCAAGGCATTGCAATAATAATCATTAGTTATATCAAATGTAGGTTATTCATAAATTATAAATGTTTTTGTCAAAACACCCATACCTCTACTCATCTAATTGAGACAGGAGTAGTTTACAATGCTATGGAAATGGTATTTGTTTAAGAATGGAATATTCATATGTTAAATAAAAATGATTAAGTGTTATTTTACTGATACTTTTGAAAAAAAAAAATGAATTTATAATCACATCAAAATTACACATTTACGCCTATTTCTTTTAAAGCAAATGTTGAAATGAATCATTTTAATTTTTAGCTTTAAGTTCAAGGATATTGCAGTTATTTCAATTTAAACACGATAAAATTAAGCATTGGAAGCTCAAAATTTTATATAAAAAATATCTGGAGTTCAAGTCTCCATTTGACTTTATCATACACTCATATTCCATAGTACTTTGTTTTACTTATACTGCAATTATTTTTAGAATGAGAAAAAATATTTTATCTTTTCAGATTTAACAAAGTTATTCTTTTAAAATATACTGGAAAATGTACCGGGCATTGCGCAGGAGTTAAAGCAGGGTAGTTATATAAAATGATAGAAAAAAACAAAAAAAAAACGATACACCCCTCTTCTCTCAAATCACAAAACTGAAATCTATCACTTGTGAAGACATTGCATTCTGAATTAATATCAATCCAATGGACACAATATCAAAATATATGGTATATTTCATTCGCAACCTTGAGTGTATTATAAATGTTAAGAAGTATTGTATTAAAATCTGAATTTTCGCAAAATATTTGCGGGTAAAAATATTAATAAAGATTGTCATGTTGTGCATAAAAAATATGCATGTTTAAAAAAACACTTAATGTGTTTGTTATACAAAATCATCTGGGAAATTCATCTTCTTGTCTCGGTGCAATTTGGCAAAACATTATCTTTGACACTATCATCAATTAATTACTGCAATTTAAAAGTGAAAATGAAGTTCCTTTTTCATATTTCAGGGTCTATATTTCATTTTCCTGGTTGAACTGTAAAACATGAAATTTTAAATCAAAAATGTGCTGTTTTTCAATGCTTTTATCTGAAGCGCCACTGGTCCACAGCCAGTTTTGGATCACAAAGGTTGTCAGTGTTTGTAGTTCGGCTAGAAATGTTACAATGGGATGGAATAGTGAATAAGATAACCTGTTAATACTTTGATCCATGGGTGCTGTTATCTGAAGTGGGAATATAATCCTAATAATTTGAAATTCTTAGCAAGGATCTTGAATTGACTATAGACTTACATGGTCGAAAACCCAGACCACTTGACTGGCCCTAGGGCTTACATTAGCAGTATGAGTGGCTGGAAGACTTACATGGTGAAAAATTTTCACTTTGGCTCACCAAACATTTCAAATAAAATTGTTTGTATTTTAAATATTTTTTCACATTGCATTTTATAATGTGCATAAATACTTGCTTTTCTGATCATGCTTATTTTATTGTAATTATAGTTTGTTCAGAATGGTAAATATTCAACTAGTCCACCTCAGATGCCTGAAGCATGGATTGCAGCAGCTAAGAAAGTCTTAAAGGGGAAAGATCCTTTGGAGGTTTTAGCTTGGCATACAGCTGAAGTAATTTTATTTATTTTTATATATATATTTTATATATATTTGCTTTATCTCTAATTGGAAATCTGTCTTTCTTGTGCTATATATACACAGGGTTCGCACGGTCCTTAAAAACTCTTTAAGAACTCCTTAAATTCACATTTTGTTTTTTAGGACCCTTAAAATTCTTTATTTTTGCCCAAATCTCCTTAACTCTTTAATATTTTTGCCATTCTGATTCCGAAATGCAAAAGAAAACAGAACAAACAATTGACTGTCCGAAATCGGCACTGTGAGGAATTTTATCAAAATATTAGAAATTACTATTGTTTTTTTTTTGCATTTTAATTTTTTTTTGCTCCAAAATCTGAACTTCATTAGCTGTATCAAAAGTAGAAAAAAAAAGAAGCAAAACACCCCCTTTCACACCTCTCCTGAAAAAAAAAGTAGAAAAAGTCTAGAAGATTGTTGATTAGTGTAGTGCACTATTCTTTTAATAAATTACTATAAGTTTCCTTTTCATTACAAAGGTAAAATTTTGCTCAATTATACTTTGTTTGATGTCAATTTATGGTAAAAAGTTCCGAAAATTTGAACTCTAAGAATTTTTGCTCTAAAACCAATATTTCCAGATATAATTATTCGAAATGGGATATTTACGTTCCTCATTAGTGAAAATTATATTTTCACTAAGTGTTTACTGTTTATGAGTCAGTCAAGTCAAAACATTGAAAGGTAGAGAACCAATCAGAGTTATGTTTTTGGTTGATCTGGGCTAAGAATTAATGGATTAAATTGGTCAAGCATCTTAATGAGGTTGAAATATCCAACTATTTTTTGAATGTAATGTTTGCCTGATATTGTTTGAATTTTAATATACAACTTTCCTGTACCTATCTCTTTAAATAAAGAATCTTTAAATAACCCTATCCCTATCTCTTTTCATCCAGTTCAATTTTTCTCTAAGCCCCAATAAAAAATGGATTCAAAAATAAGTCTAACTTTACAGATGAGTATTTGTTTTACAAAAAATCTGATGTGGACAGTTCATGACTTTCTTTCAAAACACAATTTTTTTTGTCTTCAGGACACCTGCTTATGAGCACTATATGCATAAATTGTTCCAATATTTTTAAAGTGGCTCATTTCAATTACTATTACTAGGTTGTTTTTATAGTGCACCCGTATAAATAAATGAATATTTCACTAAACAAAATAATTTATTGCATAAATTTTGGGAATGCACATTTCATTTTGTATTGTGGTGCATTACAGAGAGCCCACAAGCATCTGTTTCCATCCAGGAGGGGGGGGGGGGGGGGGGGGGGTGATGTCAGTCGCCTTCATGTGGTGCAATCTGTTTTTACTAAACGACTGACTCCTGTTGCTCTGTGCAGCCTTCTCTTGTCTTTCGGCGTCAGGTACATCTTGCTGCTGTTTTTCTAAACGGTCTTTTTTCGCAGATAGAAATTCTGCGGAGGATGACTTTTCGCTTCGTTCAAGACTTTACTGGGCTGCCCAACAGAGACTGATGGTTGAAAAACCAAGGTCCGGCGTAGGATAAAAAAAAAAAAAAATCTGTTTCCATCCACCTTGATGCCCCTTTTTTTTTTAAATACCTTTGTATCATCCCACCTAATTGGAATTTTCTATTTTCTTATTGATCTGGAAGCTGAGACGGATCAAATGTGCCCAAAGCCAAGATTTTGGATTGAATGATCAATCAGTTTCAACAGTTGTTTTGATTTGTTTAACTATTCCTTAAATGTAATTTTTAATATTAAGCACTTTAAAACATTATCGTAACATTTTATCACAGATTGTTCAATTAAATCCTGAGAATTCGTATTAACGCTCACGGAAACTTATTTTGTTCACTTCGTAGTACATTATAATATCGTATCACACAGAACCGAGCAACAAGGTCATTAACACACTGACCTTTAAAAGGGGTCAGCTGTGTTTGCAGTTATGTACCAAGCAAATTCCTTTCTTCGCGCTCCCTGCCCCACCACATCCCTGTGCTGCGGCAGCTTAGTAATGACTCATCGTATTTTAGAAAAATCATTGAGAGGAGAGATATTTTTCTTTTTTAGGAAATATATTTATTTTATCTACTGCGATATTTTTTACATGTTTGACTATTACTAATAAAATTTTTCCGTTTTTCAGAGTCATCAGTCTTTTTAAACATAACATTATATAGCTGCTAGAAAATAAATAAAATTTTTGAGTTCTTATTTTTTGTTTTTTGTTTCGTTAATAGCGAAGACTGTTTAAACACATTTACATCTTTAAATATATTGGCAAAAGTGCTAATTCTCGCACTTTATTAAATCTCGGCTCTACATTAAATTCTTCCGGCTCTTCATTAAATCTCGACAAAGCTGATATAACGGATGTTCTGCACTGTGATGATGATGCGCCAATCGTAAATAAATTGAGTGATGGCAAAATTCGCAATATGATATTAAATAAAAAAAGAGCGAAGTAGCGACGATAAACGTGGAGAAGATAAAATACCCATTGATAAGTGTGTGCAAACAATCGATCATGCAATTAAAGTTCTTGAACAAAGAAGCTTTATAACCGAGCAGAAATAATGTCCATCTACAGGATAAAAAAAACTGCTTTCCCATAACCCAAAATTAATGAAACAAACATTAATTCAAATATTTAAACGAAATGATAAAATGTAATTTTATCATTTCATTTCATTTATACATTCTAGATTATTAATGTGTATATTTTTTCTTTGAAATTTCTTTTGCCCCATTTTTTATATTAAATAATATGTTTTAATTGATTAACTTAACTTGCTTTCTATATAGTGTTTTATAGTGTATTTAGTTAATATTAGGTTTGAATTTTATTCAAACTTTATAATCCGGAAAAATTGAAAATTCAAAATTGGCAAAGTCTGAACAAGTCCGGATTTTCGAGGTTGTACTGTATATACATTTGTAGGAGCTAGAAACCGTAAAATTCGACTCTTTTATCGGTAATTTATTTTTTAAATATATTTGAAGAATTACAATTTAAATAACACTGTCGTCTATTGTTAGTAAATGAGATATAATAGGCTACCTTCTGCCGTACGACAATGACCATCCGGTTAATTTGATGGTAGCCCACTGGCAGGTAACTATCTCAATGTGTGTCCGCACTTGATGGCAGCCAAATTACATCATTTCCACAACCGCACTTGCAGGTCCATTTCGGGATTAGATCACATCAAAACCAAGATTCTAAGTATAGTGGAAGTTCTTGATAATTTTGACACATCATCCACTCACTCAGTCAGTCAGTTCAGTGCATATAGATATATTTTTTTAATTGATAACATGTTAAACAATAAATAAAAAGTAAACATTTTGTGAGCATTTGTTTATTTTGTAGAATTTTATATAAGTAAATTTGTGATAAAAAATACTTTGAATGAATTTCCACTGATACAAATCATTTGAATTGTACATTGGTCTGTTGTAAAACAGATACTAAACTTAGATTTACTTGCTACAAAACTGATATGAAATTTTGTTTTATCTGATACTTATTTATGTTTACTTATTTATGTTATTAATATATAGCACTTAATGGGCAATTCCAGCCTTTTTTTTATTTTTTTATTCGATTCGAAATGTTGAAAAACGGACAAAAGTATAAAAATTTTTATTCTCCGAGCTATATTTCATGTTTTATTAGCAATCAAAGTTTGCCTTTCTGACTGTGGCTGGAAAACGATCCATTTTGGCATGCACGGAATGTGACGTCACAAGGTTCATCCGTGGCTCGCTTCTTGGAGAATTGGTGCATAAGTTTGGAACCGATAATCCTTCGATTTTTTTTTCGGACTCATTTGATTCATTTACAGGCTTTCAAAGTGCTACAAATTACTTTCTTACTGTTTATAGCTAGCTAGCACTTTTATTTTTCGTCCTGATTTCAACTGGATACTCAGACTCTAGATATGCAATTTTCTCAAAATATGAAATTTTTTTATTAACTTGCTTTGCGGTATATATATTAAACTTCACAATATATCTGATGAAATTTTACATTCAAATTAATTTATAAACTTGTCTGGCGGCACATAATTACATACTTGATTATGTATATTTCCATGTATTATGTTCAAACCTCACCAATCATTAAACAACTTTAGCATCCCCAAGTTTATTTAACCTTCTAATTTCTTTAAACAACCCATATTTCACCAAGGAGTAAGTAATGACACTGAGCTGCAACAATCGTGATATTTTAAATATTGCAGCTTTCCCAATTTGGAAAATCCAGGTTAAAAACTAAGCTATCGAAATTATAACCACTCCATTAAAAATAAAATTATATACACTTGCAAGACTTTAAAAGAGCTACAAATTATTGCTTATTGTTCATAGTTCATCACTTTTAGTTTTTATAAGCATTACAAACTTGTAAAACGAAAAATTTTTAAGCTTCTTCAACTTGACGATTACTTGAAAACTAAGTTAGCAAGGTTCAATAAATTAGCTTTTTTTTTTTTCAAAAATTAGATTCAGAAACTAAATTTGCTAATACATGTTTTTGCCGCTTGCTGTTTATATCTATCTTTCGAAGTTTGATTGAAAGTAAGACAAATTAAAAAGGCACTCGCTCGGATAGATAGATGCTTTAAGTGTTTTCTAAAGAAGTTCCAAAGTATTACAATTATTTTATATATTCATAATCTGAACAAACAGAGCAAGAAAAAAATATGTACATTTCTATCTATCAGGTTCGGAGAAATTGGCATCCAAAGTGTTTGCATTTTTCATAATGCTCCAATTTCCACCACAGATACCCTAAACGTAGATGTAATTCACATAATAATATTAATAATAGTAATAATAATAATAAAACTTCAAGAAAAGGGTTACACGTTTACACTTCGAGTTTCAGATGTCACAAAATATTTATTGTTTCTGAAATAGAGCGCCATCACAGTAAAATCGATCTTAGGCAAATTGTCTGAATCCCCTTCAAAAACTAGGATCAAAACCAGGATCCATGTTTTCAAGAAAATAAAATAATCAGCAAATGATCTATATTCAAGCAGACCAAAGTACAAAAGTAAAATTTCAATTGTACACAAAATTAAACCCCTACTACCCTGCAAATATCTCAAGGCAAAACGCGATAGAATGTTACATCTCAGGTCGAACAGACCGTGTGACGTCACAGCCAATCACAGGCCATTTTGTGTTTGAGTAGATTTTGCGGTTTTTCATTTCTTGATATTTAAATAAATATTTATTTTAAGAGATTTTCATTTGGATATTTGAAATAAGAAAAAAATTCTCTATAAATATCGATTGGTTTTAAGAGCTTTTAAAAAAAAAAATCGGAATTGTCCATTGTATATTGGTATTATTTAAAGAAATTTGTAATTTGAGCAGCAGCACAGGCATTAATTAATTTTTCTGAAACATATTTTTTTTTTGGAAAATAATGCTTAAATATATTAGAGGGTTTGAGCATGTTATCTCTAAACTCCTTAATGATTTTTGATATGCCATTAAAGAGACCTTAATTTTTGTTTTCAAAATTGAGTACGAACCCTGATACAGAATCAGTTTTTGACAAATTTATCTTTTATATTGGGTATGGTTCTTCTGCTCTTGAGTAACCCCACGAGATAAAAATAAAATATCGGTGATATAAAGAAATACAAGATCCCATCCTCTAAACTTTGAAGCTGGAGACTTTGATAGGAATAACATATGGGTTTTGTTTTTGTTCCACACAAAAATTTAAATTAATATTGGGAAACAAAGTATGCATTATGCATAACTCTATTTTATGCACTAAAAGAAGACACTGTATTTTACAATTTGCATTCATATTAAAAATAAATATGTATCAAATGTAGCAAGTAATAAATATACTCATAAAAAATTAGTAATAAAATTGTGTTTTTCTCTTGCCTATTAACCCTTTGACTGTTACAAACACGCTTAGCGCATTCAGAGGAAACTTGTGCTGTACGTTAGTAATGTGCTAGAAGCGTTCATTAACTTTTTTCCTTATAAATGTTTCAAATGCTTTTAATGTGTTTTACAGATTTTATTATTCTGTTTCATCCTAGATGGCAGCACTAATCTATAATTCTTTGATTTCTACTGCTTTCTTCCCACTTTTTTTTATAATTTTCATGCCGTTTGACATTTTTCTTACGTATGAAAGTGCGCGATGTCTTTAACATCTGGTTTTCAGAAAAAAAGAGAAAGGAGGAACAGTTAAATCTCTTTTATTCTGATGACAGTGACAGAGGATATTCATTTGAGCAAAAAAATTATACAAAATGAAACGTGATTTTACTGTAAAGACTGTAATATAGAACCTGTGTATTGCACCTTGTTTTAAAATATATTACAATATGAAAAATTTTTAAGAAATAAGAAAATAAATGGTGCATGTACAGGAAATGTTCGTACATTTTGTACATATTCTATAAAATAATTAAGATTTATTTACTAATTGTTATTTACTTACTAATTTATTTACTATTTGTTCAATTACATTCATCCATAGCGATGATGGGGAAAGCATTCCCTCTACAGAGAAAACAACATTTCTCATGCTGGGAAATAGCTAACGCTGGTTTTCCCACCAAAAATGTAACGGTCAAAGGGTTAATAGGAAAGTTCCAAAATTGTGCAGAACAATACTCTAAATAGTATTCTTCAACTGACTTCAAATCAATGCTGTCACCATCTAAAGGATGAAAAGGATGATGTTTTAGACAACATTGTATTGTCACAGATTCCCAACGACAGATGCTTATCAGCAATTTTGCAAAATTATGTTGTTAAAATTTTCATAAATAAAGGTTTTTTTTATATAAATTAATATTAAAATTTCTTAAACTTCACCAATTTATTTCTATTATTTTAAATTTTTTACTGATGTAATTAAGAGATGAAAACTCAATTCATCACTTGGGGACAGTGACAAAAATGACAAATTTGCATTTTTAGGTCAAAAGTACATTTAATATTGTTGAAAAATATTTTTTTGTTGAGAAATATATAGAATAAGTTGTATTTTAAACAAATATGGCAAAAATATCTCTCTGCCTTATTTATTATTATTATTTTCAAGCTCAAGGGACACGAAATTGAAAAACATTTCAGATATTCAGTCATACTCGTATATTACTTTTTAATGATTTAAGAAAAAACTAGCAGAACCTATTGCAAAAATTTTGTAAATGAGAGTAAGTAATTAATTCATCAAATAATTTTCATGTATGGCTGAATATTTGATAATTATGAATTTTGTGAGCCTTGAACTTTAAAAAAAAATAATGTATAAGATGGATATTTTTTGCAGTATTTCTTTAGAATACAGTTTATTCTACATATTTTTCAACAGAAAGTATTTCAATGATATTAAATATTTTTTAATATATATATTTTTAATTAAAATTTTTGAAAGGTAAACAGAAGTTTTTAAATTATCAAAAAATAAAAAAAACTTTTAAAAATTTAAATTACTGAAAATTAAAATATTTTTTGAAAATTAAATTATCAAAAAATAAACTAAAGCTTTTTTAAAAATTAAAATAATAAATAATAAACAAAGTAATTTTGAAACTTGAATTATTAATCAAAACCTTTTTAAATTATTATTTTAATGTATTTTTACTTTTCTGTGCTTTGTTATTGTTTGCATTGTTTTTCACTGGCAAACATTTAGTGTTTGTTTGGGAGAAAATGATCATGCCAAAGTGATGGCAATTTTTTGTAGTGCACCAATGGAGGTGGGTAAACTAAACTAAGTATCAAAATCTTATTTTGGATAAGAAGCTTATTGTTGGCAATATTAAATGTAAAATAAGAATAGTGTTTTCTTTGTGTTTTAACATAGTAAGAACTAGATGATAAGTCTGTCATATAAGCATAAAGTTGCATAAAGGATGCATAAAGTTAGGATTATTTCCCATCTGTAACATTTAAGCTTCTGAAATTTTCAGCACACATGAGCCAAGCATCCTTTTTAATCAGTATTTTTAATACGATATGACTCTATGACAAAACATAAGTATTATACAACCCCGTAACAAAATACTTTTTTTTTTTACAACAATCTAGACCCCTGTCTAATAAAATGTGCTTGTCCCATCAGACAGTGAAAGTTGATATATTTTGAATCAAGTATTTTAACATACTCGATTCAAAATATATTCCCACAAAAGCAACAGGGATTATAAAAAACATTGAATTGAATTTTCAGAGTCATTGAATTGTTAATTTGGTGGTATAAGTACATGTGCCAAATTCATTCCCAAAGTCACCACATTATCATCAAGCATGACAGATAAGAAATAATAACTTTTCTTATTTAGATATTGTTTTACTTTCTGATTGATGCTCAAAGTTAACTAAGTTTTTTTTTTTTGTAGCAGTTTGATTTAGTATTTTGTACAAGAATTATAATCTAATCACCAATTCTGTATCAAATATATCATGATATAATAATTTACAAAATCTAATTTTAGGGCATCCTTGTTAAACCTTTGTATACTAAAGATGATATAAAAGGTATACCAGATGAGTTGCCAGGAAAATATCCTTATACCCGTGGTCCTTATCCTACAATGTATTCCCAAAGACCATGGACTATTCGGCAGGTAAAATGTTTATTCCTCAAAGGAAGTTCTATATATTTTTATTCCATGAGAAATGTAATTATACAATTGAATTTTTAATGTAATTATGCACTTAAAATGTTATGGAATTGAATAAGGATTGATTGAATATTTTGACTGATATTTTTAATGACATACAAAATCACACGGCCATAGCACTTTCGAACATTATTATGCCCTTCATCAGTGGCCTTCAGCAGCCACTGACGAAGGCATAATAGTGTCCGAAAGTGATATGGTCGTGTGATTTTGTATATCATAAAAAGGAAATTTTAATAAAAGACATTTAAGCCTATTTTTTGGTTGTTTTTGATTTTAAACTATTAATTAGTTGACGTGTTTCCATACTATTTTAGAAAAATATAGTCGGTGATGAAACAGATAAAAATAAACACTTTAAAATGTTCCAATTAGATAGACTAAAATCTGTTGGAAATGCAATTGAATATATCAAATTACAAGTAGAATATTTAGTATGCATTTTGTTGTCCTTAACACTTTATTTTAAAATTTTCTTTTAAACTTCTAAGCATTGTAGCAGAAAGAATTAAGAATTTTAGGGAATAAACAAAATTTTCTCTTGATTCTATTTTCAATATTAACCTTAGGACAGTGTGAAGGTTGTATGAAATTTGAGGTCAATTGTCAAAAGCATTAATTTTTTTTTTAAATAAATTTATTTTCATATAAGTACTAATAAGAATTATCTTCAAGTCCAAACACAGAAAAAATATTAAGATAAAAACTAAAGATGGGTGAATACTATCCACTAATACTCGAATATGAGAAAATATTTGAGATTTCAGATCTTCTTGATTATAATATCACTAGAAGAAACCTAATATCACATCATGATTGACAGCCAGTTCAGTAATAAAATATCAGAATACTCCAGAAGAAATTCAATAGTACCTAGAATAAAGTTTGCTTAAGTCAAAAATAAAAACATTTTTGACTACTGGAAAAAGAACAGTCTGTATCATTGAAGGAATAACCATGCTGCTGTCAATAGTTTTTAAGAGTGACTTTTCAGCACCTCTTGTTTAACACGTTCACGCCGGCGCGGGCCACCAGTGGGCCGCGCTAGATTGTCTCATCGGGCGGCACGTACGACCGGTGGCCCGCGCTAGATGGTCTCATCGGGCGGTGCGTACCACCGGTGGCCCGCGCTAGATTGTCTCATTGGGCGGCGCGTACCACCGGTGGCCCGTGCTAGATTGTCTCATCGGGCGGCGCGTACCACCGGTGGCCCGCACTAGATTGTGCTATTATACGCTGAAAATTAAAATAATAAAAGTTTAACGTATTTTCATTAAAAAACATTTATTTTTAATTACAATTATAATTAATAACGTATCATAAACATAAGTTTTGTTCAATAACATAAACATAATAATACAGTATTATAAATATAACTCAAATTCTACAAAATTAACATAATAATTCTACATTGCTCTATTTATAACATCATTATTTATTATTTTTTGTGTAATTTGTTAAAACATTTCAAGCAAAGTGCTGGCTGACCCTTGCAATGCCCACAATACGTCTTAACTCTTGTAGTTTTGTTAGTGGCATAATCTCTGCCCTTTATCTTGGACAAATTTTTATAGCATTCCTTGCAGCATTTACGGGACTCTCTTGCTGATTGCTCATATGATTGAAGAACATGTTTATTTGACGGTATATGACAGTATATTTGTTCTTTGGCCAAAAGGTGATCAATAATAACTTCCCTAAATTGTAAAATATTCATATTTTTAGTGCTCCATCTTTTATGAATATACCAGGCATTCACGAGGGAAGTTCCGCATATTATTTGTATTATTACTTTTCGGTACCATTTAATGGTTTTGCGTAAACAACTGTAATACCCCGATAGTTGATCTGATAAATCAACACCTTTTTTTGCAATATTATAATCAAACACAGCATCGGGCTTTACTTTGCCATTTTCTCCTTGTACAAATTTACACCGGTGATTCTTTGAGGTAGTTAACATGCATACTGGTCTTTTGTCAGTCCATTTCAGAAATTTTACACCGCTAACTCATCATTTCACCACGTTTTTTTTTTTTTTTTGCCTGCGGTGGTAGAAATTTTCTGTTTATTTTTACAGTACCACACATAAATGTATTGTTCTCTAAAAGTTCTTCACCCAAAGGGACACTTGTATAATAACTATCAATAAATAGTATGCGGGCCTCAAATAATAAACCATTTAGTAATCTCATTACTACATCATGAGAATGTGATTTTTCAATGATCGTTGCATTTTTCCCGGCATAAATTTCGATATTATAAGTGTAGCCTTCAGGCAAACACAATTTGTATACTTTTATGCCATACTTATGTCGCTTGCCTTTCATGTACTGACGAAAACGTAGACGTCCTCTCCACGGAACCATACTTTCATCGATAACGATATTTTTGCCAGGTTTAACAGAACTCTTGAAGGTATCCACAATTGCTTCAATAATGTTTCGAATTTTGTACAACCGATCTTCAGTTCTAGCTGTGGTATTGTCCGAAAAATGTAAAAACTTAAGAATAGATAAAAAACGATCACGTCTCATTGCGTTTTTTATGCGTGCGTTCGCATACATGTCATTGTTAGACCAATACAATCTAATTTCTGGTAATTGCACTACATCCATAATAAGCAATATGCCAATAAAAGTACTCACTTCATCTCTTGTAACAGACTGCCAGGCCTGTTGGTGCTTCTTACTGCTAGATGAAGAATTCTTTATACATTGTGTAGCATATTTATTTGTTTCTTCAACTATCAAATCTAGTATGTAATCCGTGAAGAATAGTTTGTATAAAGCAAAAGGGTCACTACAGTCAGTGTTTTCATGTAAAAATCTCGCTTCTTCCGAATACTCATTTATTACTGAAGTTCTTTCTTTTACTTCCTGCCATTCTTCATCGTTATCCTCGTTCTCTGATTTAGACACCAAATCTTCTTCTTCCGTGAAACATTTGTTCACTTCACTGTTTACATTAACAAAATCCTCGTCTGAAGAGGAAGAAAGTATCCGTAATCTTGACGTCTTTCTCCTGCTTCTATTTATAGATTCATCAGAATCACTTATTTCCATATCCATGTTACCTATTTTTATAAGGGCAAAAACTAAAAACAAATCTAACCGCCTTTTGAGTTATACTTACTGGCACAAATCTGTGGCCAGGATGAAAAAACGACACGAATACACAACTTGCACAATAGGCACTCGCTTTACTACTGAGCAAACATAAAGCGCGTGTGCAGGTGTGAACAGGCAAAAATCGTGCGCCGCCAGATGAAGCGCGGCATTCATTTGAGCGCCGCCTCACAGAAAAACAAATTAAAATCGGCCCCGGAGCGAACGTGAAATCTCCGTGAAAAATCGCACGCCGCCAGATGAAGCGCGGCATTCATTTGAGCGCCGCCTCACAGAAAAACAAATTAAAATCGGCCCCGGAGCGAAAGGGTTAATTTGTGGAAAGAAGAGGACTAGATCCTTTTTTTAAAATAAAAATCTACAGTAGGTGAAAAACATTTACAATTATTCAGTTATCATAGTTGAGTACCTAAAATTAAAAGTTTCATTTCTAAATTAATGTGGTTTTATTACACTTTTTACTTTTTTATTTTACTTTATTAATGTGTATACTAATAATTAATAATATTTAATAAGTGCAACAAATGTTATTTATTATCAATTTGAAATAACTGTTTGGGGTATTCGAATATTTAAGAGTAGTTGAAGTAGTTAAGAGTATCTAAAATTAAAAGTTTCATTTCTAAGTTAATATGGTTTTATTACACGTTTTACTTTTTTTTTATTTTACTTTATTAATGTGTTTACTAATAATTAATAATATTTAATAAATGCAAATTTTATTTATTATCAATTTGAAATAATTATTTGGGGTATTTGAATATTTAAGAGCTGGTAAATATTCGAATTTAAGAAAAGTGCTATTCACCCATCTCTAATGAAACCTGTACCAAGTGGCTCCACATTTTGCTGTTATCTGCATTTACGTTTTTTAGATTGCAGTATCTACATTCTCTCGATTGACCCTTTCTCTTTCTGTTGCTGACTTACTTTTTTACTTTGATTTCAGTATGCTGGCTTCAGCACTGTGGAGGAAAGTAATGCCTTTTATAAAGAAAATATTAAAATGGGACAGCAAGGACTCTCGGTTGCATTTGACCTTGCAACTCACTGTGGCTATGATTCTGATAACAGCCGAGTTCTGGGGGATGTTGGAATGGCAGGGGTTGCAGTTGATTCTGTGGAAGATATGAAAGCTTTGTTTGATAGCATACCTTTGGACAAAATATCTGTTTCGATGACCATGAATGGAGCTGTTATACCAGTTTTGGCTATGTTTATAGTTGCTGGTGAAGAACAGGTGAGATACTCTATTTTCTGATTAATACTTAGTATATTTTATATTTTAATTCTAATAAATTGTATTTTTTGTATTTAATTATGATATGTACTTAAGTACATGTCGTATTTGAAGGGAACAAGAAAAAACATCAGTTTGTTTAAAGATTCAGAAATCAGAATATTATCTTATAACTAATCATTTCAGCCACACTTTGCATGTTTTCAATGGTTAGTGGACACTAAATGGGATACTTACCTACACAATAAAAGTTCTGAATATCAAAAATCATTTCAAATTTAAGCATAAAATTGGAATGGCGCAGATTTTTGACACACAAATGTGGTGTACATTTTTTTGAAAATCCCTTTGTATCATCATCCTTAATTTGAATTTTCAAAATTTTCGATTTTTTTGTTTGAAAGTTTGCAAAGCAATTTGAAAGTTTAGACAGATTGAGTGAAACCCAATCTGAAATTTTGGCTTGACTGGAAGTCCTTGCTTATTTTGAAATGTGGTTTTGAATTTTTTAATTATTACTTTGCATCATCACCCTCTAAATTTGAAATTTTGAAATACTAGATTTTTCATGGGCACCTGGAAGCTGAGACAGATCACATGAGATGAAAACCAAGATTTTAGCAAGAGTGGAAGAGTTCTATAATTTTGATACATCACGCTCTCATTCACTCAGTCAGCTCTGTAACAGATGTCTTTTGCTGCTATCCTGAGTACTTGGAGTTTTGTCCATGGAGGCGGGTACTAATGTCCTGACTATTACTGGTTATAAGTAATTATTTTAGATCTTCAACCAGAAAAATTCTAATATATTTGCTTCGAAGGAGTTTTGTGTTCTTTAGTCATCTTACTCTTTGTTAATGAATGGCATTATTCCGAACGCACAATGTTCTGTTTGGCGCCTCCTCTTTAGTCTGCCTTGAAGGCCAGGCGAAGAAAATACAGTGCATAACTTGAGCCTAGGGTTGCCAAAATTTTCCACTTCAAAGAAGGATTGCCATATTTGGTGATTTATCGCCACATTTGGCAACTTCCGGAATGTTCCAGAAACTTCTCTATGGAGCGTTGTATTCTTTGAGATATAGAGATTTGCAGAAGTTTCTATGGAGAGACTATAAAAAGGACTCACTCCTCCATTGCAGGGGAGTTGACAGTATATGAGCTACAGTGAACTGTGATTTTTATTAATGTTTTGAGAATAGTACTGTTTTGTGAAATTACTTTCGCCAACATTTTGTGAATGATATCAGTTATTCTGTGAAATTAGTGAAGCATTTAAGTGCTGTTTGATTGTATATTGTTCCTGTTTACTTTGTGAATAAATGTAAGTTATCCAGAAACGTGAACTCGTTCTTATATCCTGTGTATACACCCATGATTCTAGAGGATACTTTTTGTAACAGTATAAATGATAAAACAATTGTTCAAGGGTAGTGTAGTGAAGAAATAAAAATAAATTCTAATGCATAGAAAATTTGGGGAAAATAACTTCTACTTTTGTATACGTAGGATAGATGCCATATGGTCAAGAGGTGTCATCAAGGAAGTATGATGACAATTGCATCATGCAAGGAAGGGGCTCGGGGTCAAAATTTGTATAGGGCCCTATGATTTCTAAGAGTAATAAATTGTCTATATCACTCTTTCGACATATGGCATTATTGTTCGCCAATTTTTTCAAAATTTAAATAATTTGAAAGTAAGCAGAAATGTTTCTAAATTTAAATTCGAAAAGTAAACAAAAGTTTGATTAATTTTTTTTATTGAAAGTAAACAAAAGCTGTTTAAAATTTATCTTATTGAAATGCTAACAAAATCTTTGTTATTAAATGTAAACTATAGCTTTTTGAAATTTAAATTATTGAAGCATAAATAGAATATTTTTAATATTTTTTAATGAATATGTGTTGATATAGCTATCATTATTTTAATGTATTTAAATCAACATTTCCATCCTTGGAGTTTTGTTATTGTTGATAATGTGTTTGTTGTCATTTCATGGTAATGGCAACCATTTAGTTACAGATTGGGTGAAAAAGGTGGCTAAAATGGCAGTCATTTTAAAAGTGTTAGCATTTACAAATATTCTTAATGTAAATCACTTTTTAGAAATTTGTTGTTAGAAATGTCACAGAAATTTTTTTCTGTGTCCAAATCAGCCTGTATATTTTTATCAGTAATCTGCCAGTTGTCATGCAAATACTGCCTCAAGGTAGGGAACATTGAAAAGGAACTTACATATTCAATGCTGCAACTTTCTTCCCCATGATGTCATTACCTCCTCCCATGACATCATTTTCTACCCTCTTAGAACTGGTTAGTTCACTTACCTTCAGTACCTGTATCTTTGCCACCATCTTGTACTAATTGCTAGACTTAGTTGTTCTGAGTAATGATGTTTTGTAGACTATCAAGTTGGCAGATCTGACATTCCTTATTTTTGATGACTGAGATGTAACTTTTATTTAAATGAAATATTCATTAGTTAACAATTTTAACTAATTGTAAGAGCTACAGTCACCATTAGTTTTATCTAGTGAGTAAGTGCTGTAGCTCTGCTGTTCTGTGTTTGAATGGCCAACTATTTATTTCCATGTGAATGTTACAGGTAAATAACAGTTGGTTAATGAATGAAGCACAGGGTTCATATGGGTGCTTGAAAATTGGGAAAGTATTTGAATTTTTGATTAACATTTTCAAGGTCTTGAAAGTACTTGAAAATTTCAATTTTCCTGGTTAAGTCCTTGAAAGTGCTTAAAAAAGGCAGGGTTGAAAGTGTTCTGCAGATTCACAGCATTGAAAGTGTTCTGCAGATTCACAGCATTGAAAGTGTTCTGCAGATTCACAGCATTGAAAGTGTTCTGCAGATTCACAGCGTTGAAAGTGTTCTGTAGATTCACAGCATTGAAAGTGTTCTGCAGATTCACAGCATTGTGTTTTTTCTGAGAAGTTCTGCTTTCTCTGGAAATTTCCCTAGCAGTTATGCTGTCATTGAAATTTTCCTAAACATCATTGTTTTTTCCCACAAATTTTTTCAACAGCTTCAGCATTAAACAATAATGTTAGTTTGCTATGATTTTTCCTCCCAGAAACGCATACAATTTTATAATAAGGAAAAAATAATGTTCTTGAAAAATAATTGTATGGTACTTGAAAATCCTTGAAAAGTATTTGAAATATTTTTAAGGAAAGTGTACTCACTCTGGAAGCACTAATGGGCAACAGAAAGTACATTAGGAGAAATTATGCCAAGGTGACTTGACCATTTTCAAAGCATGCTAACAGAGGTCGGTATAATACTCAAGTACTGAAGTAACTTTATTTTTATCAATTTTTTGAAAGCATATACTTTTTACTTACAGGGAGTGAAAAAAGAACTACTTGCTGGTACAATCCAGAATGATATTCTGAAAGAATTCATGGTCCGAAACACATACATTTACCCCCCTGACCATTCAATGAGGATCATTGGGGATATATTTGCATATGTCTCCAAGGTAAGGGATTTGTAATTTTAATTTATCAAATTAAATAGCTAAAATTTCCAAGCTGTTATTTTAATTTCAGACTGTCATAAAAGTCTGGCTTATTTGTTTTTCTTAGATTTTATTTTTTACTAGAAAATGCATTCAGTATTGTCCAGGATATAAGATTCAAAGTTCTGATTAAACTTACACTGGAACATACAGTGAATTTTTGAAAACCAAACGTTTTACGGTGTGCTTTTTTAGAACAAAAAATAAATAGCTTGCTGTGCAAGCATAATACACCCTAAATAAGCATAATACACCCTAAATACGTATGCAGGACACATAAGTATTAGAAATCTATATTCTCACAAGTAGCAATTTTGTTATTGTATAGTCTATGTTGCTTTCAGAGCACCTCATATCAAGAAAACAAGAGTGCTATGATGCTATGATTAATTTAAAAAAAAAAAAAAAAAAAAAATCTTTAACCGAGAAGTAAAATTGAAAATATTAAATGCTATCAGAAAGTTTTGATGAGATTTATGTCACTTTTAGTATAATACTCATAATGATAATATATTACCAAATTAAAAAAATTAGAGCAAAGTCTTAAAAATTCATAAAGTTGGTAGAAAAATCGATAAATCAAATCCATTTTGTTTCCAAACAGCATTTTTTCCATCTCAACAAGATATCTCCATTTTATCAAAACATATGTTTTTGTATATTTTGCATTCAAAAATGGTCTGCTTTAATAAATATGATTTTGAAGCCGAAATTTTACCCCAGAGGGAAAGTTCAAAATATTCAATGCTATTTTGATGAATTTTGATTGGATTTATATGCCATTTTATAGCATAATAATCATAATAATAATATATCAAATTAAAAAAATTAGGATGAAATTTTTAAATTCGCAAAGTTAGAATTTATCATTTTAAACTTAAGGTAGCATTAAAATGCTAATTTAGCTTGCTTTATACCTAGGTATAAAGCAAGTGTTTCCTCTTGTTCTCTTGACTGCTGTGTTGTGGATTTGAATCCCACTTGCTTCAGAAATAAAATATTACATTAATATTATTAACTATTTTTATTTAATAATATTAATATAATATTTTATTTCAGCTGTGTAATTTTGATATTATGTGTTTATACATTTCTCTGTATTTCCTTGTGCTCTTTGACCATTGATCATATGCAAATTTTGTTAGCGATTTGGCTGTGTATAAAAGTACAATGCATCTTTTTCAGTCATATGTCTCTGATAATGAGTGTTTCCTGCTTGAAAGTGTTCAGGCCTCATAAATATATTTTTAAATGTTCTTTAGTGCAAATAAAGCTTTTAAATTTTAAAGTAGTTTTATATGAATTTTTTAGTTAACTTTATCTATAATTCAGAAATTACTTGATTTCTTTTTAAAAGGCTATTAAACAACCACCCTTTTAAATGATAATTTAAAATTAGGTGGTTGTTTAATAGCATTTTAGAAGAATTTTTTTGCCAGAATGTCAGGTGGTCATTTTACAAAGGTTTTACTGTACTGTAATTTTCAGTTTTTGTATTAAATCCCTTCAGCTTTAAAAATTTACTTTAAAAGTTATATTTTATTTATAGAACATGCCAAAATTTAATTCTATATCAATATCCGGATACCATATTCAAGAAGCGGGTGCAAATGCCACACTAGAACTGGCTTTCACTATTGCTGATGGCCTTGAGTACTGCAGGACAGGTAAATATACTTTGTTTTATGAAGAAAGTTGAAACTAGAATTTGTCAAATCAGGTAAATACACATAGTATAATGCCCTATATATATAGTATAATCTATAGGAAAAGCACTGTGATGGGGTTGAAAATTTAAATTAAATAAATTTATGTATTTTGAGCATACTTGAAATCCAGTTAAACATTTTTGAAGTGGTGCTTATGTGAGTATGTTTGATTCGGTATGTCATAAACTTAACGTTTCAAATGTTATTTAGCACAATTATCAGAGTCAGTAAATACTGGAACCATATAAAATTACAAACATTCTCAAAGATTTAGAAGCCCTAAATTTTAAAATGATTTTTTAAAAAAATCGTTTAAAAATCAAGACTGCTAATCATCTTAAGTAAACAATCATTTATATGTAATTTATGACAAGAAAATGAATCTCACTCAGTTTAAAACACTAGGATAAGGTTTATACATCTCGGGGAGAACCTGGAATTCTCAGGTAATTTAAATTCAACACAAAATCTCTGGGAAAACTCATGGAAGATTGCAAGTTTTCATTAAATACTTGGAAGAATTTTTATTGAGCCTAGAATAAGCCATTGAATTACCATTCTGAAAAATTCAAACTGTCTTCAAGAAGGTTCTTTTGCCACATTGTAATTAAAACCACAGTTTTGAGTTTCAAAATTTGATTTCATGATTTTATCATCAAATTGACTAATTTTTCACTTTATATTTTTTATGTGTTACTAAATTTGAATTTCTTTTACTGAATAAAATTATTATATATTACAAAATGTCAAGTTTGCAAAAATTCTTCCGGAAAGCCTGGAAAAGTCAGGAAATTTCATTGTCTAGTTTAAGTATGACTCCTAGCATAAAGCACTCTCGAGATGTTATGTGCTTTTTGAATAATATTGTTGCGAACGTTTAATATTCTGTGACTGGCTTCTCCCATCTTGTCTTTCATTTTTTTCACAGACCAACTTGCTCCATTGGGGAGTTTTCTCCAAAAGATAGCAGTACGAGCATTCTTTTCCATGACTCCATTCTATGGTTCCTAGAATTTGGATCTTTGGAGAAGGGTTGCCAGATTTGGCGATTTATTGCAAATTTGGCAACTTCCCGAATCTTCCAGAATCATCTTGATAGAACAATTATTCATTGAGATATAGAGATTTCCAGAAGCTTATGGAGAGACTATAAACAGGAGTCATCACTTAGTCGGACAGTTCAGTTGACGAATTGATGTGACACGAGCCACATTGGACTGTGACTTTTGTTTTGAGAATAGTAGCTGCTGTTTTGTGAAATTATTTTCATCAGCATTTTGAGAATAATATCGCTTATTCTGTGAAATTAGTGGAGCATTTAAGTGCTATTTGATTGTATTCCTGTATACTGTGTGCTTGTGAATAAATGTAAGTTATCCAGAAACTTGGTCTCGTTCTTGTAGCCGTGTATACACCCATGATTCTAGACAATATGTTCATAACAATATTATATAAAATTGATAAAGTATTGAGTATTGTTAAAAAGGTTAGCTTTTTATGTGTAATATTGTGTGACAAATTCTTTAATATAATTTTTGTAGATTTAGCATGTTTGATTCATGAGAAAATACATTAATTTTGTGCCAAATTTTGCTTATTTTTCTTGATAGCAATTGCATAAATATCATAGCATTAAATCATTAAGAGACAGTCAACCAGCCATGTTAACATAACTATGTGTATCTTGAGATACATCCCTATGTCATCACAAGGCAGTGTGTTTAGTAAACTGTTTTTAATTAAGAATGACATAAAGAAGAAAAATAAATATTAAGCATTTATTTTTGTTACCCATGTTAGAAGTATTTTTTTATCTTTTTAAAAGTGGTTTTGATTTGGTGTAAATTTAATATAGTTATTATGAATTTTTTATTTTAGAACTAGTTTACATATTGCAATTTTATATGTCAATAAGAACATGTATTTCAGGTTTAAAAGCTGGTCTGAGCATTGATGAGTTTGCCCCTCGTCTTTCTTTTTTCTGGGGAATTGGCATGAATTTTTATATGGTAATATTCGCTTTTTATAATCTGTTGTATTTCATTCATTAATATTACAGTAGTCATTAAATAACTAAATGCTTTGCTGAACACATGATTCAATTAGATATATCAATCCATATATATTGTAATAATGCTATGAAAATCTTAAATTTTTAATAATTCAAGTTTTAATTATACAAATTACAAAAAGTCTTATCTAGTTCTAGTTTAAGGGCTTAATTTCAAAGAGTGCTCATATGATTTTGTAACACCATGCTTCAGTGAAAACTAAATTTTTTTTCTGTATTTAAGTATTTATTTTTATTTTGTTGATGAATAAATACAATTGATAAATATGAAATCTACCACAGCAAGGTGCTTTGTTTGTAAATTTTTTATATAATTTATTCTCGAGCAACTGGGTGTTTATCTTATTTTGAAATGCACTATATATAGAGAGAGTAATGTGTTGGGTTGCTTTAGTATTTAGGTAATTTGGAGATTTGAAAATTTACTTTTATTTCTTTTTCCCTGGCTCAATATTCTTAATTTGGTAATATTTAAATAATATTTATTGGCTTTTCATTTATTCTTTAATTAGAATATTTTTAATCATCTAAATTAATTTTCTTTATAATATTCTTAGTTAAAAATGTTCCATTCCTTAAATTAATATTACTTTTGATTTGCAAATTTTAGAAATTATTTATTTATTTGATTCCCCTTAAAATTCCCTTTAATTTGACGTCCCATTTTCCCATTTTGGTTAGAAATTCCGTTTGTTCTACAGTTTCAAGTTATTTCCATGTCTCACTGTAATTCAAAATTTCAGTTGCGGCCATTTTCGGAATTTTGTTTCGCGGGCCCTTTACTGCGATTAAGCCGCCACCTAAGCGTTTTTCGCGCCTCTTTAGAATTCGGGATTTTTTTTTATTGGTTCGCGTTTTTACGGATCGTCTGCTCTCGGAATTATGAGTATTATTTTGGCAATTCTAATTTCGGTAAGCGAATTTTAATTGCTGCCGTTTATCTAAACTCGCCCTTTTGCCGCAAGTATAAATACGCGCGTAGAACTTTTCAGTTTTTTGTTGAAATCCTTCGTTGTGCGTTAGCGCGAGAAGCGCGTTGTTTTTTTTTCGAATGGAACTTATGTTCCACGCGAGTTTTTTTAATGGAACGTTAAGTTCCTCGCGTTATTCTTTTTTTTCATTAGTTGTTTTAATTTAAATTATGCATTTTTCAAGCTTTTTCGCGTAATTCGCGACGTAACTCTCCAGAAAAGTGTATGGTGAAATTCCTTTTGCGAGTTATGTGAATGAAGCGTCTGACGATGACGTCCGAGTTTTGAGAAAATCCTAGCGTTCCAGATGTGGTTGTTAGGCCTCTGCTGATGTTTTTCAAAAGTGCTGAATCCTTTCCTGACTAAAGTTTGTTGAGATCCTGATCCCAAGAAAACCAGTTTTTTCCAAAATCTGTGCTGCTCCAATGATTGGAACTTTCCCCCTGTCTGGCGGCCCATCCGGGTGAATACTGATGTTTTATTTAAACCCTTAATTTCTTTAATTCTGAATATGATTTCTCAATATTTTTGAAATGCATTTAACTAAAATTTATTCTGTAAAATTAAAATTCTAAACTTCATCCTGAGAGCAAATTTCTAAACCTTCATAATTTTTAAGAGCCTGGGTTAAAAATTCTAAAATTCTTTAAATTTAATATTTTTGTTAATGATTTTTGATGAAATTTAAATAGATTGTTTTGAGTTAAGTTTTTTATGCTAATTCCTTAATTTTAACTAAGTTGATAAAATTCTAAAATTCTAATGTTAATTCTTCCTGAGTTGCCTGCCTGTGAGCAGTGTTTTTGTATTTGTTAATTGGAAATAATTGAAGTTACAATTTAATAAACTAATTTTCTTTAAACTAAATATTATGTCTTCATTTATCTATCTGTTAAACACAACAGTAGTTTTGGTGCCGTGTACCAGTCTAGAAATTGCTCTCATGTTTTATAATATTTATTAGTAGTATTAAACTTTCAATTGTATTGCAATTATGGATGATATTAGAGAAAGTAACTGTATGTATGTTTCTGTATTTGGGTCAGATGAAACTGGAGATGGCTCTAAAGATAAGCCTTTTGAAACTTTATTATATGCTATGTTCTTTGTTGGTAAAGAGCCATTTCCTTCATTTCTTACAAATTCAAATGATGGTAAAGATTGGGATTTAATTCCCAGAAGTCAGGTTGCTAGTACCAAGAAAACTTGGTTATCCTTATTGGAAAGAAATTTACCTTTTAAAATAAACATTGAGGCAACCTCTGATAATGTAAATTCTGTTGGTAACAAAAATATTGATTCAAATGTTAATAGTAAACAATATGACTCAAATGAACAGGGATTAAAAATAGATTCTTCTAAATGTAATGTAATGAGTAATTTTAAAACAGTCTCTTCAATAGGAGACTTTTTAGATTCAATCCCAGTATTTTCAGGAGAGGAATCTGGCCTCCCATTGGAGGATTACATAGATAGAATTAAAATGTTAGCTGACCATGCAAATTGGTCAGAGTCAGACAAGGTCTTAGTTTTAAAGTTAAAACTGTCAGGCATAGCTGCAAGATTTATTAGAGATAATCCTAAGTTAAAAGAAGAGAAATCTTTCTCTCAAATTCTTAAAGCTTTACGCGACAGATTTTCCTCAATAGAATGTTTACACAGTAACTTGAGAGCATTTCTGCAGAGTTATCAGAGACCAAATGAATCTGTGCGTCAGTTTGCTGCTAGAGTTGAGGCTTCCTCATACAAAACTGTTTCACCTGGCTTACTAAATGACAGAGTGGCAAACCAGCAAAGACTTGATGTCTTGTGCTCGGTTTTCATTGAAGGCTTGAAGCCTCATTTCAAACGGCTAATCCTACCTCAAAACCACAAGAGTTTTGACTCTGCAAAAAGGCATGCTGTGGCGGAGGAAGAGGTGTGGAGCAAGCAACATGGGGATGATCCCCAATATGTTATGAGTCTTGGAGAGTCTGAAAATAAGCAGCTCCATGATGAGCTTAAGAGAAATAAAATGGAGGTAGAGAACCTCACTAAAAGGCTTGCTGAGTTGCAAACTCAGATTAACACCAAACCACAGCTGCCTCAAACTAGAGTGACAAAGGATAGCCGAAGGTGTTTTTCATGTGGTCTATTAGGTCACATAAGTGTGGATTGTAGGAAATTTCCTCAATCACACAGGTTCAACAGAAATTCTGGGTCTCTGCCTACTCGAATGTATCAACAACCTTTTTCTTTTCCACAACCTACACAAAACTATCCATATGGTTTTCCACAACAAATGCAAGGATTTCAACAACCTACTCAATTTTTTTACCATCAGCCAAATCAAAACTTTCAGCCTGACATTAATGAAACTAAACCTAAAATGAGTTACAACACTTTTTATACACCTAGGAGTGATAAAAATGACAGTGAAAAACAGAATTTAAACTAAGTAAGGGTGAAGGGAGTTTTCACTCCAACTTACCTTCTGAAGCCCTTGGGGTGTTACCTGTGGTGCAAAATTCAAATTTGATTTCATTACAGAATTTGTCTCTACCAGTGATTTCTGGTATGATAAATAATGTTGATATTCCTATACTTATTGATTCTGGTGCTTCTATTAATGTGTTGTTTACAAATGTATTATCTCATTTAAATATACCTGACAGTCAATTAACAAAGTGTAATATAAATTTAAAGGGCATCTCTAGTGATATTATAAAAGTTTCCAGGAAATTAAATATTAATTTAAATTTAAATAACAAAATATTTAATGTTGATTTTTATATTATGGACTGTGATTCTTGTAATTATTCAGCAATACTTGGTGTGAAATTTTTAAAGGGTTATAAGATGTCAATAGATTTTAGTAATAATGTTTTATACAATAATATTGTAACTGTGCCTTTTGCAATTAAGGATGAATCTGTACCATTTTTATTATCTGATACAACTCAATTCTTTAATAATTATGAAATTAACAGAGAAAATACTTTGAATTCTGAAAAATATAGGGATAATTTGTGCTATGCACTTAGGAAATACACAATTCCTCCTCTATCGGAGGCTTTCATACAAGTAAAATTAAAAGAGATTGTTAAATTTAATTCACCTACTGTGATGATTGAGCCTTTAAACAACAGTAAAATTCTGGTCGCTAGATCAGTAAATAATGTATCTAGATCTAATATATATAATGTAAAAGTATTGAATTTGTCAACTGATGAGTTGCACATAAATAAGCATTCAAATTTAGCAAAAATTGCTCCTATCACAGTAGTATCTTCTTTTTCAGTTAACAATATTACTGAGTCAAGTGCAGAGAGTGGTGATAATTTTGATGTTTGGGGAGGAAATTTTGATCTTTCACACTTAGACTATAATGAAAAAAGACAAATAGAGAGTTTAATTAATGATTATAAACATATTTTTGCTAATTCTATTCCAGATTTAAAGGGGTGTGATACAGTTTTTCATAACATTAACTTAAAAGATGATATTCCTGTTAAACAAAAACCTTATAGAGTTCCTTATCATGTAAGAGATGAATTAGATAGACAAATTAATGAGCTTCTTGAAAATGACATTATACAAGAAAGTGATTCACCATTCTCCGCACCTGTACTGTTTGTTAAAAAGGCAGATGGAACATTAACATTAGTAACAGATTTTAGAAAATTAAATGATAAAACTATTGATGATATTTTTCCACTGCCAAATATCACTGAATTGATTGATAGTTTAAATGGTGCGAAATATTTTTCTACATTAGACTTAACATCAGGATTTTATCAAATGAAATTGCACCCAGACGACACACACAAATGTGGCTTTTCTACACCTTTTGGCCACTATGAATGGAAAAGAGTCCCTTTCGGTTTGAAAAATGCCCCCAGCTCCTTTCAACGACTTATGTCCATCGTCCTAGCTAAGCTTTCCCCTTTACAAATTTCTATTTACATAGATGATATTGTTATTGCATCTAGAACCTTTGAGGAACACTTAATGAAATTAAAGGTAGTATTTGATAGATTAGCTCAACATAAATTATGTTTAAAGCCAAGTAAATGCAATTTTTTTAAATCTTCAATAAATTATTTGGGTTTTCAAGTTTCTGAAGGTATTGTCCAGCCTGACCCCTCAAATTTAAAAACTGTTAAAAATTTTCAAATACCCACCTCTAAAAAACAAATTCGCCAATTTTTAGGATTAACTGGCTTCTACAGAAAATTTATTGAAAATTACTCCTTAAAAGCTCTTCCCTTAACTAATTTAACTAAGCAAAATATTAAATTCTCTTGGACCCCTGAAGCAGAAAATTCTTATCAAACCTTAAAATCCGAATTACTTAAAGAACCCATTTTACATCTCCCTGATTTTTCAAAACCGTTTTCGGTATGTACCGATGCATCAAATTTTGCTCTAGGAGCAGTTCTCTGTCAAGAAGGAAAGGATGGATTTTTGCACCCTATTGCTTATGCTAGTAAAAAACTAAAAGATGCAGAAATAAACTATAGCACAGTCGAGAAAGAGACTTTAGGAGTTGTCTGGGCAACATCCTATTTTAAGCAATACCTTTTGGGAAAACATTTTACTGTTTATTGTGATCAGGCCTCCCTTTCAAATGTTTTAAAATTAAAAGACCCCACTTCTAGGATAGCACGATGGATAATGTCCATGACCCAGTTTAATTACAAAATTATTCATAAACCTGGTCGCCTAAATTTAACAGCTGATTATCTATCTAGATGTGTAAATAATGTAAACGTAAACACTATAGACTTGGATGTTGATACAAACCTTCTTTTAAGAGTACGTAATTCTCAAAATTCTGACCCTAATTGTATAAGAATTGGCTCATGCTTAGATAAAAATATTGACCCATTCCCTAAAAATTTAATGTTTTTCTTAAAAGATGATGTATTATATTGTACTAATAGGAAACCTAAATTAAAATATCAAAGAAAAGAGCGTATTGTTGTTCCACAAAATTTGATCTCTGATATTCTAAATTATTGTCATGATTCGATCACTGCAGGACATGGTGGTTTTAGAAGGACTTTGAGGAAAATTCAGCAACACTTTTATTGGCCTAGGATGTATGTTCAAATTTTAAATTATGTTAAGAGTTGTCCTGATTGTTTACAGAAAAGAGGATTTAAACAAAAACAAAAAGCTCCTTTACAGAGGTTTCCAAATTCTACTTACCCTATGGAAAGAATAGCTATGGATTGTATTGGCCCCATGCCTCTAACTTACTCTGGCAATAAGTACATACTGGTAATTACAGACTATTTTACTCGTTGGCCAGAAGCTTATGCTATCCCCAATATTAAATCTGAAACTATTTTAAATTGTTTAGAAAACTTCTTTTCTCTTCATGGTGTGCCAAAACACATTATCACTGACAAAGGATCTAATTTCATTTCGAATGCTGCCATGAAGTTGTATGAAAAATTAGGTATTGAAAAACATACCACTACTAGCTATCACCCACAATCGGATGGAGTCTGCGAGCGTTTAAACAGTAAAATAATTAACACACTTAGTCATTTAGTGTCTGAAACACAAGAGGATTGGGATCGACATTTATCTTTTGCCTTGCTGGCCCACCGAACTTCAATCCATTCCTCGACTGGTGAGTCTCCAGCTAATCTTCTCTATGGTAGAGAATTAATTTTGCCACATCATCTTCTTTTTAATTTAAATGAACAAAATTTTACCACTGTTAGTGATTATAGTCAAGATTTGGCAATTCGTATGAAAAAATCTTTTGAAATAGTAAAGAAGAACTTACTTAAAGCAGCTAAAACACAAGAGACATACAGAAATAAGTCTGCTGTTATAAAAGATATAAAAGTTGGAGATTTAGTATATTTATACATTCCTGTTTTTCCAAGGGGACATTGTAAGAAACTCTCCAAACTTAATAAAGGTCCTTTTAAAGTTATACAAAAAACATCTAATGTAAACTTTAAAATTCAACATGTAAATGACACACGAAATATTCAGTTGGTGCACATTGACAGATTAACAAAAATTCCAGAAAGAGATTCTGTGTTCTTTTCTTGTGCACAATCTGATAATTCAGCAAGTAATACATCTCATGAGAATGATATAATTCCAACACAAAGATATAATTTACGACAAAGGAAAAACTAGAATGACATTTTTTTTTATTTTATTGTTGCGCAACATAATTTTTTTTAAGTGTATAATTTTTATATGTGTGTATTTGTTATTGATACATTGCAGAATGCTGCAAACTGGATTTAATTGATGTTGATTTAAGATAAAATTTGTTGCTATTGATATTGCAGATTACTGCAGGATTTAGAGAATGATTGAGAAAAGATTAATTTGGATTATATGAATTGATTATATTTATATTGATAGAGATATATAGTTACTTATTTATTGTTATTGAGAGTGCAGATTTATGCAAATATTTGATTAGGTGGTCCATGACGTAAGTTCTGATCACATATGTTGATATTTTTTGGTATATATTTGTTGTCGTTAAAAGTATTAGAGTTCTGCAAAGATAAAAGTGGCAGTGTATATTAGATAACTGCAGATGCAGATGATGTTATGTGTAGTTCTGAATGGACATGAATAGATACTTGTGTCTTTGAAATTTTAGTATATTATTGTTACTTATTGATAATAATTGTTATTGTGTCAATTGTCATTTGACACTTCTATTGAAATTTTATTTATTTTATACAACTTATGTACATTGTTTTATTTTTTTAGATCACTCTATTTACACATTTTTTTTTTCTCTTTCCAGCTGGTATTTATATTTTGTAGTGGAAGTGAGAGTTGTTTCTCATTGGTTATTCAAGGTACCTTTTCAAAATTCAATGTTTCGATTCTTTGAAAACTATTTGGCTGGTCCAATGTTTTCTTAAAAATTTATTTTTATTTATAGCTAATGAGAATCAATGTCAAATCCTCTACCTTTACTTTTGTCTACACAAATTTAGTGATCTGATGTACAAAAATTTATTCACTGTTATATAATTATTGTTTTAGTTTATAGTTTGTTAACAAATTGCTTATTCCGAAATAGAGGTTGAATTCGGATAAAAATTGCTATACTTAAATTGGTAACTTCTGATAGATATTTTATTTTATTATCAAAAATTTTTCATTTTTCAAATGAAAAATTTTTGGGGGATAGGTGGAAGGAATGTGTTGGGTTGCTTTAGTATTTAGGTAATTTGGAGATTTGAAAATTTACTTTTATTTCTTTTTCCCTGGCTCAATATTCTTAATTTGGTAATATTTAAATAATATTTATTGGCTTTTCATTTATTCTTTAATTAGAATATTTTTAATCATCTAAATTAATTTTCTTTATAATATTCTTAGTTAAAAATGTTCCATTCCTTAAATTAATATTACTTTTGATTTGCAAATTTTAGAAATTATTTATTTATTTGATTCCCCTTAAAATTCCCTTTAATTTGACGTCCCATTTTCCCATTTTGGTTAGAAATTCCGTTTGTTCTACAGTTTCAAGTTATTTCCATGTCTCACTGTAATTCAAAAATTTCAGTTGCGGCCATTTTCGGAATTTTGTTTCGCGGGCCCTTTACTGCGATTAAGCCGCCACCTAAGCGTTTTTCGCGCCTCTTTAGAATTCGGGATTTTTTTTAATTGGTTCGCGTTTTTACGGATCGTCTGCTCTCGGAATTATGAGTATTATTTTGGCAATTCTAATTTCGGTAAGCGAATTTTAATTGCTGCCATTTATCTAAACTCGCCCTTTTGCCGCAAGTATAAATACGCGCGTAGAACTTTTCAGTTTCAGTTTTTTGTTGAAATCCTTCGTTGTGCGTTAGCGCGAGAAGCGCGTTGTTTTTTTTTCGAATGGAACTTATGTTCCACGCGAGTTTTTTTAATGGAACGTTAAGTTCCTCGCGTTATTCTTTTTTTTCATTAGTTGTTTTAATTTAAATTATGCATTTTTCAAGCTTTTTCGCGTAATTCGCGACGTAACTCTCCAGAAAAGTGTATGGTTGTTGTTGTTGAAACCCAGACCGTCCGACCTACCAGAAAGGTGTAAGGTAACTGTTTGGACGGTCGGGAAGTGCCACCCAATTTAGACCGGAACCCAGTGGGGGAGGCATCCACAGGGACCGTACCCACCTTCCCCTACCACCAACCTCTCGGAAGGACTTTCGGACCCACATGTTTAACGTGATCGTACTCCGCATGAACACGGCGGCAGTTTTTTGGCAGTGGCTGGAATCGAACCCGGGCCTACCGAGTGCAACTCCAGCGCGCTAACCAATGGGCTACCGCGCCCTGTAGAAAAGTGTATGGTGAAATTCCTTTTGCGAGTTATGTGAATGAAGCGTCTGACGATGACGTCCGAGTTTTGAGAAAATCCTAGCGTTCCAGATGTGGTTGTTAGGCCTCTGCTGATGTTTTTCAAAAGTGCTGAATCCTTTCCTGACTAAAGTTTGTTGAGATCCTGATCCCAAGAAAACCAGTTTTTTCCAAAATCTGTGCTGCTCCAATGATTGGAACTTTCCCCCTGTCTGGCGGCCCATCCGGGTGAATACTGATGTTTTATTTAAACCCTTAATTTCTTTAATTCTGAATATGATTTCTCAATATTTTTGAAATGCATTTAACTAAAATTTATTCTGTAAAATTAAAATTCTAAACTTCATTCTGAGAGCAAATTTCTAAACCTTCATAATTTTTAAGAGCCTGGGTTAAAAATTCTAAAATTCTTTAAATTTAATATTTTTGTTAATGATTTTTGATGAAATTTAAATAGATTGTTTTGAGTTAAGTTTTTTATGCTAATTCCTTAATTTTAACTAAGTTGATAAAATTCTAAAATTCTAATGTTAATTCTTCCTGAGTTGCCTGCCTGTGAGCAGTGTTTTTGTATTTGTTAATTGGAAATAATTGAAGTTACAATTTAATAAACTAATTTTCTTTAAACTAAATATTATGTCTTCATTTATCTATCTGTTAAACACAACAAATGTATATCTTTTTCGATCCAGCTGATATAGAACTGATAATATCCTAATGTGGCCCTCTGCTCAATAAGTTTGAGGACACGTGATCTATAGGAAAAGTTGTCCTTTTGCATCAGAATGTTTATTTATTTTACAGTCTTAGGTTTTAATTTGCAGTCAAACTTTGTGAATGCATACATTCAGGGAGAAAACTTGTGTTAAATGTTTTTTTTTTTTTTTATACAGGGCAAAATTAAAACTCATTGCAATTGATATGGAGTTTGAAGAAAGTTTTAAAACCAGTTTGTATTAAAAATAATTCAGATTAAGCATGTTTACTTTAGCGATGTTTGACTGCATTCATTTTTCTGTATTCTAATATAATTTTATGAGATTCTATTTTCATATCTCTATTTTTTTTATTGCAGTTATTAACAAGTTGTCATTTTGAAAATGGATATATTTTTTTCGCATAGGAAATAGCCAAAATGAGAGCAGCTCGTCGATTGTGGGCTAACTTATTGAAGGAAAAATTTGACCCAAAGGACAGCAAATCCCTTATGCTACGTACACATTGTCAAACATCTGGTTGGTCTTTAACAGAACAGGTTGGTGCAATTCTATTTTCATTTATATGTTGTTTTCAAACATTATTCAAACATTTTTAAAGTCCAAGCTTATTAAATTCTGAGAAAATTTCTTTTTCAACTTTGAAAATATATGAAACTGTTTATTCATACTTCTGGCTATCTCAAAATGCCAAGAAGCAAGTTTTTTGATGGTTTCTATGGTTCTTCAAGCAAACATAAATCTACCCATTATGAAGATATTTAGAAATATTTCATTACATATTTAAAGAGATAATGTTCCTATTCTTGTGCTAAACTTTCAGGGTATTAAATTTGATGACTTGATATATTTTATTTGGAAATATAATGGTATGCTTTTTTTTTATATAGTTTGCTTAAAATGAGATTTTATGAGAATGAAACTCCACCCAAGTTTCTAATACTTTCATCTTACTTAATAAAATATGTCTGTTTGTTTATTTGTTAGTCACATGGCACAAAATAGAAGCAACCCACAGCAAGGAAATTTGGTATAGTGATAGCTCAGGTCAGGTACTAAAATGACTAGGAGCAATGCTTTTTAAATTCGAATAAGTTTTTTTAGTTTTTTTTATGTTGAAGTGCAATTTTGAGTGATCTTCATACAAATTGATTCCTTGGTGGTGGAAAATATTATCAGAGGTTTTTAATTTTTTACATTTTATCAGATTTTTACATGTGGATTTGTACTAGATAAAGAACTTAATATAAAGCTTTCAATGTAGCAAAAAAACAGCTTTGACTCTAGTCTGATGGAGTTGAAAATGTTTTGTATGAATTATGTCTTGTAAAAAAACAACTTTAATAATATATTCTAGTGGGGCTCTCAAAAGGCTACAATCTACTCTTTTACTCTTTATAGCTAGCTAAAATGTTGAAATTAGAGTCCACTTTTTCAAAACAGTTCAAAATATTAAAATATCAAAATTATAACCAATATATTTCAGAAACTAAGAACTAGGTATGAAATCTAGCACTTCTAGTTTTCAAGATAAAAACATTACAAACTTTGAAACTGAGAAGTTTTGAATCTTCAAATTGTTAAAACAGTTTCTTGAAAATTAAATGAACTTTGTAACAAGAAAGATCAATCATTCATAAAGCATTGATTATGAAACACTTTCCAACAGCAATACAATTTTATTTAAACATCTCTAAAATGCAATATATTCAGTGGTAATATTTTTAAAATTATCACAATACTACATTAATTTATTATATTTGAAAACTTAAAACTTCATCGAAAAAACTGAACTTTATTCAAATGACGTTATTGAAATATAAATCACCTTGCTCTTTATGTAAAAGGTGTAAGTATTTCATTCATACACTTTTATTCCATTCATTTCATTCATCACAATACTACAATAATTTATTTTATTTAAAAATTTAAACCATGGAAGTTCAAGTAATTTAACGCTATACTTCATCAAAAAAATTGTCTGGTTTCTCTATGTAGAATCAATAAATGTTTCATTCATATAAGCTATTTTACAGACTCCGGAGCTAAATAATTTTGCATTAAAGAAATTCAGCAATTTCTATACAACTCATCCTACATCTTTATTTGCTTACATTCTCCATAAGTCAAAATTAGGCTTCATTGTAAAAATAATCAAAGTTTGATGATCATTTTAACTCAAATATATTGTAATTGCATTATTTCAGAGTGTAGATGCACTAAATGTAAGCAAAAATAAAGGGGGTTTAGGACAGATTCAACACTAAATATAAATTAAAGAGAACATTAAAAATTACGATTTTGTCACAAGATGGATGGCATTGATCATTTACATTCAAATATATTGTAATTGCATTGTTTCAAAATATAGATGCACAGAAATTAAGCAAAAATAAAGCGGTTTTATGATGGATATAACACTAAATATAAATTAAAAAGAACTTTAAAAATCATGATTTTAACACAAGATGGATGCCTTATTTTATTTTGAAGTGGGTCACGTGATATCTTTATATAATATGGGTGTAATTATTATTTTAATTTTTATTTCAAAAACTACCAAATATATTTTGCTGAAATTTTTTTCATATTTTTTATGGGATAATTTAAATATTTCCTAAAACTTTCGAAGCAATTTGTGAATTTTAAATTCACTTAAAATTTTGAAAAATTAGGTCCCATAGGGTTCAATGTTTCATTTCTTCAATCTGGGTTCATATTTCATTTTTTCAATCCGGGTTCAGTCCAAAACTAATTGGGTGATATTATTAATTTATATTCCCATAGGTCCCACAGACCATCTGAACAACATCCTAAAATTTCATTTTGATAAAGTCATTTTTACGATATTTGTCTTGCTAACGGACAGACAGATAGACAGAATGAGCAAAGTCATAAACACTTTTCAACTTTGTTGTAAAGTGTTAAAAACAAATTATTGATCTAGAAACTAGATTTCCTACTGAACACTTTTGTCGCTTATTGTTTATATCTATCTCTTCTTATAGTTTAGAAAATATTTTGAGTGGAAGTAAGTAAAATAAAGCAAAACTCACTCAAGACAAAAATTAATTTTTTTTTAAAAATAAATTTTTAATTAAAATTCTTTAATTAAAAGGAAATAAAGTAAATAAATATTTAAATAATTTTTGTTTATTCATAAATAGTACTCTATTTTAAACAAAGGAAGTATAAATTGTTTATATTTTTATCTATTAACTTTGGAGTTCCAAGTGTTCAAAGTGTTTATATTTTTCATAACGCTCCAACTTCAGCTGGATATATCATCCATAGACCTTATTCCCGTCAAAATGTAAATGAAAACTGTTAACACAGAACCATACAAAATATTTATTTACTTAAGTAGATGATTTTTATTTTCTATCTGATAATGGTGTAAATGTAATGCATAACTTGTAATATGCATAACTTATAATGTATAACTTATAATGCATAACTTATAATGTAATATGTCCTATGTTGCATAACTTTTATGCATGACTTCTATGCATGTTATATAACTTCTACGTCCTTGAATCATTACTTTCACAGTAAATCAGTTACTCAGTATGATAAATTAATAAATAAATAATAATATGAATACTCTAACTAATGGGTTAATTTTATTCGTTATTGTTTCAGGATCCTTACAACAACATAATTCGAACTGCTGTTGAAGCTATGGCAGCAGTATTTGGAGGCACTCAGTCTCTTCATACCAACTCATTTGATGAAGCTTTGGCTCTACCAACAAAATTCAGTGCTCGAATTGCAAGAAATACTCAAATCATTCTGCAGGAAGAAACTGGAATACCCCATGTATGTGTTTATTGTATTAGCAACTGCAATGCTTTTCAGTATTTCTCTGTTAGGCAGAAGGGTCATTCCATGCCAAATAAATGAGTCTCACAATGCCCTTTGGATTTGATAAAATTTGGTATGTCTCTTACTCTAACTAATGGGGTAATTTTATTCGTTATTTGAAGCAATATTTTTGAAATGGTATTCATTTAAAACAGAAAAATGCTCACATAGCTTGGCACTCGATTGCACATACATAAGTTGGTTTCTGATTAAGATATGGTAAAAAAAAATATAGTAGTACTGAAAGGTAATTTTGTAGGCTTTCATATCATATATAACTAATTTAACATTTTAAGATCATATAATGTTTACTTTGACCATAAGTTCATTTTGTTTATTCCTTCAACACCTTTGGCTTTAAAATAAAATTGGCCCAGTATGAAGATATGTTGGAGATAGATGTAATATATTCAGTACAGGATAATAATTCGAATTTGGATATGTTTCTCAGTTTAGGTAGAAATTTGAGGCTGATTTGTAAGTCCTACATAAATTCAGTACATAAATTCAGTAAATGATCATAATTTTCATTTGAGGGCATTCTGGATTTAGTTAAAAGTATTTGGAAAATATGCAGGTCTAGGTATTTTATGAGAAAAAATATATAAAAATCAGGCAAGTACATTTTTCCAAGAATTTGCTGAAGACAAAACTTCATTAAAATTTAATATATAGATAATTACAGCTATATAATTAATTTTAGAATATTTTTCTCACCAACCAAATGGCTATGCATAAATAGTACAACTACACTTGTTTAAGAAAAATGGCAATAATCATTAATGTATGGGTTTTTGCAAGTTGAAAAGTCTCTTAAATTATAGTTTTAAGTTGATATATCTGATGTAATATAATGAGGGGTTTTCATATTAAAAATTTATAAAAAAATATTTTATATAATAAAATAAATTGCTAGTCTTTTTGTCTGTGCGTCCTTGCCATCTATAGCAGAAAATCAAAGCATCTGACAGAAGTGAAATTTTGTACAGAGCTGCTTCAGACCCCTGTAATGTATACATCGGCTAGATATTATTTAAAATTCAAATTAGGTTTTTAGTTATTTTATGTTGAAACATGATATTTATGCAAATCGGTGCCTTAGTAATTCAAAATATTATCACAGAGTATCTATCTTGATGTCATTGAAAAGATTGAAAAACGCTCTTTCTAATGCTCCTTAAACTGAACCTGTAGGACAATTCCTATGTATTTATTTATTTTTAAAGGAAGATTAGCATAATCCTATGGTTTGACAAAAGTATGGATGTATGTTTTTGCATTCTAACAATTTTTTTTTTGTAATTATCTATTTTCTGTTAATTATCACCCAAAAGCATAAAAATTGAAATTTTCAATATTTTTCTTTCCCTGATTTTCTGGCAAAAATATGGGTGTATGTTTTTGCATTCTAACAATTTTTTTTTAATTATCTATTTTCTGTTAATTATCACCCAGAAGCATAAAAATTGAAATTTTCAATATTTTTCTTTCTCTGATTTTCTGGGCATTGCTATGATGGGGAGAAGTGAATATTTGTACGCATACATAACAAATATGTACATGACTACACTTGTGTTGAAACAGAAGGGTTTGTTTTAAAATAAAAGAAGGTAAGATGATTTTGTTTCAAAACAAGCTATTTGGAAATTGAATGTTGTCTGTATCTGTATTATTTAAGTAGAGGGATCTTATTTAGGATTCAAACAATGTTGGATAATTCATTCTAGTGGTAAAATAAAAAAAAGAAATCTGTAATTTAATAGTCTGACTTAGTTCAATTTTTAGGTCATTGATCCTTGGGGTGGCTCATATATGATGGAATCTCTTACCAATGAACTGTATGAAGAAGCTAGAAAAGTAGTGGAAGAGGTAAGATGGCCTGATTATTATTTTATCGTGAGCATCATTAATAATATAAAAAGAATATCTGTGTGCAGTGTTCTTATGATATACATATATATATATATATATATATATATAATATTGAAGAGTTTTTATTTTACTTGTATTATATATATTTGAGATTGATCATTAATAGAAAATGTTCTGTGTTGCAAAAGTGAAAGGAAGATGGACTGAAATGTAAATGTGACATCAAATATACTATACGACAAGCCATTGAATATTTTAAAAAAACATGATAAGTAACATTATATATAAAACAGGTACTAAATTGGTATAAAATACCCCTTTTTCCCTGCTCCATATATAAGTAAAGGAATGGAATAAGAATTACATGTGGTAAAGATGGGTGAAATTTTTTTTTAATTACACATTAAGATGAAAGTATTTGCATATAAATCATATATGTAATGCAGGTACTTAAGGTACTAATCCCCTTGTTCCCTGCATAAATATACATGGTGTAAATGCAAGAAATGTGTTTAAGATGAAAAGTTGCAAAACAAAAACATTGTTTTGCACGATGAGCTATACCTTTTCTAGTTCTCATAAAAATTTTTTTGAAATTGAATAATTTGAATAAAGTGAAAAGCATTTCCGAAACCATGTCCGTTACCAAGGGCCATATATGTTTTGTTAATGCAGATTCTACGTTTCTGTGTGCATTACTGTAAATTGTGTTACAGAAATAATGCACATGGCCCGACGTAGAAGAAAATATAAATTGGATCAGATATATAAGAAATCAAATATAAAAATCAAATATAACAACGTGTGGCTAAGTATTTATAGGAGAATACAATGTAATGAAAAGATATAAGAATATATAATAATATAAATGTATTTACCGGAAAAATTATTTAAAATTGTTTGAGATTGATCTGACAATATGTTGCAGTAATTGTAGCAAGGTGTTGAATTTAAAATTAAAATGTGTTGTAATAAATGAAAAAATAAGGTTTGGCAGGTAGGTATTTTGGATAGTGGTGTTTATGAATTTAAAAAGATGTTCTTTGTAGTAACATAGTGTACTTAACATTTTTATTTTTAATAACTGGTTATTAATAATACTTTTAAATACTGATTTTGAAAGATTGGACGAATAATGTTGAAGTTTATTTACTTTGAAGTTATAAGTTTCTGTTTTGTTGTGTATTTTAAATTTTAATGTGTCTGCATTTTGAATTTTTAAACTAATGTTTAGATAGTTGGTCCAGTTTGATGTATATACATTTTCAATTAGTTGTAGATTAGGTGGGTAAAAATTAAAGTTTAATATAGGTGCTTCATTAGTAATTCCAATAATAATTAGATCAACAATAAATCTGTACATGATATGACTGTTGAAAGGGTACTGAATTTCGTAAAAATGTAGATAAAGGTTGGCCAGTATTGTGGATGAGATTCCTCCCTGTGGTATTCCCTTATTTAATTTGTATATGCAATTTCCATGAGATATATACTGTTTGAACAGAATGAATTTTAATAATGTTTTGAATTTTGGAAAAGATATGTTTTTTGATTGAGTAAATTGTTCATATAAATTTAGTATGACTTTATATAAATCATTAATTAATCAATGTTATTAAAGAGGTCTTTGTGAAATCAAAAATTTTAATATGTATGTAAGGTAGTTGTTTTAGGTTATTAATCAGTTTTAAACTATTTTTGATTATATGTGTTTGTTATGTAGTTAAATGATCATAAATATGATTTAGTATCATTAGAAGTTGTTTGTCAGTAGCATAGGTGTATGAATTAAATGCTATAGAGTAACAGTTCTAAAAGAAATTGGTGATTTATGGAATTTAGGTATGAGTATCAGGTAAGGAAAATTAAGATTGTATTTTGTTTAAGAAGTTTATAGTAAGCAATAATATGTGTACTTATAATAGTGATATTAGAGTTTATAGGAGTTAATGAAATTGAGGTATGGAGTTACAGTTTGAGTTCGTCCAAATAAAATTTTTTGCAAATAAACGCATAATTACTTGATGCCTTATCAACATAAGTGATTACAAATTTGTCTTGTAGTAACTTGATCTCTTTAAAGATGTCTTGGTAATTATGTGTATATTTTGGTATAGGAAATTGTTGAATCAAATGTTTTACATGCTAGGTGACTTGTACTTGCCAGCGCTTAGAGGCTTCAAAAGGGCAGTGATATTTACCTGATATTTTATATATATATTTATTTAGATCAATGTCAAAAGCTTGTATTATTTTCTCTTTATTATAAAGTAGTGGTAGTCTGTATTTGGATCCATAGCTGAGAAATTGTTTGAGATAAGGTTCCTGAATTAAATTGAGATTTCCGGTGATTACATGTCCATGATGTTGGTCAATAAAGGGTAAATAGCATGATTCATTACATGAACAAGATACAGAATTGTTCAACTCTTTTGATAAAAGATTGTAGTTATATATTTTACGTCCTAATGGTACTGGATATTTATATGCTTTTATTATATTAATGTTTTTAATTGGAAAAACAGGATTGGCATTTTTCAAAAGTTTATGTAAAGTTGATATAATTAAATATAGGATTTGTGTAATTAATAACACAATAAGATTGTTTGGTTTTTTCTTTTTGGTGTGAAAGTGTGAGGTGAACACCTAACAGTCTTGCTCTTGTTAATAAAAGGACAAAAACACAGTGTCCGAAGTGTTTTTTGTTATTTCATTCTTCTCAGTCAATTGTAGATAGTGAATGTAAATTAAATAAATTTGCTAAATTTCTAAATCCAGACTTGGGGCATATAGTTACAGGAGATTTAGACATTGTTAGTGACAATGTGTTAAGAACCATTATGTCACTTGGCACTAAATTTAGGATACCTTCTTGTAATAATTCTCTTAAAGTTTTAAAATCAATTAATCTAGATCTTGATAAATATATATATAAATTAGCTTGTAAATACGCTCTGCCATTAGAGGCATTTAATATGTGGAAATTTACTATATTAAAATCAATTAAAAATGCTATTAGAGATATTAAATTGTCTAGATCTTTATATAATATTGATAATATTAAACATTCCATTAATGATTTACAAAGATCCTTTGTTATCACCTATGTTGATAAAGCCTCTAATAATTATGCTATTTTCTGTAAAAAGTTTTATATTCAATTTCTGTTAGATTATTTAAAAAATAATAGTCTTTTTAAACCTGATTTACATTCCATCAATAGTATTAAATTGAAAATTATCAATATGTATAGTGATTTAAATATTAAATATAAATATCTTAAATTTCCTTATATAGTGCTTATTCCAAAATTTCATAAAAATCCTATTAAATTTAGAACAGTTACTAGTGGCAATAATACTTACTCTACTACTGCGAGTAAATTATTACTAAATTCTTTAAATCTAATAAATAATAGTTTAAGCCAGACTAGCAATAATTACCATATTCTAAATAATAGTAAAGAATTAAAGAATAAATTAACATCTCTTAGAAAAATAATAGGATTTCAAACTTTTGATTTTAAAGATCTTTTTAATAATATTAAGATATCTGATCTATATGATGTAATTTTAGCTCTATATAATGCTTATATTACACCTCTTTCAAATCAAATTAAATTTATAAATTTTCCTAAACTTCTTCACTTTGTTATTTTCAATAATTATATTTTTCAAGGAAATAAATTATACTTACAAGTCTCAGGAGTTCCACAGGGTGGCTGCAGTAGCAGTATGCTAGCTAATTTATACCTTTATCATTATGAAAAGTCATTTACTTCAATAGATTATACTTTTTACAGATATGTTGATGATCTGATTTGCTTAGTACATACAGAAAATTATCTCATAGATATAGATTACTATCCAGACAATTTGGAATTAATTCCTAATGAAGCTACTATTAGTAAAAATGTTAATTTTTTGGATTTAAATCTTTTTATTGATCCTTCTAATAGAATTGTTACAAATTTATATGATAAAAAAGACTTTTATAATTTTAATATTAATAAAATCTTACCTTTTAATTCCTGTAACTCGATTCAATTGTTTAGAAATATTATACTCAATCAGCTTTTTAGAATTTATAGATTATCTGATAAAAAATTTCATGCTATGCATATCAATAATCTCAAAATTACTAGTAATTTATATAAATATCCCTCTTATTTAGTAAATAGTATTGTTAAAAAATTTAAAATAGCTGGATTTTTATAAATCTTTTCATAGTATCTTATATTAGCCAGACATCTCCATTCTCTTGTATTTTTTTTTTTTTTTTTTTTTTTTTTTTTTTTTTTTTTTTTTTACATTCACTTCCCACTTCAGCATTACTATTATTTGCCCCTCTTTTTAGTAGCTCTTTTTGTATATTAATACTTTTTCTTATCATTTCGCTTCACAGTTTTTCAATTCTTATGAATGGCAACAGTAAATGGTTTTTTATTTTTTCTTTACGAATGGCAACACGGGTCTCTTCTATCAGTGTTCCCTGTATTGAATCGATTGTACATACGCTGTGCTTTTTCCAGGTATTCATTTTTTCTTTTTTATTCCTTCTTTATGTATGTCGTCCAAGTAGAAATAGTTTATAGATTTAATCTATCTATTTCTTCAGAAACATACATTTTTGTGTTTGCTTCTACAAAAAACTTGGACATGATTAGATTTTTGTAGAGGTTAACAATTCATGATTTAGGCTTAGAGCCTCGTCCACGTGTAAGGCGTTTGTGCTTGATTTCGTTTGTTATACTTATTTCGATTCCATACCTTTGTATTATATATTTTTCATTGATTTGTTGATTCGATATTTATTTTATTTATTTTTTTTCCATTTGCTTGAGGATTAGTTGATTTTTCTTTTGTTTTGTAAGCCAGTTAGATAGTTGAATTTAGTTTAAGTTTTTCTTTTTTTGTTTCCATACCTTTTAATTTGGTTGATTTTCTGAAACTTGATAGCTTGTGTTTTGTATTTTTTATCCATTTGATTGATGATTTGCTGTATTATAATTTATTCTGTGGATGTTTTAAAAGTTAGGTTTATCGTGTTACATCTTCTTACTTTTCGTTCATTGGATTTTCAAACTTCTATTATATATATATATATATATATATATATATTATATATAAAAATTATTCAAATTATATATACTTTTACGAAAGACAATCCACTCTGATTACATATAACATTTCTATTTTTCGCTACATTGATGATGTTTATCTTTGTTTTTATACTCCACATGATTCGTTACCCACGCTTAATATTTATCCACCCAATCTTGAGTTAATACCTAATGAATCCCACCTTTTCAAATTTGTAAATTATCTTGATATCATCATTTATATACAAAATAACTCGTTCAGTACTACTACTTATGATAAGAGACATCAATTCAAATTTAATGTAAAATTCTTCCTTCATTATTCTTCCTGCTTTAGTACCAAGTTTTTAAAAATCTAATCATTAGTTATTTGCTCTGAATCAAACACCTTGATAGTAATTAGTGTACACTATCACATATTAATCGTTTCAAAAGTCTGTGCTATATGTACAATTTTCCCACTTTATTTGGAAATCGCAGTATAAGTACCATATTCAATAGTAGTGGAAGCACCATAAAATAAACACCGCCCCAGTGGGTTAAAATAAAAATGGGCAAATACTAAAAAAACAGTAACTTTGGTTATACAAAAACGTGCAAAATTAAAAAAAACCCACTTCAGCAGGTAAAGAAAAAAGTTCAAAACACTAATAAAACTGTTAAGGTGGATATCTAAAAAGTAAATAAAATAAAATCAGACTACGGCTCCAAAAAACAACTGTATTCATACTTTAAATGTTTTCATTCATAGTGGTCACTTCTCGGTTAGTTTTTTCACTCTTGGGTTTGTCTCACCGAACACATCTGCAACTACTTCCACTTCCTCTAATCTGGTCCATTCCATATCAGTTTTTCGCGTGGTATGCATTTAAGCTGGATCACGTGATCAGACTCCCATGAAGATTTTTCAAGCTGGCAGACTTCAATTTGTGAGTTGCTTTTTTTTGCATATTTATGCATTTGTGCTCTATTTTTTTCATGATTATGTGTTATTTTATGATATATAAGTTGAATTTTGTCCTGAATTGTTTCTTTGTGAATTTCGTTTATTCCATTGTTGGGCACAGATTGCATAAAATTTTAACTACGTTTTTTTATGCAATTATAGAAACAACATATTTTAGTATATCTGTCTAGAATGTGCCTCTGAAGACATTTCTGGCAGATATATTATTCATTGATTTATTTTCTTTTTCCTGGTCATTCCATGTTCTACTTTTCCTGCTCTTCCATGTTACTTTTTACTTACTGCTTTTAATGCAATTAAATATACTTTAATATTTTACCTGCGGTTTGATGCTGTGTATACTGATTTGTACTCCTGCACTTTTGTTTTTATTATTTTAATATATATATATATATAATAAAAGTTTCAAATACCGAAGCATGTTAAAAGAATTAAGGATACATTGCAAATATGAATAGTTAAAAATACTAAAGATATTAAGTAATAAAGAAGGACAAAGCAAAATGCATTTAATTTATTGTGCAAATGCAGCTTATAAATAAAATGATTTCAATAATAATAATAGTTTGAAAATCCAGTGATAGAATAGAGAGAAGTTGCAACCCAAAAATCCCCAACATTAAAAAATGCCTAACAAATAAAAAAGTATCAAACAGAGAATCATCAATCAAGTGGAAAATAAAATGCAAACCTTTAGTCATCAAGCTGAACACAAACAACAAACATCAATTGAAAGGAATCGATAATAGAAAATCAAATAAAATCAAAGCATTAAAGCTTTACACGTGGACAAGTCCTAGGCCTAAACAAATGAATTGTTCATATCAATAAAACTCTTCTTCAAGTCCCAGTATTTTATCAAAATGAACACAAAATGCATGTTTCTGATATCAGTGATAGATTATATCTATAAACACTGATAACTTGGACTACATGCATAAAGACTGAAAAATTATAGGAAACAAAAATACCTGAAAAAACATTGCATATGTCAGATCCATTGGAGCCTTGAATAAAGAGACCAATATTGCCAATCGCACAAAATAAAAAGTTGAGAACTACTGTTGCCAATCATGAGAAATAAATAACTGTAATGCGAAAAGGTGATAAAAGGTGATATTCAACAGTAAGAGCTACAAAATAATGGGGCAGATGATAATAGAAACATAGAGGCTAAATTTTAAGGGGATGTAAATACCTGGTAATGCTTATTCAAGAGAAAGTGGATGTCTAGCTACTTTAAGATACTAAGGAGAGAATTTAAGTATATTCAACAATTCCAAACTTTGTAACTATACCATTAACTGAATATGCTAGATATTTATATAATTTACTGGCAATTTTTAGTTTATTAATATGCATAGCATGAAATTTTTTATCTGATAATTTATAAATTCTAAAAAGTTGGTTAAGTATAATATTTTTAAACAATTGAATCGAGTTACAGGAATTAAATGGTAATATTTTATTAATATATTTCAAGGAAATAAATTATACTTACAAGTCTCTGGGGTTCCACAAGGTGGCTGTAGTAGCCGTATATTAGCTAATTTATACCTTTATCATTATGAAAAATCTTTTACTTCAACAGATTCTAATTATAAAATTTACAGATATGTTGATGATCTGATTTTTTTGGTTTTTATAGACAACTGTGTCATAGATATAGATTTTTATCCAGATAATTTGGAACTAGTAATTCCTAATGAAGCCACTATTAGTAATAACATTAATTTTTTGCATTTAAATGTAATTATTGAACCTACTAATAGGATAGTTACTAATTTATATGATGAAAAAGATTATTTTAACTTTAACATTAATAAAATATTACCATTTAATTCCTGTAACTTGATTCAATTGTTTAGAAATATTATATCAACTTTTTAGAATTTATAGATTATCAGATAAAAAACTTTATGCTATGCATATTAATAAGCTAAAAGCAGCAAATTATATAAATATCTAGCATATTTAGTTAATGGTATAGTTAAAAAGTTTGGAATTGTTGAATATACTTAAATTCTCTCCTTAGTATTTTATATTAGCCAGGATATCCACTTTCTCTTGAATAAGCATTACCATGTATTTACATCCCCTTATAATTTAGCCTCTATGTTTCTATTATCATCTGCCCCATTATTTTGTAGTTCTTACTGTTGAATATCACATTTTATCTCCTTTTCGCATTACTGTTATTTATTTCTTACGATTGGCAACAGCAGTTCTCAACTTTTTATTTTGTGCGATTGGCAACATTGGTCTCTTTATTCAAGACTCCAATGGATGAGACATATGGTGTTTTTTCAGGTATTTTTATTTCCTATAATTTTTCAATATTTATGCATGTAGTCCAAGTTATCAGTGTTTATAGATATACTCTATCACTGATATCAGAAACATGAATTTTGTGTTCATTTTGATAAAATACTTGGACTTGAAGAAGAGTTTTATCGATATGAACAATTCATTTGTTTAGGCCTAGGGCTTGTCCATGTGTAAAGCTTTAATACTTAGATTTTATTTGATTTTCTATTATCGATTCCTTTCCCTTGATGTTTGTTGTTTGTCTTCAGCTTGATGACTAAAGGTTTACATTTTATTTTCCACTTGATTGATGATTCTCTGTTTAATACTTTTTTATTTGTTAGGCATTTTTTAATTTTGGGATTTTTTGAGTTGCACCTTCTTTCTATTCTATAACTGGATTTTCAAACTATTATTATTAATATATATATATGTACTATATATATATATATATATATAATTTTAATTACTTGTATTTTAGTTACCTGTGACATCTTTTATATTAAGTGGTCTGATGAGCACATGTAAAAATAAAAATAAAAATAAAATAGACCCATTGTTTGCGTTAAAATAATTCCTTATAAAACAGGTTCTAAATAGGCATTAAATACTCCTTGTTCCCTGTTCCATATATAAGGTAAGTAATTGAAAACTGGATCTCATGTTGAGAAAGCTTGGTAATAATATAAGTCTGTAACTGCACCCAATAATGAAATTAATATTTAAAAAATTTTTTTTAAACATATATGTAAACTTTAAAAATCATATATATATATATATATATATATATATATATATATATATATATATATATATATTAATTTTTTAAAATTTTGAAGTTAATAAAATATTTTAAAAGTTAGATACATATTTTGTCTAAAAAGTTTTCGCAGAATTCAGCTAAACTTTGGAAAGCATCTGTATATGGTATATACATGTATTTTCACACATTTGGTTGTGATGGCTGGTTTCATCATGTGTTATTATAAAAGCATGCAGGATATGCCAAGTGCCAGACCATTCTAAGTAACTCAGTTTTTAAAAAGATGATACTTTAAATAAATAAATATTTTTCTTAATCTAAACTAATCTATTATCACATAGTTCTACATTGAGTAATATTATATACTATAAGTAATGTAACTATTTTTTCTGTACCAAAAAAAGGTGAGAGGTATCAGTTATGGTTAGTTAAACTCAAGCAACAAACAATTTAGTCATTAGTTAATAAAAATAAATAAAATAAAGTGCAATATCTTAACAATTCTGTAAGTTAAATGTTAACCAGATTTTATGAGAGAATTTTAATTATATATTTATATTTTCTTAAATTTGGCAATGACATTAACTGCAGTTGCTCTCAACTGTCTGCATTGGACTGGAATTATTAAAATAAACTTGATCTTTCAAGCACAATGTATGAATATTTAGATAGCTTATTAAAAATTCTAAATATAAATAGCATATATTAAAATTTACCTTGGTAGTCAATAACGTTTTAAGTGTTCTTAGTGTGGTCAATATTTTGATTTTTCTCTTGTTTAGTTTACTTATATGTGCAAAAGTGCATTTCCTAGGGGCAACTGGTAAGCCAAGAATAAACTGAATTATTTTTAATAAATGTTTGTATTGAATGTTCTACGTTTTTAAATATGTGCATATTTGAATCTCTTTCCTTATCATACCAGGGTGATATCAACTGCATAAAGCAGGACTTTATCAACTCATTTAAAAAACAAAGTTGGAACATTTTATTTTTCCGAAATAATTTCTGGGTACAATGGGATGGGAAGCTGAAATGTGGGATAGTTTCATTAAAATCAGGACAACTGGTTACCTTATAGTTTATATAGGGGGTCAGAGTTTTTTTTATTATCCAGGGCGCATATGGGTGCTTGAAAATTGGGAAAGTACTTGAATTTTAGATTAATATTTTCAAGGCCTTGAAAGTACTTGAAAATTCCGATTTTCTTGATTAAGTCCTTGAAAGTGCTTGAAAAAGTCAGGGTTGAAAGTGTTCTGCAGATTCACAGCATTATGTTTTTTCTGAGAAGTTCTGCTTTCTCTGGAAATTTCCCTAGCAGTTATACTGTCACTGAAATTTTCCTAAACAACGTTGTGTTTTCTGAAAAATTTCTTCAATGGCTTCAGCAATTAACAATAATGTTAGTTTTGCTATGATTTTTACTCCCAGAAATGCATACAACTTCATAATATGGAAGAAATGATGTCCTTGAAAAATAATTGCATGGTACTTGAAAATCCTTGAAAAGTGCTTGAAATATGTTTAAGGAAAGTGTATTTACCCTGATTATCTGACCCTCTATATTTCATTTCATGATTTCACTATTGAAAAATCCTAAAACTACTCATAATTTCTTTCTTCACACTATAAAACATCAACTCCTCAACCAGAGACTCATTACCAGCAGAAAATAGCTTTGTTTATTGCACTGATTATTAGCTTAGGCAGGACTGGGCAAATCCTGTATGCCAAGTTGTCATGGCACCTATGAATTTGAGTATGGCACCAAGTAAGTTTCAACTTCGCTATAACCAATTTCAAAATTTTTTACTCTAAAAATTTTATATTTTCACATCTATTAAGCACAATTTTCGGTAGTTTCGAACCTTCCACTTCTGGACATGATCAAGAATCTGAATTTTATCGCAGCACCACAGATGCATGTCAAAATGAACAAGATATGTGTATGGTATTTAAGAGACAAGATGAAGAATAACTTTCATTAATGTTAGCCACTTAGCTTTATACATTGTTTAACTTAGTAGTGTACAACCATTTTGTTGGTGTAACCTCACTTAAGTTTTATTATATTTAGGAGACCCCATGCCACCATGTAAATAACATAGTTAAAAGTTATAATTAAATATACAATTTTAAAAAGTCATATTTTACATTCGTCAATGTTAGTTACATTTAGCAATTAAAAATGTCAAAATGTTTCATCTAGCTTTAAATACTGTGTAAGATATTTTTAAAGCAAGAAAACACTATTAAGAAAAAATGTTATACAAAATGTTTAAGAGTCCTAATGAGAAATGTGAGCGTAAATCTATATATTAAAATGAAAAATAAACACAATTATTTTGTATCCTTTCTATCTTACATATAAAAGTCAGTGACCCCTTAAAAATCCATTGCAACAGCAAATAAAATCGCGACCCAACATATGTGCACCGCTGGTTTAATTTCATGCATAAACTTAGCCAGGATCCTGATTAAATTTACAGTGCTAGATGTTATTGTTCAGGCAATGGATGATTATGACCATCTAACTCCTGGCTTAGTGATGTTAGTATATGTGTTTTAGTTCACATGTTAAAAACAAAATGGAGCAGTATAGAACTTTTACTTTTAATTTGAAAAATAATACAAATTTTGAATGTGAAAATTGCATTATCAGAGTATAATACAACAACATACAAAGATGGCATCCAAATTTTTGGATTGGCTCTTGGTTACAAATAGAATTTGTATAATATTTTCTTCAAGGATTTTCCAAATAACGGAGTTCCTAGGATAGCATGAGATTACTATTAATTTAATACTCCAATCTAAGGGGCAATTGGGAAAGAGTAATAAAAGATAAGTTACAGAAGAGAAAATTCAAAGAGTGGGCAATGCTCTTGGATTCAGATTGTGACGAATCGGCTTAAAGTGTTGCATTTCATAGAGTGTATAAAAGTATTTAATTTGACAACTTCAATGTCTATGATCTGTGCAAGAAAACAGAAAATAAAGACAATTATTTTTAGGTTGAAAGCATGGGTGGAATGGCAAAGGCAGTTGCGAGTGGTATGCCTAAACTTAGAATTGAAGAATGTGCAGCAAAAAAACAAGCTCGCATAGATAGTGGAAAAGGTAATGTTTTTCTGTAAGATGCATTTGTGATTAATTTTGTTCTATAGATTTAAAACTTTTTAATTGCATTCTTTTAATATAATTTAATTAAAATAGAATTAAATTATGTTAAAAGAATCATAGATAGTGGAAAAGGTAATATTTTTCTGTAAAATGCATTTGTGACTCATTTTGTTCTACAGATCTGAAACTTTTTAATTGCATTCTTTGAATATAATTTAATTATATAAATATAATTAAATTATGTTAAAAGAGTCAAACTCTATTTTTATTTTCATTATGTTGATAAATCAAAACAAGTTGAGAGTAAGTTCAATATGGGCAATGTATTTTTATATGGGAGTTTTATGAAGGTTCAACATTTCAAAACTTGTTAAGAAATATTTACTATAATTAAATTACTATTTATACAGAGCTAGAAACAGAAATGAACGCGAAAAGCAAAATATGGTCATTAATTAGTTTGTTCAGCATTCAGAATATATTTGACATTTTGATAATAAATTTTTAAAAATTTTTTCACATATCTGTTTCAAAACTTTACACAAAGTGTTTCAGTAAATATATTATATTACCCTATTATGTCCCCTTTTATTAAGTATAAGGCAGATTGGTTTATTGCTACCTTCATATAATACCACTTGATGATATGTATATACATTTCATTAGTAGGTTCTTAGCCTTTTTTTAAACTCTATGGCCACTTTTAAGTTTTGTTTGTTAAATTTTGATACAAATGGGGAAAATAGAACTAGCTTTATATTTAAAATGGTCCACTAAAAATGACAAATCTGGATAAAGCTGTATTTTGTTTCATTCAAAATGTTCTGAGCATGGACTACGTCTTTTTATAGTTTTGAGCAAGTGCTGTGTGTTTTTATGGTTTTGAGCATACATCACATGCAGAAATAGTTTCTCCACTCGCAGATGATTAATTGTTAACAATGGCTCCTAAGAAATAATCACATGTGTCAGTTAAATAATATTTTAATAAAAGTTTTAGAGTTAATTGCTTCAATGAACTCAAATAATGTTTATATAAGCAATGGGAAATGTACCATGAATGTTTACAACCCCAGTGTAACCACCACAATCTTTCTAATTTTGAATTTTACCTTTTTATTAATATTGTATAAATGTTATTATTTTTAATAGTTTACATAATTACTAAATAAAATATAATATTATTAATTTCAGTAAAATTAATTTAACCCAAACAAAATTTAATATAATTATCTGGGTAAAGTTGAAAACTTAAAATGAAACTAGCTGTGGCACCTGTAGCTAACTGCTGGTTATACAAAAAGAAAGAAAAATGTTTTTTTTAAATACCTGGTACATTTCCGGTTCTTACTAGATACGTAACAGAGTGGCCGCAGACCTAGAAAACTGGGAAAACCTGGAATTATCAGGGAATTTTATGCTTCTGGAGATATCGGGGAAAAATCAGAGAATTCCATTGAAAGTAGGGGAAAACTGTGAATTTCTGAAATTTTTTTTCATTTACCGACCTTATAGTTTTCTTTTAGCTGAATAGATAATGCTTGTTCATTCTATGATGTCACATTTTTCATCTCTCGTCACTAGACCCATCACTCATCTCCTTTAAATATATTTCTGAACAAGAGACTGGAAGAAGAGTTTTCATCAACAGGCAACATGACCTCAATAAACATCCTTTGAGGGGCAATGTTTCAGGGAATTTCAAAATGAATTTCTTGTGACCACCATGTGTAGGCATGTCACAGTTAATAATAGACACCAAATTTTCTGAAATGGGACAGATCTAACATGCAGTAGGGAAATATATAGCCCAGGCTGTCTGCCCACTGCACAAGCAGGTCCCAACTAATGATAAATGCCGAGATTTACGATTTCTTGTGAAAATATCTCCTAAGAATGCTTTCATGTGCATATGCAGTGAGTGCAGAGGAATTTAAAAAAGAAAAAAAGAAAAACATATATTCAAAAACTTTTTAGAGACAATCACTTGAATTTATCATCAATTCTATATTGTAATGAAATTAGGCTTAGTATAAAATTCTCAAACAGTAAAATATTACAAAAATAGGAATTTGAGAAATTTTCTTCCCACTTTTTTGTCTTTCAGAAATACATCTTTCAGAACATGTGGTAAAAACAGATGATTAAATGTCTCCTTTTGATCAGTTGTTGACAAATAAATTAAAATCAAAATAACTTAACAGAATAACAAAAATTATTTAAAAAAAAATAGATTTGCCCTTCTCGCATTTTGACAGCTCAATACTTATTCACAATACATAATTTCTTCATGTTTTATCCTATTTAACATTCAATATGAGATTGATGCTTTAAGAGTTTTCAGTAAAATACATTTGGCAAAACATGTGACAAAAAGTTTGTTAGAAATGTTAATAACTTAGCTATTTATCATCTTAATAAATTTGATGAAATTTAAAATTAATTTAAATTTTACTATTGTTGGTTCATAGCTACTATTCAATTATACTACTCTGAGTCGATGTTTTTTAAAAGTGTAGGAAAAGTGGGTTCATGGTCACTATCAACTTATACTACTTCAAGACACTATAGACTACATAAACTGTCCAATATCACATTTTTTTTTAACAGTGTAGGGAAATTTAGTTGATGGTACTACTGATTGAGTGTACTACTCAGTTAAATTACTATACATTCCATCCTAGCTTATTTCCCCCCCCCGAAAAGTGTAGAGAAGTCTGTTTATGGCTGTCATCAACTAATACAACTCATGGACTTTACCATATAATTCACAAATGATCCATTATCCTATTTTTTCAAATACTGTAGGAAAGGTCACTTGTTAGCTACTATTGATTTATGTAAATTGGACACAATACTTAGTATACCTCATGAGAATCTGACTACATATGTCCATTTCTTAAAGCAGCGAAGTGCTAAATAACATGAATTAAAACCTGTTTCTGTCTGTTTGTTATGACCGGTTAAAACAAGAGAACGAACCAATGGATTTTCATATTTCTTTCATTCGTTTATTAAATTCTAATAAGAAGCAGTTTATACAAAAACGTTGAACCAATTTAATATATAAAAGTGAAAATTACAAATTATATTTCCAAGGTAAAAATCTCCTGAAATAAGCTATCAACTTGGGTGAAACTCTAAAAAATGCCTATAATTTGAAAATGGCTCCACCTATTTTCACCCTATTTCGACTGGTTTGTTAAGCTTAACAAGGAACACATCCATGGCTAAAATATTTCAGATTATATATAATATTAATTTCATTTCAGTAGTATCTCGGATGAAGCTGGGTATTTCTGCTAGTTAATCTATATATAGAAAGTAAATAATTAAAAATTGAGTCTGTAATGAAAGTCATGTGCTGCTTATATCCGATTTTTTTCTGTTGCTTTCACCTTACTGATAGTTCTCAATGCTTACTCTGTATTTAGAGGTCATTGTGGGAGTGAATAAGTATAAGAAGGATAAAGAAGATCCCATTGATGTGCTGATCATTGATAACTCAAAAGTGTGTGGTTTGCAGATTGCAAAGCTGAAGAAAATAAGAGCTACTAGAGATGCCAATCATGTATGTCATTTTTGTTGTATTTCTAACTAGAAAATGTACCCACCATTACCCAGAATTTAAGATGCACATTGAACAGGGTGACCACAGACCTGGAAAACCGGGAAAATCTGGAATTATCAGGGAAAAATTAGGGAATTCCGTTAAAGTCGGGAAAAACTACGGATTTGTGCAATTTTGTTTTCATTTTCTGACTTTATAATTTTCTTTTAGCTAAATGAACAATGCTTGTTCATTCCATGATGTCACATTTTTCATTTTCCATTGTTTTAGCCACTTCTGAACAAGTGGCTGGAGAGAGAGTTTTCATTAACAGGCGACATGACCTCGATAAACATTTTTTGAGGGGGAAAGTTTCAGGGAATTATCAGGAAAATATCAGGGAATTTTAAAATGAATTTCTTATGTCCAACCTGATTGAAACATAGTAAATTCTCGGGAAACCTAATAATGCTTTTATGATAAATTAAAACAAAATACTCAGTGTTGCCTGGGTCTTAAATAGGCACTTACTACTTATAAATAATTAAATAAGTGTCCGCTGCATAGATAATACATTTGAACGCAATTTAAAATAGCTTTGCTCTGGAAATTACATGCTTCAAATCACACATGCTCTTTGCAAAAGCAAAACAATAAAAATAAATAAATAGGATGAGGAGGAAAGACATGGTTCAAATCATCCTGGCACAGACTGTGTTGCCTAGGCAGGCATGCACAGTAAAATCCACTAGTAGAAAGGTTGAATCAATGGATTTCTCAGAAAATGTGTTGGTTGCTTTGTGATCACTTAAATAAAGTACTGATAAAATTAAAAATGTTTTTTTTTTGTTAGAATGCTGAGATATATATGGAACTTTTAGCCAAATTATAGAATTGTGCTAATCTTAATTTTTTGGATGCGGTAATACGAGAGTCATTCTAAAAATAAAGAATGTTTGTTTCTCTATATATTTTTATTTAAGATAATGAAACAAAAATTATTTTACAACACATATGATACCTTAGCTATTTTTCTACATAGTCACCATACAAATTTAAACATTTGTCATAGCATATCACCAGTTTTTCTATGCCTTCTGCATACTCAGTTACCGTCAAATTGTTAAATCAGTCATTAACGTCCTCTTTTAGTTCGTTGTCATTTCCATAGTGGTACCCGGCCAAAAAATCCTTCAATTTGGGGAAAAGATGGTAATCACTCCGAGCCAAGTCCGGGCTATAAGGAGGATGTTCAAAAGCTTCCCACTTAAACTGCTGAAACAAGTTGTTCGTCAATGCAGCAGCATGCAGACATGCGTTATCATGAAGAAGCACAATGCTTCTGGACAACAATCCCCGCTGTTTGTTTTCAATGAAGCAGTGAAGTCAGTGAAGGGTCTGACAATAGGCCGCTGCATTTATGGTCTCCCCTCTAGGCATGTATTCGATGAGTAGGACGCCCTTTTGACCCCAAAACACTGTAGCCATAACCTTTTTGGTGCTCATAATTTGTTTGGCTTTTTTTGGTCTTGTTGGGAATCGGGAATTATGCCATTCCATTGACTGGCACTTTGTTTCTGGAGTTTTATGTGAAATCCAGGTCTCATCACCAGTAACAATGTGGTTCAAAAACTCCTCTCCACCCTTGTTGTACCGACTGAGAAAAGTCAGTGCAGCTCCCATTCGTTTTTGTTTGTGTTCATCTGTCAAAACTCGAGAAATCCACCTGGCACACACTTTTGTGTAGCCCAAATCATCACTAACAATTTCATAAAGAACTGTTTGTGAAATTTCAGGAAGGAATGAATTGAGCCCATCTATAGTGAAACGTCTATCCTGTTGCATTTTTCCCTTGATTCTTGATTTGAGTTTGTCAGTCACAACTGAAGGTCGGCCTGAGCATTTTTTGTCATGAATATTCGTTCACCCGCCATTAAACATGATGCACCATTTTCGAACTGAAGCTTCATTCATCACATTACTATAAACCTCGGTTATCTGTCTGTAAATTTCGATTGGGCAGATTTTTTTCGCATTCAAAAAGCGTATTACACTACGAACCTCACACTTGGCGGGATCTTTAATTTTCTTACACATTTCAAAGTCACGCTATAAACAGTAAACGACTATTGCAACTTGCTGTTAGCATCAGACTGGCGTGAAGGAATGGGAAGGTTCATGACGTGGCGGTGGGGGGAGAACTGTGTGGCTCGTCAGATCAAAACGTTCTTTACTTTTAGAATGTCCCTCATATATATATATTTTCACATATAACTCTCTCATAAAAATACAAATTTCGATGTATATTTAAAGAAATAAATAAATCTAAAGAAATTGTTCTGCAAATTAAGTTTAAATGTCATTGGAAAAAATGTTCATTTTCTTGAATGTTGTCAAGATAGAGACTCTGTGATATTATTTTTGGTTGCTAAGATACCAATTTGTATGAAAATCTTAAAACACAAAATAACTAAAAGAGTAATTCGAATTTAAAAAAAAATGCAGAAGGGCACCCTTCCAGGTCCTGAAATACCTGTGTACCAAATTTCATGGCTGTACGACTTTTAGATGTCCTACCACAGACCACACACACAGAAGCACAGACTTTATAAAGTACTAGAAAATGTACCTGGCATTGCCCAGGAGTTAAAGCAGTGTAGTTATATAAAATAACAAAATAAATCAATTTTATTCATATAAATAACAGTGAAAATTGTATGTAATCTATGTGCATTGGCACAATAGGCATGATATGAATCCCCTCTAAATCACAATGCCAAAATCCATCATTTATGGAGATTCTATGTTTTACATTATATTCACAATTAGACCAATTCGGTCATATCTGTTAGACACCATAAAAGTAAACAAATGATGTATTATGATAACGATATGGTTAAAAGTTAAAGTATTGGATATTTCCGGTTAACTGTTTGGATTTCGGATCATTTGTTTAGTGTCCGAGTTGAACTACATTTGAGTTCCAGCACATTGTATTGTAGCTGACCGGAATATGCTAATTTTCCGTATCACTGGAAATTAGCATACTCCAGAAGTGGTGAACAGATGATGGGTATAAATGTCCAGTGCTGGTAATGACACTGGAACAGCTGTAGAAGATTTGGCTTTGACTGGAGAGCTAGTTGCTCACAATATGCTTTGAGAAACATTGTACTTGTAGAGGTTGTTGCTCTGAGTTACTTTTGATGAGCTTGTTGTTGAAGCTCTTGATACTTCTTAAACTGGTAGCTGGTGTTTAGCTATGTACTGCAAAAGCCAATATGTTATGGCTACACTCGGTATTTGGAGAGATATGTTTCTCTGATGTAACTTTTTGTGAGCTGCATCAAAGTTAAAGATGCATGCTATAATTCATTCTATTATTATATGATTTCGTGAGTAATAGTTTGATTTTATTTTTACTCACTGTTGCTTGCATTGAATCACTTCGTGTCATACCCACTGCTCTACTTATCCTGATGTTGTAAAAATTATATACCTCAACTGAAATTCGACCAACAATATCTTCCGCAAACAACGTAATTTTTATATTTCCAATAAATAAGTTCTCACTACTTAAATAATACAAATACGGATAATACCATACTCAATTTCCAAATCCTCTGTGTTATGCACTCCACTTGCACAATAGAACAGAAATGATCATCCCCATCCCAAATTATCCATTTTTCTCAACCTTTAACTCCTTTTTCTCAATCTGTCCAATCCTGAGCAGGAGAAAGTTGCTGAGACGGTCTGGACTGCAATGGGAAAACACTCGGCTGATTCACAAATTTTTAAGTGTTCTCTGTTAGAAAAATATAATTAATCAACAGATGGGTTTGAGGGAATTATTTTTTATTCTGGAGCAGTCTGTGACATTTTAAAGAGCTGCTGTTAAATTATAAACGTCGGATTACGGGTCAATGTTTTTAATATCTTAATATAAAAATTGGTTATACTTCATACCCTCCATACAATGTGAATTTCTTAAGTATATATGTTTTTTAAAATCTTGATGCCTTTTAAAATCTTTTTATGATTTTAATATTTTATCACTTCATTTTTAAGGTTAATGAAACCTTGGTTGCCATAACTGAATGTGCCAAAACGGGAAAGGGAAATTTGTTAGGACTTGCTGTTGAAGCAGCTAAAGCAAGAGCGACAGTTGGGGAGATTACTCAGGCAATGGAAGCAGTGAGTAAACTTCATATTTAATTTGTTTAAATCTGTAATTTTTATTTTCCCCACCATTCTTTCATATATTATTTCCCAAAACTTCTTTACTGTGCATCTGAAATATTAATTAATTCATATAACATAAAAATATTCTATACATATGAAATTAAAGGACATGGCCTGTAGACTTATTTAGAATCAGATCAAAGATTTTTTTTTTTTTTTTTTTTTTTTTTTTTTATTTTCATAGCCATTTGCCCTGGAATGGCAACATTTTATCCTGATTTTCATCAATAATCTTCTGTAAGTGTTGCCATTTACAAAATGTATTACATTATTTTTAAAAATTAATTGTGGACAAACAAGCACTTTTCATTATTTAATTAGACTAATGATATCCATGACCATTCTGTTTCACAATTCGTTAAGTAATTAGTTACGTTAAATGTTAAAATCTATGACAATGCATTTTAATAATGTTAAATAAAATTACATCTTAATCTGTGCAATAAATATGTAGCATATGGGATCAATTGATTATTATAAATCATGATTTGTATTAACTTTAACTTTTGTTTATGAAACAAATTTAAACATTAGAGTCCATGACAATGTACTTTATAGTAAGATATTAATTGTCACTGGCAGCATTATATAGTCTATGCTTCACTACTTGCACACTGATGTCACTTGCGAGCGAGCGCCATCTAGCGAAGGTCATTTTGAAAACATATTTTTAGCCATTATTTCGAGAGATCAAATTTTCCCAGCATGGTGACCTATATCTTTGGAAAGAAGAACTGAATCTATAAAAGCTCATCAACCAAATATCAAAGTTGGTTTTTGTAAGCGAGTGCCGAGAATGATTTTTCATTTGCATCAATAGGATCAAAAATTGCAAAGTAGTCTCTAAATAGCCTAAATTGATTTTTCTTTAGAATCGAATATTTTTTACCCATACTAATTTTGATTCTGTTTATGGGGATGTATTCAAATTTGAGCTGTAACTTGTGGTTCGGCAGATTTCAATGTGGATGCTTTGGTCTTTATATATCGATTAACTCTTTGCCAATCAATAACATTAAGGCATCAAAGTACAAATATTTGAATTTGCGTAGCACCATTGATTGATATCTGTGTCTAAAGAAGCTGAGTGGACCATAAGTATGAAAATGTTGCCAAGAGAGGAAGAATGACCCTTTACAGGAGCACCCCTTTAGTCTTTATTTCACAAAATCATTAGCCAATTGGTATTACTAGATTTAAAGTTAATCGAAATGACTTAAAGTTAATCAAAATAAGCAGTTGAAATGACCTTGGCATATGTCAGTGTCATTTTTTGTGTTAGCAATGCAGTTTTCCAAGACTCAATTTCTTTCTAGACCTGATATGAGTAACTGGTGACAGTCCAGTCTGAGAAAATAATTATGAAATTTAATAATTGAATCTTGCCCTTGCCCAGTTTTACGAAATTAAACAATCAGATAAGATATTCTTGATGTTTCTGGAATTGCAGAATGAGAAAATATCAGCTGAAACTCATTTTGTGCATAGAGTAGACTTGTGTTATAGTGATCTTGAGGAGATTTTCACTGAAGGGATGTTATCTCAAATGTTCGGTATATTGAACATTACTTTTGCGATTTTTCCTGGGGTAGTGGGGGAAAGGAACGCCAATTTTTATATTTAATAAATGTTTGCAATTTCAGAAAAAAAATATATATTTGGCTTAAGAAGCTGTCCTTAATGAATTACATCATAAAATGAAGTGTAAGCTATAGTGTAGTTAAAATCTTATAAAATGAATAACTGAAGTTAAAACTAAAGATAACAAAAAAAAAAAAATAATAATGCAACACACTGCAGAAGTAAAGCAAATCAAAAGGTTATATCTACTGCATACTTTCTAGCTTCTCATAAAGAATACTGATATTTGTATCTGCTTTAAATTCTGTTGGCAATATTGGAAGATACTATTTTCTAAATGGTTGATATCATGAAAGTATTCCTCGCCATTTTCTATACTTAAAAAAAAAAAAATTCCAAATAATTTTGATGATGTTCGTGGCTCCATAAAAGATTATGGAGGGAGAAAGCTTGGAGACTACTAATTTCATCATCAGAAAAATTAACCACTTCATTATCAGCATTCAGTAAACCATTTATAAGATTTTCTTTGGGCATTTCTTCGGTATACTCAAGATTCACATCAATTGCCCTATAATCCTTAAAAATGAATTTTTCTTGTAATGACATACTTTCTTTGTGCGATGGCCGATGCTGATTGTCCGGTCTCACAACCACAAAACTTGAGAACATCTTTATGATTAAAACAATTTCTAATTATTCAGAATATTCTTGCAAAAGCAGCAGGTTCCATTCCGGGAGTAATTAAAACGTTGATATCTAACAGCCCCCAGGGAGTGAAGGGAAACGATACATTCCTGGGCATAAACAAAGTCAGCTTAACCCTTTCCGGATGGCATTCGAAAGCACATTATCAATTGACGTGTGGGCACGTCCACTGTCTGGAAAAGGTTAACTTGACTCTAATGGGAATATCTGTGAAATAAATTCTCTTCTTTTGTTTGGGGTCTGTGGATATTGGTTAGTTTTTGCCCTTCAAGTCTGTCAATCAATGTGTTAAATAATGTCACTGCAATGAGATTTTTACCTTTTTTGTAATCATTATATGTATAATGAAATACATCTCCATGCATTACACCCATAGGTGGTGCCAGGCTTTCACAATTGGGGGTGCTATTCATTGGGGGGCTCACACTTGGGGGGTGGTCATGAGAAGTACGTATAGTTTAAAAATAACAAATAGTTTACTTGTGGAACTTTAATTCATTATATTTTGTCCACCGATTTCTGCATGATATAACCATGGTTTTAATTAGCAAAAAATACTGAAGAAAAGGAAATTTGAAAACTGTGAACACTTTAGCACTGACTGCAATGGAATATTGACAACGTTCTGCCAAACTCGATATGAACCTAACGTATCTGTATCTTTCCGCAATAAGCGAGAGTTCATGACAGATTTCTTTATTGAAGCCTTGTGCATGTGCAATCATTAGGAACTGGGTCTAGCCAGAAAAGCTAAAAATATCTGATATCAGATTTATAAATTCAAAAAAAAAAAAATAAAATAATGACTTAAAAAGAAAGAGAGGGAGAGAAAGAGAGAGAGAGAGAGAGAGAAACTGAAAATTGTTGGAATAAGGGACAGTTAAGTAAAAAGGAGTGGTTGCGTAATTTGTAATGGGGGTGCTGAAGCCCCTCCTTCCGTGGCGCTGCCTATGATTACACCTATAAACTGCTGGGTCTTTGTAAGATTGTCATTATATCATAGTAAGTTACTAAGTTTAAGGGTTGCTTTAAGGCAATTCAAATGTATTTATCAAATTTATGCACAAAATAAGCATCAACAATAAACACACATTCGTTCTTGAAAAATGACATAGCTGATACATAGGATAGAAATAGATACTTTAAAGAAACTGACACAAGGCCATTTCAGTTTCTTACTTCATTTGACTTTGAGTCCAGTAGTACCAAATGAGTAATAATTTGAGATAAAATATACCTGCATTTAAGTTATATTTTCTTAAATGTAGTGTTGCCTCCTTTTTGAAACAACCTGTATAATATAATTCATAACCTTGATTATAGAAACTTTTGAGACATAATATAAATATGTGAAGTTATAAAACATAACCATGCAAAGTAGTGTGAAATATTAGATCATGAGGTGAAGTTTTTGAAAAACTTATCCAATTATTTAGGGTTCATTGAACTACAATGTTTGGGAATCTGCTTTTAATAAAAATATGTCATTTTAATTTTAGTTAAATATTTCAGATTTTTGGCCGGCACGTTGCTGCTGATAGATTAGTATCCGGTGCCTATAAATCTGAATATGGAGAATCGGAAGAAATTGAAGCTGTTAGACGAAGAGTGGAGGTAAATTTCAATAAAATTATTTCAAGTCCGTATTTTTTCTTTTAAAATATTTTATTAATTTTATAATACCTTTGATATTATTTATAATACCCCATCTGTACAGTAGTTGTGCTTACAGGACTAGCTGGGTCGGACCTAATGATTTTCTTTTTTTATACCACTTTTTTTGCTATCAAAACATCATGTTCTTTCTTTTTTTTTCAAACTTTTCTTGCAGTAAAATAAATATTAATCTTGCTTTTTGATATGAACATTTTTTTAGAGCTTTTACAACTGTTTTTTTTTTTTTTTTAAGTGATAAAAAAAGAAACAACTAAATGTGAATGAGAAATTGTCAAAAGGTGGTACAGTGAAATGTAATTAGTGAGAATTAATTTCCAATTTGAGTAAGTGACATATTCTAGACATTGACCTTAAGTTTGCTTTTCCAAAATGTTTTACCAGTGATTATACACTTTTATTTGTAAGCCCACATAGGTTTTTTCTTTCAATTACTATATAAAATTAGTTATCAGGGTAGTTACAGGATCTCAGATAAAAAAATCTCTGATATTTCCCCGATTTCCAGGTAATATCTTCAAAAATTCCCTGATATGTGTCACTATCTACATTTACTGAATATTAGTTTAGCAAACATAATAAAGTTAATTAATAAAATTGAAAGTGATAATTAAGAATAAATAATTAAAATTAATTACTTTCAGCATTGAAAAGTATAATAATCAAAGTATAGTATTTATGCAAGAGTTATATAAGAACAGTATTATTACAAGAATATTAATCATTCAAGCATTAAAATTCTAGATAAGCTATAAAATTTAGCTATAAACTCAGCAGTGTTCTGTAAAATCCAGTCCATGCAGTTAAATGTCACTTATTGCAATAAAATTATGTATAAGCAGAAATAGTATCTTGTTTATCTGCTTTTCTTGAGATATGAAATATCTTGACAATTTTCAAAATAATGAAGATGAGAGAGGTAGGCCACTGAGACAGGATTCGTGCGCACTCTGGAAATCGGGAAAATCTGGAATTTACAAGGGATTTGAAAGTGGACTAAAATGTCAGGGAAATTGCAGGAAAAATTGAATTTTTGTTTAGAATTCTAGAAAAATCTGGGAATTTTCAACTTGCTGACCTGCTCACAAAAATGCCGATTATTACGAATTCTCCGTAGTTTCTACGGGAAACTTCCTTACACTGCGGATTACGGAATTTGCATAGTTTCCTATGGAAAATTGTCTTCTGTGTAAACCAATGTAAATTTACGGCCGCGTGCTCGGTAATTTCAGCCAAATTAATGTAACAATGGGGATTTATGGCCACATTGACGTTAATGTCAATCAAATTAATATGACAATGCGGATTTACGGTCACATGCATGGTATTGCCAATCAAATTAACATGACAACAGGGATTTACGGCTGCGTGCATGATAATACCAATCAAATCACCGTGACAATGATGATTTACCGTTGTGTGGAATGTAAAAGATCGTTTTTTTATGAAAGTAATAAATGTACTTCTTAAAAGTTGTTAAATTTCGCATATATATATATATATATATATATATATATATATATATATATATCTCACTGAACGGTTAATTTTATAATTATTTGCGCATAAACAGTGCAGTTGCGCAATTCGGTTTATGTTCTCGTAAAATGTCAAGAGCCGATTAGTATCTTTTTCCATCTATTTCCATCTTCTAAATATTGCATATTGATTGACTAAACTAGATTATTTTTTATATTCTGATTAATTATTAAACTTAATTTTTTAATTATTTTCGCGTAAGCAACGCAATTATGCAATTCACCTTATGTTATTTTAACCTTAAATTTACCTTATTTTATTTTTAATTTCTTGTATATGTACATATTTTTTTACTTTCCCTGTAATACATGGTAATGTATAGGGAAAGTATTGGAATCATGTCGAAAATCGCAACTCGAGTTTTCGACGGATCTACATGTTTCGAGACCTCTAGAATACGAAAAAACTATTTTTAGCATGACATCTGTGTGTGTGTCTGTCTGTCTATGCAATGTATGTATCTACTCTAACTCAAAAACTAATGGACCGAATTTCATAAAATTTGGTAGATAAGTCACTTGTATGTGACCCTGGTGCTGATTAGTTTTGGGTACTATTCGGAATAAACCAACCCGCCTTTTTTTGCGAAATGGCCCTCAAAAATTGCCTGTATCCCATGTAACTGAAAAACTAATTGATCAAATTTTACAAAATTTGGTACATAAGTCACTTGTAGGTCACCCTGGTGCTGATTAGATTTTGATACGATTCGGAAATGAACAACCTGCCTTTTTTACGAAATGGCCCGCAAAAATTGTATATTTCCACTCTAACTCAACTAATCGACTAAATTTCATAAAATTTGGTAGATAAGTCATTTATAGTCGACTCTGGTACTGATTAGATTTTGGTACAATTTGGAAAAGAACAACCTGCCTTTTTTTACGAAATGGCCCGCAAAAATTATATATTTCTACTCTAACGCATCTAATCGACTAAATTTCATAAAATTTGGTAGATAAGTCACTTTTGGTCAACCCTGGTGCTGATTTGATTTTGGTACGATTCGGAAAAGGCCCGCAAAAATTTCATGTATCCACACTAGCTAAAATACTAATTGACCCAATTTCACAAAAAATGGTAGATAAGTTACTTGTGGGATACTCTGGTGCTGATTAGATTTTGGTACAATTTGGAGAACAACAACCCGCCTTTTTTTACAAAATGGCCTGCAAAAATTGCCAAAATCGAAAAAAAAAAAGACTATATATGCTCAAATATATCAAATGAATTTTTGTTTTATACGCAATTTTTGACGAGGATAAAGAATATAACACACTCCATTATACTTTAGGACTAACCGTTCTCAATATATTTGAGATTTCTTGTATTTTTGTTACGCCGATTTCAGGAAAATGTCCAATTACCAAATAAAAACAAAAATTGAATTAAAAATGCAAATGTAGTGTTATTTGGTGCAATAAAACTCAATCCAACGAATTATTAAAAAAATAAAGAAAATATGAAATTAATTCTGCAGGGAAAGTCATGTGCTGCCCACATCAAATTTTTTTCAATTGCTTTTGTTCCATTTTTTTTTTGTATTACATAATATTTTTTAATGGGTTAACATGACTTTTGTCATTATTTTTACTAAACATAGTGTTTTATAGTGTATTTAGTTGATATTAATTTGAATTTTATCTAAACTCTATAATCTGGAAAATTCCAAAATCCGAAATTGGCAAAGTCCAGATTTTCGATGTTGTACTGTATATGCAGATAAAATTGTATACAAACATATAAAATTTTGAGCTATTTTGAATTGCTCCCCACACTTTCATGTATTCACTGTAAATATCAGTTAAATCTAAAATTATTTTTTGAAATTGGCATTAAAATAGTAGTTTGTAGTACCTGGAATTTTAATGAAGACAACAGGGAAAACCTGGAAAACTCATTGAAATTCATTTTGAAAAATGGGCATGAACCCTGCTGAGAAACGTTGAAATTTTAAAACTCTATTCTTTTATTGATGTGTCCAATAGGTTGTCACCCATCACATGAAACACAAATGAGGAATTCTGTACATGTGTATTGTTGTGAATCAAAAGAAAGTTGCGATTACCAAAAAAAAAAAAAAAATCTGATTTCTCTGATTTTACAGTTTTTTTTTTAAGGAATTCCATGATATTTCCCTGACTTTTCCAGAATATTGATATTCCCTGAATTCCAGTTTTTCTGTGGTCACCCTGTTGATTCTCTTACTATATTTTTATCATCCCAGTATTGTATCAATATATGGAATGTTTAAGTTGTGATATACAATTTGTGTTTTTTGAATTGAGGTAGGGCATATGTTATATAGAATTTTTTAATTAGGTTTTCTCTCTGTTTCATAAATTTTTACATCCAAAATAGTTGCATGAGTATAACACAAGCCAGTTTTCATAAGTGAATTTCACAAAAGATGTGAAAATTCATTCACATTCAAGTGTCAAATTATTAAATATGCTTAAAGAGATAATAGATTACTTTTTTATAGAGAAACTGTGAAAAATGTTACAAATATAAGAAAGGGAAAAAGAAAACAATTTTATCCAGTAAAAAGTGGGACTTTTATTTGGTTCTAGCCCACCCAGTCTATATTTTTACTTTCCCTATATACATAATGTATAAGGAAAGTATTGTGACAGGGTTGAAAATTCGAATTCTAGTCTTCGACGGGAGAGTACATTTCAAGCATCCCTGATCACGAATCAAACATTTTTGAAGTGATGTCTGTCTCTGTGTGTGTGTGTGTGTGTGTCAGTGAGTCTGTGGAGATGATAACTGACGAACGAATGGACTGATTCGAAATTTGGTACAAAAATCACAATCCTTAAACACTGGAAGCCTCTTGTTTTTATACGCAATCGAATATTCAGAACCCCCCTAAATTTTCGAGTGAAATTTTGAAAAAATCGTTTAAAAATCAAAACCTCTAATAAAGTTACGCAAATAGGCATTTCTTATGTAATTTTTCATTAGAAAACGATTGACATAAATTTTAGAACACTAACATGAACCGTTCTCAAGATATTGCACATTTTAAAAAAAAATTATCAAAAATTCATATAAAATAAAAAAAAAATTTCCTATTGAGAAACATGTTCACTTTTCATATGTAATACTATGTGATAAATTTGGTGACATCATTCTTATGCATCTAGCTCGTTCCATTCATGAGAAAAGATACTTTGAGTAATACTTTTGTATTTGAACACCAATAGTCATTTATCTGGTATAAGAATATCTTATTGCTCCGTCCATAACGCTTGGCGAGATTTTAGAGACAAATTTGGCGGAATGTTGCCAACTTGGCGACTTTTTAAATGTTGCCAAATTAACGGAAAACTCGCCAAATGGATAAAAATGATGCTAAATCAATGAAAATGACGACTAAATGAAAAAAAATTCAATATCTGGGAAAGAATATAAATATCTACTATAAGAATAACTTTTTTTTAACTGTAAAAGTAGTACATTCACTGCATTATATAAGGAAAGTCATGTGTTGCCCACATCAGATTTTTTAGAATTGAGTTTTGGTTAAACCTGTTTGCACAGGCTAAAATTTTAAAACTTTCACCAAAGTTCATAAGACATTTTGGCAATCTGAAGTCTGAGTCTGACTTGTCCCAAAAATCTGAGTCTCAGACCGAACTGTTGTTTTGAGATGTATCTAAAGTCATAAATCAGTGCCATTTACATGTTCATAATTATTTAGAAAGCTATTTATTACACTTTTCTTTCAATATGTCTTGAGAATACATTAAATCTCCTTGTAATGTATAAACAATGCAGGGTACAGCTGTTTCAAGAATACACTGGATCCACTGTATTCTCAAAACAGCTGTATGCGGCATTGTTTATCAATTTGTGTTTAATTATGTTGCTCAAATTTTCCTTATGCTTTGCACAAAGTATTTTTACTTATTAATTAATGAATTATATCTTTGTGGTATGTCTTTAGGTATTTCTTGAAGAAGACGGCAGAAGGCCTCGTGTGCTTGTTGCCAAAATGGGGCAAGATGGACATGACAGGGGAGCCAAGGTCATTGCAACTGGATTTTCTGATCTGGGATTTGATATTGATATTGGACCACTATTTAGGGTAAAAAATTCTGTTTAAATAAAGTAATTGAACTGTGCACTTGCTGCAATTATATATATATATATATATATATATATATATATATATATATAAAAATAAGTATATCACGAAAGGAACTCCTATTTAAGTAAAGGAGAAAATAGAAACCTTACAGAGGATGTGGCGCTTAGCAGCTCTGCATCCAGAGTGGCATATAAGGATATAAACAAGAAAAAAAAATAAGCGAGAACAGGAGTGACCATATGATTTGCATAGAATGGCATTTTTTCTTCTTGTTTATATCCTTATATATATATATATTGTGCTTATACCTAAATTTCATAAAAATCCTATTAAATTTAGAACTGTTACTAGTGGTCATAATTCATACTCTACTACTTCTAGTAAATTATTACTAAATTATTTAAATGTACTAAATAGCAATTTACGAGATTCTGGTGATAGCTACATTATTCTAAATAACAGTAAGGAATTAAAAAATAAATTTAAAACGCTTGGTAAAGTAATAGGATTTCAAACTTTTGATTTTAAAGATCTATTTAATAATATTAAGATCACTGATCTATATGATGTCATTTTAGCTTTATATAATGCTTATATTACTAATCATTCTAATCTTACTAAATTTACCAATTTTCCTAAGCTTCTCCATTTTGTTCTTTTCAATAATTATATCTTTCAAGGTAATAAATTATACTTACAAGTCTCAGGTGTTCCACAAGGTGGCTGTAGTAGCACTATGTTAGCTAATTTATACCTATATCAATATGAAAAATTCTTTACTTCAACTGATTATAAAATTTATAGATATGTAGATGATCTGATTTGTCTTGTATTTACTGATAACTATGTCATAGATATAGATTTCTATCCGGATAATTTGGAATTAATACCTAATGAAACTTCTATTAGTAATAATATTTATTATTTGGATTTAAATCTAATTATAGAACCTGCTCATGGGATAGTTACTAAATTATATGATAAAAAATATTTTTTTAAATTTAATATTAATAAATTATTACCTTTTAATTCCTGCAACTCGATTCAATTGTTTAGAAATATTATACTTAATCAACTTTTTAGAATTTATAGATTATCAGATAAAAAATTTCATGCTTTGCACATTAATAACCTCAAAATTACCAGTAAAATGTATCAATATCCTGCATATTTAGTAAATAGTATAGTTAATAAGTTTCGATTAGCCTAAAATTCTCATATTCTCCCCTTATTATCTTATTTTAGCCGTACTTCTTCATTCTCTTGAAATTATATTTTCATCTTTTTATCTTGAAGCTTTAACTGTTGAATAACTCATTTTATTGCTTTTGCACAGTACAGTTTTTATTACTCTCTTTGGCAACAGCAAATCACATCTTTTCATTTTGGCATATGGCAACATTGGTCCAGTCATATTTTGCTCGTCATGGTTGCGCTGAAGAGGTGTGTTTTGAGGTATTTATGTTTCCTTTATTGTTCCAATCTATATGCTTGTTGTCCATATAACACAAGTTTATAGATGAAATCTATCTTGTGTTTCAGAAACAAGCATTTTTGTGTTCATTTCGAAGGGATATATGGACCCGAAGAGAATTTTTTCGAAATGAACTTATCGTAAGCCTAAATCTCCTCCATGTGCAAGCTTTTTTGCTTGATTTTTTTGTTTTCTTATTTGCATTCCTCATTTTTGAAATTTGTTGATTGTCTTTGTCTTTATGACTTGCATTATGCTTTATTATTTCCTCTTTTTGTCTTAATTTCTTTTATTTCTTTGTATTTTGTAGAAAATTTTGGAATAGTGTATTATGAGTTACTACATACATTCTAACTTTGGATTTAATAATTTATATTTATATATATATATATATATATATATATATATATATATATATATATATATTAATATTAATATAAAAAGTATAAATAGCATGTAAAAAATTGGAAAAAAGAAGGAAGGCTTAGCGAGAAGCTTACTTAATGGCGGTAAGGGGTTGTGACCTTACACCCCAGTTGTCAACATGCATTGCACTCCTGGACGCCAGCCCTGGCTGAAGCCAACCTCCGAAGTGACAATAACAATCATCACAAGACCGTTGAAAAAGAAAAGTCCAATGATAAGGTGCAGTCCATTACTGGATGGCATTCTAGTCCTTCAGACTACTATGACCTGTATATATCTGCGTGTTATCGTTCTGCGGTCCTGTTATTCATAGTATGCGATTCTTATGAGGATTGGCTAGAATACAGAGAATTATCAACAATGACGACATCCGTATTGATTTTGATAGGGCATTTCTACAACAAGCATATCTACAGCAATACTCAATTCCTTTTATGCAACATTATATTAATAATTTCTATGGTAATAATAATGAATATTGTTCAAAGTTAAAATCAATTTTATCTCAATTTGGTCGATGAAGGTTCGCATACTATGAATAACAGGACCGCAGAACGATAACGCGCAGATATATAAAGGTCATAGTAGTCTGAAGGACTAGAATGCCATCCAGTAATGGACTGCACCTTATCATTGGACTTTTCTTTTTCAAAGGTCTTGTGATGATTGTTATCGTCACTTCGGAGGTTGGCATCAGCCAGGGCTGGCGTCCAGGAGTGCAATGCCGCGGCAATTATGACATGCATGTTGACAACTGGGGTGTAAGGTCACAACCCCTTACCGTCATTAAGAAAGCTTCTCGCTAAGCCTTCCTTCTTTTTTCCAATTTTTTACATGCTATTTATACTTTTTATATTTATATCGTGTATAGTATTTGTAGCTGCTTTGTGCATAAATGCTATAACACTTCAATATCTTTAATAATTTCCACTTTCTATCTTATATATTATATATATATATATATATATATATACAGGGCCTTTCAAAAGTCTGTATAAACTTTAAAAATTCATTAAAAAATTGAAAAATCATTGCATTGAGGTATGGTTTGTACCATAAGTATTGCTAGGAGGGTTTTTTTTTTATGTGAAAAAATTTTGTGTCGCGATAAACTATCACGACATAGTTCTTTCACAGTAAAGGACAACCGGACGTGAACATTCACATCGTGAACCCCTTTTTTAGGAGAATTCTCTAAGCTTCTACGCTTGGTAACAGCGGTCAGAGAGAGGAACTGACCAATGACAGGCAACCTCTGACCCTGTCACCGTAGTGCACTTCAGCGATCCCGATCTCTTCGATACTCGGACGCACTCCACGATAGTCGCATAGATTTTTTTGAGAAGCTTACCGGTAGAGCGGGGCCTCGTGCCACCGTCTCTTGCCGACATATACGCCCTTGATGAAAGGATACTGAAGAAAGACCTTTCGTAATAACTATTTATTTAAACGGTAATTCCTTCAATAATGTTTATCATCGATGAAAGATCAACGTAAGATTTTGAGACTGCAAGATGGCTATGGATGACAGTGGCCAACGAAACTATAAAAAAAAAAATGGCGATGATGCACAAACTTTGCAAGTCAGAGCGAACAATGACATTATGACAAGCTAGTCGGCCCTGAGAGGAAGGACTGCGTATACTCCTTCTTTGTGTTTTCGATTCATTCGTCAAGGAATAGTAGCTTTCCTGACAAAAAAAAAAGTCTTATGCCACGCAGAGGATCCATAAATATGCGGAGCCCGCCACTACTTGTATCGCATCTGGGAACTAGATGATCTCCATGTCCTATGACAAAAGAAAGGTTGGGAACCTTCCGGACTCCCCAAGAACCGCCTTGATTACCTGAGTATAGCAAAGACTATTCCAAAGCTGATCGTCCCAAAAATACATGAACGAGAGCAACAGTGTGTGTGGGTGTGTTATACTAAATCTTTACTAGAATGCTTTCACGAGAATCATTATTAATGACGATAATGAAGTAGTAAATAAATTGTGTTCATTTAGGATAAAAGCCAAAGATCTAAGGTGTGGTGAGTACATTTGAAATAATTACAATAGTGAGCTATGAAATAAATTTAAAAGTACACAGAAGAAGGCAATTACCCTTGGCAGGAAGGAGAAGTATAACAAAGTGTATATAAAAATATATATATATTCATATCAATTGATATAACGTATATTTAAAATATTTGAATTTTGAACTTAATTGAACCAAGATATATTTTGTTTTTGTATATTTTGTCGATAATTGATTATATGCTATGAAAGTATGTGAAAAGTGTAACATTGATATTTCTAGATGAGTCGTGAAGACAATTTAAATATGAATACAAATTAAATGATTGATCTAATAAGTAATAATATAAAAGATAATATAAAAAAAATGACTTAATAGATTTGAAAATGACAGAAATAATTAACATAAGTAATAATTAAACTTAAGAGGAATTATGGTAGAAAAGAAATAAAATAAAAATTCAGACACACTATTTTAACACTTTTGAATATTGAATCTTTGAGAATTGAGATTAATATATATATATATAGGAAACATCTAGGTAGATAAAATTACATTGAGTTTTTATTTTGTTTTGTCAAAGCATTTACATTTTCCACCTCTGATGTGAGCTAGTCTCATCTCAGGTTGAATTCTTGACAGAGGTCAAAAATTATAGAAAATTATAATTGGTCAAAAAAATTACAGAAAATTATAATTAGGAAAATTGCTAAACATACTAAATCAGACTTAACGTGATTTATAATACTAATGATGCTAAATTTGAATTTGAACATAAATATTTCGATTTGTTAGAGCTGTGAAAACAGGAGCCTTACTTTTGCTTAATGCAAGTTATTTAGTATCGTCGGAAACTAGATATTTTTTATATAGCCCTTGCGCTATTAAGGTCTCTCCTTAATTACACAGACATAATAAATTTCGGAATGAATTGTGTTATTTTGAATTCATGAAAGATTTACCTTGAGACAGGAATAATGATATTGAATCATATATTACGAATATGCTGAATTGAAATAAGCTTACGAATGATGAAGGTTTTGATTTGAGAATTATTTTATTTTGAATGATGAAAGATGGTGAAGAAATAATACAAAAGGAATTAGTGTGTCTATAAGATAATATAATGTTGTTATTGTTGTTGATCACATTTAAGATATTTGATACATCCATTACTGAAGAATTATTTGATACATCCATTACTGAAGAATAAGATGAGAGAAATACAATATGAAACTAATATCAATTAGCATAAATATATTTTAAATGAGTGTTTTATAATAAATGAATATTTTGGTACCCTCATTGAGAGTTGTTTACTGTTGACAATAATAATTGTATTTCAGAAAGATTTAAATTTTAATGTGTAAGAATTTAAATATTTAATTTTTTTAAATCCCTTTAGGATTTTTCTCTATTATTTTTTGTAGAATTTTATTCTTACATTTTGTAGTTTAAAAAATCACCTATAGGTGGTGCTGAACGTATTGGAAAGTCAATTAAAATAACTTATTGTGCGTGTCAAATGGTGTTACAAGCCTAAGTAACCCTGAACAGGTGATAGAACCTTTTCCTTTCTTTACATTTTTCTTAAATCAGAATTTTCGCAAAGCATCTGATGCTGATCCTCCGCTCACGTAATATAACTTCACTAACAAGGCTTTCTCGATCAAAGATAACATTCTTGCAAAAACTTTTTCTTTGCACACTAATGAATCAAATGAAGAATATACAGAGCAGTACAGCTCTTTTATAACAGCCTCATTTGCATACTTCTGGAAGATGTATTCGGGTAAGTGCCACCTATAGGTGATTTTTTAAAATACAAATTTTTTCATGTCAAAAAAAAAAAAAAAAAAAAACCATCCTGGCAATACTTATGGTACAAACCGTACCTCAATGCGATGATTTTTCGATTTCTAATGAATTTTTAAAATTTATACAGTCTTTTGAAAGACCCTGTATATATATATATATTCGAAAAATGTAATAATAGAAATAATCAATCCAAGTAATCATGAAATATTAACATCACCATAGAAGCAAAACCTCAGCCATAATGCTGATAATAGAAAAGAACAGTACCAGCCCAAATTCGATTATTAACGAGAATTAAATTCATTTTCAGGTCTGAGTATTTAATTCTAATTAACCCAAACAAACGCCTGTTTCAGATTGGGCAATAGTACATTACTATAAATGCCCAAACTCAGACTACAGGCACCAAAAGGTGAAAAATTGAAGATAAGAAAAATTAGAAAATCTATTATTACCATGAGGCAGGAATCCTTCTTCTTTCACCACATGTAAGTGCGGTCAACCGCAACAGTATGAAAAATATCAAGAAGCACCGGAATGAACATGACGAAATACAACCTAGGAGGCAGAACATACGTTCACAACTACACTCCCAGACCCGTCCAGTGAGTCAGAGCTGGAGCACAGCCGGTCTACATACAGGCTGTGGCGCCATTGAGGAGAAATTGTCGTGATGTCACGGTAAGAGGGGAGCGTTCAGAAAGAACAGAACAAAAATCCAAGTGCAGTCAGCGTCCCTCGTGGAGTGGTTATTGATTGCAAAACGCTTTTGAGGTTTTCGGAATGTTCTATTAGTTGTATAGCATCGTGTTTTGTGCATAATAAGTTGTTCTTATGTTTTATTATCATTTAACTAATGTTCATGGGTGCTTTAGAGCCATTTTTTAAAGAGTTTATATCTGCGTAATTATCAATGCCTCGCACATACTCCGTTCCCGGTTGCTGGTCGAACTATACGGCAATTTCTAAAGGTATAATGACTTTTCAACAAGAGCAGCAAAACAACAGCCTGCCAACTTTAGAAGCTATCAAGGTTTATTTTTGTATTATTCAAGGAGAAAATTGGACCCACCTTTCAATCGATGATAAGCTGTATCTTTTTAAAGTTCGCATTAATGCATCATCTGTGCCATGTGTTTGTATCAGCATATGCCAAGAAAAAATGTTCGATGTGTTTTTTGAAAATCTCCAGTGCAGTGAGAAGCAGCTACAAAAATGTGGAATACAATTTAGCCTAATTACAAATAAACGTGATCTGGATTTATTAATAAGTGCATGTGAAACTGCATTCAACTCCATCACAACTTAATTATATCGAAGCTGCAGTGAAGCTGTTGGAGAAACAGAAGCAGGTATGTTTAGAAATTTGCACCGCCAAATTAGACTTTTTAATTGAACAAGTAAAACTGCTAGAAAAACCAAAAAATCAGCTTCAATTTTCACAAGAACTGTTTATTCTATGCTTTCAAATATACTTATCTAGTTCTTCATGCTATAAGGCATTTAGAAATTCAAAGGTGTTGACATTGCCTCATGTGAGAACATTAAGTAGAATTTTAAAAAAGTTAAATGTGGATTCAAATTTTTTTAATCCGTGTAATAGTTATTTAAAACGTAGGGTACAATGTTTAAATGAAGACCAAAAATTTGTCTCTCCCTTAATTGATGAGATTTATGTTGATCCTAGGTATATGTTTAAATGTGGTAAAGTTACCGGTGATTGTTTTTATAGTAATGAAAAAGCAAAAAACTGCCCTAGTGTTTTTGATTACATCTATGTTATCGAATTATAAAGACGTAATAGCAATTGCCCCAGTTTCAACATTTACGGGACAAAAGCTCTATAATTTGGCATCTATGTTAATTTGCAAGTTAAAAGAACTTGACCTTAATGTATTGTCTGTTATTACTGATAACAACAATATTAATAGAAGCATGTTTGCTTTTTTTAAGAAACACGATAAATTTAATGATGCTGTATATAATCCAAGTAATCCTGATATACCTCTGTATTTGATGTATAATCCTGTTCATTTATTAAATTCTATAAGAAATAATTGGTTAAATGTAAAAGACACTAAATTGCAGTACCCTGATTTCCAAAATAATGAAAACCTTAAAGAGTCAAATTTTTCTGATTTACGGAATTTATACAACTTTGAAAAAGATAAACTCCTTAAGTTTTCTCATGTGTTAACATTAAAATCATTATATCCATCTAACATTGAGAGGCAAAAAGTATCCCTTGCATTAAAAGTATTCAATATTCAAAACTAATATTTATTAGAAATCAATTGAAGTGATTTTTCTCATCAGCAATGTGAAAATATTTCAAATTATATGTAAAAATAGAATTGTCACACAATATTTTTTTGCTATTATACATATGGTTGTAGAAATTTTGATGTCATAGTACCATAGTGTCATAGTAGCATTGTTTACAGTAGTAGAAAAAAAATGAAAGCTACTTAATATTCATTAACACTGGGTATGTAACTGTAAAAGGATCTAGACTATATATAATTTTGTAATCATTTAGACAAGAGTAGTTCTTGCTTTGCGGGAGCTCCAGTAAAAAAATATACCCCCCCCCCATCTAAGTTTAGATAATTTTTATGAAATTAACTGTGTTAAAATTTAGGCATAGAAATGAGTAAAAGTGTAATTATTTTGAAATATTTTTTAACTCTCAATTTGCAAGTTTTCCCGAGTTAGCGAGAGTTCCCCTTCTAGCGTCACCTCATGATTTTGGCACCACGGCCTGAGTGTAGACCGGCTGTGGCTGGAGACAGGACAATTACCCATATAAGTAAAACAGAATATGAACATGAAACATAGATGAAAATTTTTATTAAACAAGTGATTCAATAAAGAAATGGATAAACGAGAATGCCACTATGCACCATTATAAGGGTGCTCAAATCATAGTATCAAACTAGCTAAAGTTACAATTTTTTAGCGAAAATAAAATTCAAAACATTAATATTAATGTATCTTATTTTCTGATTTTTAAATTTTTAAATTTTTTTAGTTTATTTTATAATTATTCATTTTTATTTAATTATAGAATTAATAAATAATTATGATATATATATATATATTTTGTTTCCATATTATTAGCCACTACACAGGCGCCGACTTTAAAAAATTTCGGGGGGGTGCTCAAAAATTAAAATGTCTTAAACAGTTTTTAATCGTTCAGGAAAATGGTAGCTTATCATGAATTTAATGAAGTCCTACAAGGTTTGCAAATGTGATCTAGATGAAACATAATCGGTTGTGAAATGGCGACCTGCCAGGTGCTTCTTCAACAATCCGAAGAGATGAAAATCGCTTGGTGCGAGATCCGGGCTGTAGGGTGGGTGTTCCAGTATATTTAATCAGAAACGCTGTACCAAATCACATGTAATCAAGGACGTATGCGGTCGTATGCGGCATTGTTGAAAATGCTTTTAAGATTGCCATTTCAAAAGAAGTAATATTTAAATGATTTAAACAGTTAAAAATAAATTTGTTATTCTGAGCTCTAGTACTGAAGCTGTTGTTGACACTTTCATTATTGTTGGATTTAAAATATATATATAATAAAAAGGTTTGAAGGTCCAATGAAAGAAAAGTGAGAAGCTGTAACTCAAAAAACCTAACTTTCAAACAAGCTTACAAAATAAAAGTATAAATCAGCAAATTTTCAAGCAAATGGAAATATATATATATATATATGTAAATGCTAATATGTTGCAACACATGCATTTTGAAATATTGATGCATCACACCGAAATCAAGGGTTGGATGAGCATACCAAAATGGGATGGTAGAGCCCCACTAGTTCTGTTAAAAGAATCTTATGCACAGATATGCAATAAATTCTTCAAACATCAAAGTTTAATAGATCGGAAAGATAGTTCTACACTCATTAAAGTTTGAAATATTGCAGAAGACCTCTTTTTACTAGTTAATAAACAAGTCACATTCAATAAACATTCACATATAGCTTTTAAAATATATGAATGAGAGCATAAATTATAAATATTTTTCAAAATATGATGCTTTCTCAACACATTACTTTCCATATAGATTAATGAGTTTGATATTGTTACACATTAGAGTTATCTAACTCAATCTTGCTAAAAATTTGTTGACTTTTTACTGTTACTCATTAAGCTTAACATACCAAATTCAATGCAAGTTACTTGATTCTTCGGGCGATATTGTGCTATTTGTGGAAGAGTAAGATTTCTAATGTCTCAATGGATTGTAATAACTATATTAAACAGCAGTGCTTATTTCTGGTTAAAAGTTACTTTCAAAGTCTTCATTTGATAATAGTGAGTATATTTATTTATTATTCTAGGTTAAAAACATTCAATATCTTGAGAATGGTGTATATTAATGCTCTAAATAATATCATTTGCTTTAAAATAAAAAATTCCATGTAAAATTACAACTTCTGAGAATGTGTGTCACCGAAGGTGATACTTTGAGAATTGTTTTGCCTTTTAGTTGGATATGTTATTATTTACTTATAATAACATATCCAACTAAAAGGCAAATTACTAATAACATATCCAACTAAAAGGAGTTTCAAGTCAGGATTTAGTGAACAAATTAGTGGATCCAGGATTGCTCCTCATAACTTTGTCCTACTGTATTTAAATAGTCTTGATTTTGGATGTAGAAGGTATAAACTTTGTTATTAAAATTAAATATTTTTAGACCCCTGAAGAAGTTGCCCAGCAAGCCATTGATTCTGATGTGCATGCTATTGGTGTAAGCAGCCTTGCAGCTGCCCATAGAACCTTAGTACCTCAGCTAGCATCAGTGTTGAAGAAGCAAAACAGAGAGTAAGTATCATAGAAAACCAGCATAAAAAGTACTATAATACTTTAATAATGTACAATACTTTTAAAGTAATAACTAATAAGTACTTTTATTGTTTAATAAGTACTTTAATACAATACTTGAATAATGTACAATACTTTGTACAAACCTAATCTGGCAATGGAGAAAGCATGTTTGTGTTCTTTTTTTTATATATTTTGGGGGTTTATAGTTTTTATGTTTAGGGCATTAATGCTCAATTTTTTAACTTTAAAACTTCTTATTTTTTAATCTGTAAGTAAATTCAGAAAATAATATTTAAGGCTATTGAAAAATTACTTGAGAATTATACATTTTCTTATCAACAAAGGATCATTGTTTGACTTATGACAAATTATAATTCAAGATGAAAATGTGATTAATGAAAAAATCCTTAAGAGGATAAGTAACAGTTTTTGAGGACAGGTAAAAAATCTCAATAGACATCCTTAAGGGTTGGGTTAGATATTGCTGATTGGTTGGGTTAGATATTGCTGATTTCCTGAAATCTGGTAGGGACTGTATATACAATTATAGAACTTTCTGTCCTCATAATGGCATAATCAAATTGCTTATTGCAAAATTTGGTCAAACACCATATTTTGTGTATAGTAAATTTGTTGGACATACAAAAGTTACAAATTCCCTAGACTTCCCATGCATAGGTAAAAATTATGTGCCTGCGAATATTTCAAAGGTGTTAAGGGTCCCTTTCATCAAGTCAAAATTGCAGAGTGTACTAACCAAACGAATAAGTTCAACTATCAGTTGGCTGCTGTACAATTATGTCAATTGATATAACTTTATTTATTTATTTATTTATTTTTTTTACCTGTTGAATGGTAAAGCCCTTTAAACCATTGTAGTAGTCTAGTTTTTATATATTTGCTTTTATTAAACATGCATCTCACAAGCAACAGTTACAATTATTGTGATACAGAAATAAATTTAAGCAATTATTTCTGAATTTAGCCAGCATATTATTAGGTTTTTTTATGTAATGCACTTTATTTATAGCATATATAAATAATCTTTTCAATATAGCAGTGTACTAGTGAGTACTCATTAACAGGAAAAATTTTATTCATTAATAGTTTATAAATGTAAAATATTTTTAAGTTTGATTGTTTTATGTTAAAGATATCTGCAAAAGGAATATATTTAGTATACATTTTATATAGTATTATTTACCTTTGTAAAACGACTCAAAATTATCTCATTAAACTGGTTTTGATATTCTGTTTCGCAAGTGACTGGAGAATAATAGTGGAAGCAATAAGTGTTGATTAGGCCTAAGTGTACACTTACAGAGAATCTTCGGTGACTATATGGAAATTTTGCTCTGCTTTAGGATTTAATTAATCAGCTTAAAGTTATAAAAGAAGACAAAAATATTTTGTATAAAATGTTATTATTGCAAAAATTTATTTTAAAATGATTTTCTTATTTTATTAAAAGCGAATAACATAAACTCAAATAGTTGAATATATGCATATGCTTGTTAACATGCGTAAATTACTCATACTCAAAACTATGTTGTTTGATAATTTAATTTTCTAAATATAAATATTGATTTGCGTTTTTACTATGCATTCAAATAAAATTCTGTTTCTTACCCTTTAGCGACATACTGATATTTGTTGGCGGTGTTATTCCTCCTCAAGATTATGATTTTCTTTATAAATCTGGAGCAGCAGCAATATTTGGCCCTGGTATGTATATCTTTTAAAATAATACTGAAAGCAATTTTTACTCTCTAATACAGTTTCAGGGTTACTATCTATGAACAACCTAATATCTGTAATAGCGAAACCACAATTTTTATTTTATTGTATTGAACAATACCATATCATAAGCACGTTCAGATTGATAGTTCTGCATGGGAATGTTGGTCATAAGTATGCTATATCATTTATAAAATGGTAATTGAATTTTTACTGAAATATTTTATTTATTCAAAATATAAACATAAGATGATAGTTATGGTAAAAGATGGAGATGGAAAAAATACTTTTGGAATCTATTAATCTAGAATCTATATATTATCTTAAAAGCTTTTGTATTATACATTCAAAATTTTGACTATTATTTAATGCAAAATACAAACCAGTATCAAATTAAAGGCTTGGTCTGTTGATTTGTGTGGTAGATTTATTTCTTAAATTGGATCATGGATTGTTTTTGTAAATTTTTGCCTCTAAATAACAGTATTGATAGTATTGTAACAAACAATCATTTTTATATATATTGCCATACTAGAATGAATTATCTGGTATTGCTTATATTTTCTTTTATTATTATATAGATATGAAAAACTTACTTTTGTATTTAACAAATAATGCGAGTGAACAAATATTGCTCATTGTTTAAATAGGTCAAGCTATTACCACATCAATATATATATATATATATATATAACCATGTGTTTTTATGCAATCATAAAAACAATGGATTTTAGTATATCTGTCTAGAAGTGCCCCTGAAGACATTTCTGGTAGATATACTATTCATTGATTTATTTTCTTTTTCCTGGTCATTCAATGATCTACCTTTCCAACCCTTCCTCGTTACTTTTTACTTTATTGTAATTAAATATTCGTTATTTTACTACCTGCGGTTTGATGCTGTGTTTACATATTTGCACTCCTTCACATTTTGTTTTTATAATTTTCATATATATATATATATATATATATATATATATATATATATATATATATATACCAAAGCAAACAAAAAGTGTTAATTATACTTAGCAAGTATGAAAAGTTAAATAAAACTAAAGGCCAGAAAGTAAGGAGATAGCAAAATACATTTCATTTATTGTGCAAATGCAACTTATAAATAAAATAACTTCAATACTAAAAATATTATATGAAATTCCAATGAAAGGTTAGAAATAAATTGTAACACATATAATCATAATTTGGCAAATATGCACTGTTTTACTTTTCCCTAGCTATAAAACATTTGGTCAGTATATATACATATATATATAAAACATAAAGAGAAGAAAGGAAGAATGACAATGTATCAAAATTTCGCCGTGGGGGGAATTGTGACCCCCACTTTCCGGCTAAGCCAGCTTAATGTCATGACGACACTCTCGGAAGCGGATACACTGTCGAAAACCAAGTACACCATACTTAAATTACAATATGTAACGTCAAAAAGGTGAAAGACCTATACTGACTATACCACAAAAACTGATTTTACAAGTTCATTGCTACTAACATCCACACAAATTACAATATAAAATATCAAAGAGACAACAAGATAAACCAACCTCGTACATACCCTATAATCCAAGCTACTACATAGCAAACTGACTCAACTTTTTCGGAATCAAAACTTCCTTTAACTTCTCTACGATTACGTCCTTGTTAGCTGTATGTCTTCTTCTGTTTAAACTGCAAGTGTTCCTTTATATAAAAATAAACTGTAACTTTCTGTTACGGTTATGTTGTACAATTTTCTGATGATGTTGCTTAGAAAACGCAAAGGGTAACCCTTTGCAATAGCCTCATTCAGGTAACACTGATCACTTTTATAACGATCCATGTTACTTCTATTTAATCGTTTACTTCTGATCAAAAAGTTAATTAAAGATAATTCGCGATTATTTGCGTGTTTTGTTGCAAATTCCATAATGCTGTCAATAGTTTTATTTAAATTCATCTTTTGTTTTCTACCCCCTCGATATTTACGTGTAGGCTTTCCAAATACATTATTTTTATAATATAGATCTGTGACAATTTCAGAATTGTATTTTTTTATATATTCATTGTTATAATTTACGCTAAATTTTACGGAGTTAAGTCCGTAAGGATACAGAGAATTATGTTTAGATGTACAGAGAGATTATTATTTGTACAGAGAATTATGTCGGATACAGAGAATTATGCTTATATACAGCTACACCAATCTAAAACTGAAATTGAAAATCGAATCAAAGCAAAATATAAAATTTTAAGTTACAGTGTAAATTCTATCAGATTCCCATACATCACACTTATACCAAAACTACATAAAAATCCAGTTAAATTTAGACCAGTCACAAATGGATATAAAACTTATTTAACATATGCTAACGTAAAGCTTTTGAAACTTTTAAAAAACATCTTGATAAAAATTAAAAATACTGGAGCATATTTTATAAAAAATAGTTTTGAAGTTATAGAAAAGCTTAAGAATATTTCTGACAAATTGCATTACAAAAGTTACGATTTCAATGACCTTTTCTGTAATATTGATATAAAAGATTTATTTAATATTTTAAGAGTTTTATGAAAAGTACGAAATGCAAAACCTAATTAAAAGACATGTTTTCAAGTGCTTAGTTGAAATGGTTCTATTCGAAACAGTATTATACGACGTATCAGCTTTTTACAAACAACGATATGGCATACCTATGGGAGGGGCTTGTTCCTCTATTCTTGCAGATTTTTACTTAATAATATTTATTCGATATGTGGATGACATTTTGTGTGCTTACCCCGAAAATCAATATAACTTAGACTTTTCTTTTTATCCACCCAACTTAACCTTGACTGAAACAAAATGTAATTTTGATCAAAGCATAATTTCCTGGACTTGACCATATACACACAGTTGAATGGATACGTTGGTTTTAAACTTTATGATAAAAAAAAAGATTTCAATTTTAATATAAATTACATCATCAAATGGAATACAAGTTTACATCGTAATGTATTCAGAAATATTATATTAAACTTTTTGATCAGAAGTAAACGATTAAATAGCAGTAACATGGATCGTTATAAAAGCGATCAGTGTTACCTGAATGAGGCTATTGCAAAGGGTTACCCTTTGCGTTTTCTAAGCAACATCATCAGAAAATTGTACAACATAACCGTAATGGAAAGTTACAGTTTATTTTTATATAAAGGAACACTTGCAGTTTAAACAGAAGAAGACATACAGCTAACAAGGACGTAATCGTAGAGAAGTTAAAGGAAGTTTTGATTCCGAAAAAGTTGAGTCAGTTTGCTATGTAGTAGCTTGGATTATAGGGTATGTACGAGGTTGGTTTATCTTGTTGTCTCTTTGATATTTTATATTGTAATTTGTGTGGATGTTAGTAGCAGTGAACTTGTAAAATCAGTTTTTATGGTATAGTCAGTATGGGTCTTTCACCTTTTTGACTTTACATATTGTAATTTAAGTATGGTGTACTTGGCTTTCGACAGTGTATCCACTTCCGGGAGTGTCGTCATGACATTAAGCTGGCTTAGCCAGGAAGTGGGGGTCACAATCCCCCCCGGCAAAATTTTGATACATTGTTGTTCTTTCTTTCTTCTTTTTATGTTTTATATAAATGTACTTGGTCGAGCTGCATTGCGCCTAAGGGTATATTTTCAGAAGTTTGTTTTTTCGGTGTAGTTGATAAATTTATATTTACATATATATATATATATATATTTAAAGTAAGATAGTACTATCTTCTAAAGTCTAGAGGAAAGTAAAATTTATCTTGTCCTGACCTGCAGATTACCTCAAAAATTTTGCCTAACTTGAGAACACATTCAAATATAATTTATAACCATTTGTATAATCCATCTGTCTGTAGAATGTTCTCGGAATCAACAAGGCTAGTTTTAATGATTTTATTTTTAAACAAAAGAAACCTTTCATAAAGTGGGTCTATATTCACTACAGTGATTACTTAGCTATGCTATGTCTTGCTAGGCCATTTGAAAATTAAAAAATTGAAATAATGCCTAAAGGAAAACAAACGCTGAATGCTGTGCATAAAAAAGTTGATATATGAATTATTCATCCCCTAGTTGTGAAATTTTTGCAATGGGTTCAGCTAGTAAATTAGTACACATGGCACTATGGATGGAAAGTTTTGAAAACCATAATTGTGTTATACTACCAGTATACCAGTTCTTGTTTTAGGAAATTGGGAGTAAGTGTGAAAACTCTGGAGCCTCCTGAAAAATTTCAGAGAGTCAACAGCTATGAAGGTAAATAAAGATGGCTGAAAATCCGAAATTGAGAGACTTACCGGGAGATGGGAAGAAAAATTGGATGTTTGCCGGTAAAACTGAACTGCAAGAATTGGCAGCTATGGTTGGATAATAATTTTTATTGCTCTTCCATGGCAACCAGATAACTAACAAAAACATTCTACTCATCATTCTTATATATAAGACTAGCAGTATACCCGTTCTTCATATAGAATATACGATATGAAAAAACTTAAAATTCACAATCATGTGACAATTCCTATAGTATTCTAAATGACATTATTATTCAAAACATTTATTAAAATATTTAAATTAATAAAACTCAAGGACACAATACTTTAAATATGAAGGTCATTCATTGAACTTCCTAAAAGACGTACAAAATAGTTACAAAAGACAGAGCGCTTTCAAGCGTATAAACACCCTTCATCAGTGGCAATACAAGATGTAAAACATTCAATCATTCATATATAGCGACCAGAAACACAGCAAAATTTGCATAAATAAAATGGTAATGTATAAGGCTATTAATTAATAATAAATCTCTAAAATCCAAATAAACAAACATGTATCGATTATTTAAAGCAGGCCAATTACAAGCAAAATACAAATATGACAAAAACTATAAGCTCGCAAATTCAAAAAATTTTAAAAGGAAGTCAAAGGTAACTGTGAAGAGGCTTGAATTACGTAGAGTCGAGAATGAGTTGCTAGGCAAAACCGGATCAAAGAACGGGGATCAACGGATTTTGAACAGGATCAAAATTAGAAATCGAGGCACAGTAAATATAAATGAAAAGGGATTCATAAAGAAGAATATTACAAGAGTTTTTGCAATAGATTAAACCATTATTACAATGGTTTATATGCTTGAAAGTGCTCTGGCTTTTGTAACTATTTTGTACGTCTTTTAGAAAGTTCAATAAATGACCTTCATATTTTAAGTGTTGTATCCTTGAGTTTTATTCAAGTTTAAATAGACGTGTTACTAACTGGATTATTTAAATTAATGTTCCTAAAAAGAAGTTTAAGAATCTCTGTTCTCACTATACAAAATTATCTTCACAGGCAGATCTGAAGAATAAAATATCCTGATCTCATTTGTAAACAAATTTATAGAAAATATGAAATTTAATTAATGTATGCCAAAATGAAAGCTCTAAAATTGTATTAGAAGATATATTCATACTACTTATAATTCTGTAGATTAGAAGATTATACCCGTTTATTGGAAGATACACCCATTATACAATATATGGGTTTAAACCATGCCTTCTCTCCTAGAGAAAAGATAATTTCTTTTCTTTTTTCTTTCCATGGTTGTGGAACACATGCTTGGAGATTTGGTTTGAAACTAAAGGAGGAAATGATAAAGGCGATTTGAAGTGATTTTGTAAATGTCTTATTAGGTAGTAGGCACTTATTTAGGACCCAGGTAACACCAGGTAATTTGTTCTAGTTTAATAATATAAAAAGGGACATTTTTAAAAATAATTATGTTGTATGCAGAATACATATGCATGTATGTATGTCTCCAACAGGTTCATTTTATATGAGTACAACTTGTTACTTTTATTTTAGACACAAATATGTATCTTTCACCATTTCTATCCTTATTTTTCTTTTAATTACAAAAATTGTCTCAAAACAAAATTATAAACATTCATTTCACTGTTAAAAATCATCTATTTTTGTGGCTAAATCTGCAATCCAACTTAACAATGCAATACAGCCACTTCTAGTCAATTTGATCACTGCACTAATTTAGGCGTATGGAAGGCTTTAAATGCAGTGTCTGTGCCGTTGCTGCCTGTCTGTTAATTTGATCATCTACACTAGATATTAAAAGTGTGTTGTTTTAGAAGCCTTAAAAATGCTGGGAAAGCATTAATCTAGAATGGAGTTTTTAGAGCAGAGCAGACCTGCTCAGTGACAAATCTGTTTTGTCATTCTATGTGAAACCAACATAGCGGGTTGCTCGACCATTTTAGTACTTTTCATATTCCTATCATAGTAAGTACCATTTGTGTGTATACCAAAACCATTTTTAGTTTCTTTTTATTTGCTGCCATTTTTGAACTGGGCCTATTTTTACTTGTCGGGCGGATGATAATTCGGGTTTTCTGGGGTTTGCAGAAATAACAACTCGATAACTATCTGAGATAACTGAACAATCTTTTTTTCCCTAAAAGTAGACATTTTGAGCTTTCAGAATAGGTATTTAAGTTGCATTTAGTTTTTAGTTTAATAAGCTTAAAATGGACTTAAATTCAGCAAATATGAATGGCAAAATCGCTATTTTCTGGTGCCCATAACTCCAGAAAGTCTAAATACCAAGAGCTAATATATTTTCCTCACAAACTAGAGGAAGACCGTGTTTAGCTCATTGAGAAAAAAAAATGCATTTTTAAAACCCCTTTATACTCTTTTTTAACACTAAATTTGCCAAAAATTCAAGAATTGCATTTTTTAAGGTCAAATATCTTGAAAAAAGGACCTGATAAAAATTTGAAATTTTTTGTGTTGACTACTCTATTGGTACCCTATAAGTGGTATGAATTTCATTTTGTGGTTCAGTGTGGTTTTAGAATTATGAGGACTCAAAATGTGGTAGTAAAAGTACTCTCAAGATAAAAAAAAAGTTATGTATTTAGACTATTATTATGGACAATTGTAGTTTTAGATACCATTAAAACAATTAGTTAAATTATATTTTGAAATTTTATATATTGAACATACCTTACTGGTCATGATGCATGCAAGATTTCATCTTCTGCCTTAAAAAGAAAACATAAACTTCATTTCTGATGTTGACCTTTAATCAAATTATATTTGATGTATATGTGTGCTCTTTCTATTTAATAATCAAATTTATTTGCCCTATATTATTAGAAATTATATTATTTACTAGTAGTATACCCTTTCTTTGTACAGAACATATAAAGAAACTTAAAATTTACAATTATGTGCAAATTCCTATAGTATTCTAAATGACATTCTTACTCAAAACATTCTATTAAAATATTTAATTTAATTTTCCTAAAAAGATGTATAAAAAAATCTTTGTTCTTGCTATACAAAATTATCTTCATAGGTAGATCTGAAGAATAAAGCATCCTAGTCCTACTACTATAAATACTAAGAGTGGCGACACGTCACAGTTTCAAATACTAATTACCAATAAATGATAAATCTCACAAATCCAATAGTCATTTTTTTTTAAAATCATCCTACAGACGTAAAAACAATAGCCAAAGCGTTTTCGAACATTTTACATGTTCATCTTCAGTGACAATACAATTCAATACTGTCAAGTAAAATTTGCATATCATGAAATTGTCAGTTATACAAAAGGTGGATTATGAGTCAGATTATAATTTATACAAAGGTAGAAAGCAGATACTTCAAAAGGGTTTAAAGATATAGGATTTTTTAAAACACAATAATTATAAATCAATGTAGCTATGCAAAGGCTTAACATGCAGGGAATCGAGAACGAGTAGCCAAACATAACTTAGGACCTGAACATGGTCAAAATTATAAATAGAAGAACGATATAAATAAATAAAAAGGGATTCCTACAGCAAGATCGAACAGGGGCTATTACAGCTAACTAATAGAAATGTTTTTCAAAAAGAGGGTGAAAATTATTTTTAATGAATTGGGCAAAGGCAGTCGTTAATTTACCATGTTTTATGTCTCTTGCATGTTCGGACAAACGGATACCAACCGTACGTTTAGTTCTACCGTTATAAAATTTATAGAAATTATCTGGAGAAAGGAGGGGTACAACATACACTCCAGCAAGATTTTTAAAGTTAATATTATCCTTAAATTTATCAGTTCGAATGCGATTGAACAAAGTGGTAACAGCTGAATGAGCGGGTTTAAATTTAAATTCAGTATAAAAATTAATAAGGGGGTTTACAGTTTAAAGCTAGTTGTCCTTACCATCCTAAAAGTTTTTGCCCTCTTATTAATTTTTGTACTGAATTTAAATTTAAACCCTCTCATTCAGCTGTTACCATTTTGTTCAATCGCATTCGAACTGATAAATTTAAGGATAATAATAACTTTAAAAATCTTGCTGGGGTGTATGTTGTACCCTTCCTTTCTCCGGATAATTTCTATAAATTTTATATCAGTAATACCAAACTTACGGTTGGTATCCGTTTGTCCGAACATGCAAGAGATATAGAAAATGGTAAATTAATGACTGCCCTTGCCCAATTTGTGAATAAAGATAATTTTCGCCCTCTTTTTGAAAAAGCTTTTCTTTTAGTTAGCTGAGCCCCCGTTCGATATTGCTGTATGAATCTCTTTTTATTTATTTATATCATTCTTCTATTTATAATTTTGACCCTGTTCAGGTCCTAAGTTATGCTTGGCTACTCATTCTCGATTCCTTGCATGTTAAGCCTTTGCATAGCTACATTGATTTATAATTATTGTGTTTTAAAAAATCCTATATCTTTAAACCTTTTTGAAGTATTTGCTTTTGAATTTTGTATAAATTATAAACTGACTCATAATCCACCTTTTGTGTAACTGATAATTTCATGATATGCAAATTTTACTTGACAGTATTGAATTGTATTGCCACTGAAGATGAACATGTAAAATGTTCGAAAATGCTTTGGCTATTGTTTTTACGTCTGTAGGATGATTTTAAAATAAAATGACTATTGATTGGATCTGTGAGATTTGTCATTTATTGGTAATTAGCATCCTAGTCCTGTTTCTAAACAGATTTACAAAAAATATAAAATTTGATCAATATATGCCAAAATGAAATTGTTATGAAATTGGATCAACATATGCTAAAGTGGTATTAGAGGATATACTCGTAGTATTTTTATACTGTATCAGCTATTGGCTAAACTTAATATATGAGTTTGAAAAATATTTGCCAAATAAATGACTTAAGAAATTGAAATATCATTAATCCCCATAAACTTTCAAGCAAAAGTCATAATTGATATAATGGCAAATATATTTCAAACTCAAATATTAAATTTAGCCAGTTGTTGAAACAGAATAAAAATGATACGGGTACATCTTCTAATACTATTTTAACGCTTTCATTTTGGCATATTGTTGTGCTTAGATTCAGAGATTTTCATTATCTAAGGTTTTTAAGGTTCAAAATTCATGATTTTGTTGTATAGCTTTTTCTCCTTTGTAATTATTAATACTTCTTTTATTTTCTTAATTATATAATTTACTATTTATATTTACCTTAATTTATTTATTCCTGATCGTATAGTATTTTTAAATCAATAAAGTTTACTTTTAATATTATTATTTATTTAGTTTCTTTATATACTTTGTTACTTACAGCTTGGTCTGTGCTGAACCATGTTACACTTTCAAAGACATTCCAACTTCTTAATATTTCTAAAAATTCCACTTACCTTTTAAATACATAAATAGCACAGCCAACATAAAGAATCCACAACTCATTTGTTAAATTAAAAATTAACTTTTATTAACAATTAAAAATTCAACATCTGATCCATTTATAAGATTTCATTATTTGTATAGTGGCATAAAGTTAAGTTAGTACATTGCTCCAAATTAAAATCTTTTAACTTTGTAATTTAATAAAAATAACCCTGGGAACAGAATCCACTCTGGTCTGAAGACCAGAGTTTGGTCTGCCTGAGCTGTCCACAAAATGTTAAACATTAACCCCCAAAATAATAGGAACACATACAAATTGTAAATGACAAAACCTTCTACTTATAGGTTCACAACTTTAAAGGGAAGAGTAAACAGAAAACACTGTGTTTCTCCATTTACTGCGTGAAATTTCTCTCATAGAGAAATATTTAAAACACTCACTAGATGTCAGCACCAGAGGCGAGGAGCTAGAATGACTTGTTAAACGATAAAACTCACAAAGCTACACACAATTTTTGAAAATATAATTATTACTTGTCTTGCAAAAACATGTAGCTCTTTCTATCCTTCCTATTGAAACCCTTTTTTTTCTTTTTTCTACACTGAAATTTACATTTTTCTTTCTGGAACATGATGATACTTTCTCACACATAGCTTGTAAAATTTAATGACACGATTGAAATCAAAACGCTTCGAGTGGGCCGGTAAAATAAAATACAGCTCATCACTGCGGGGCTCATAAGGCAAAACACTTGAGGAGCACTGAAAAATGTGGAGAGGGATCACCGATGCACTTATCACTGGAATGACGTAAATATTGAATGAATAGATGACGAGATGAGAGTTCTGAAGTATGAAAAGCTTCCCAAAAACATTGTTGTTGGGCAATCTTTGTTGGTCCACCATGACGATTGATGATGAATCACTGGCCGATTTTTCTCAACTTTGTATTCAGTAACTAATGGAACATCCGGTGCCAAAGACAGCTGAACTTGTGCAGAAACAGAATCGCCAATTTGACGTAGTTCCCTGCAAATGCGCTGGGCTCAGAAACAGGCATTTTTACTAATACACTGTAGCCAGTTTCAGGAATGCCAAGATGCTCAGTATCCAAATTCATAAGCTACCGGAGCGCGAGCGCCAGGCTCGGCCCCTAAAATTTTTATCCCACCTCTCTGCTCTAATCTCAGAATCGAACTCCTTGCCAACCAAATTTTCGCTTCCCAGGAGACGCCAATCTTGGCGAGTGAAAAACTTGCGCCGCACACAGAGCGCCTCACATACCCCGGGAAATTAAAAAAAGGAACACTTCGCAACGAACCGCGCGGCACGAAAATGCTGCCAAGCTAGCTACCACGTTTTCCCGCCAAAGTTCATTGCTCCGTTGCGCTAACCCTACGGAATTTTAGGCACCCCAAAACACATCTGGAATAAACATCAACTCAACTGATAAGCAATGAAATGGTCAAAAAGGAGCGTTATTTTTCGCTTTCAGAGTAATATAATTGCTGTTCGAAAGTGAAAGCGTAAGGCCGAAAAGGAAAATTACAGGGGCACAGGCGAATAAGTAAAGGATCCTATGAATACTTTTAGCGTTGGTAGATACTTCGTGTGCGTAATTTGGAATATAAAAATGTATGAAAGGGATAATAAATAAACGTTAATACGAGATAAATCGTCGAAATATTCAATAACCATAAATTAATTTTGAATTTTGAAGGGAAGGGGGAAAATCATGAATTTTGAACCTTAAAAACCTTAGATAATGAAAATCTCTGAATCTAAGCACAACAAATACCATTACGCCTCGGGAAAAAAAATTTTAGAATAAATTTTTTTAAATAAAAGCCCCAAAACAGCCAAAAAGAAAAACTCTCCCCGAGCGGGGTGAATCTGAAACCAGACGGTAAATGCTCGCTTGCCTGACGACTCCTGGGATCACATGTTGAAAATGTTGGCAAACCCTATTGTTAACGACTCCTGGGATCACATGTTGAAAATGTTGGCAAACCCTATTGTTACTCAAGGAAGGCACACTGATCTGGAATAAAACCATTCTAAACTTAAGTACCATGAAAAGTAAAAAAAAATAATACTGTAAACCATATAATTTACTATTATATAATTTACTATTATATAATTTACTTAATTATATAATTACTTAATTATATAATTTACTATTTATATTTACCTTAATTTATTTATTCCTGATCGTATAGTATTTTTAAATCAATAAAGTTTACTTTTAATATTATTATTTATTTAGTTTCTTTATATACTTTGTTACTTACAGCTTGGTCTGTGCTGAACCATGTTACACTTTCAAAGACATTCCAACTTCTTAATATTTCTAAAAATTCCACTTACCTTTTAAATACATAAATAGCACAGCCAACATAAAGAATCCACAACTCATTTGTTAAATTAAAAATTAACTTTTATTAACAATTAAAAATTCAACATCTGATCCATTTATAAGATTTCATTATTTGTATAGTGGCATAAAGTTAAGTTAGTACATTGCTCCAAATTAAAATCTTTTAACTTTGTAATTTAATAAAAATAACCCTGGGAACAGAATCCACTCTGGTCTGAAGACCAGAGTTTGGTCTGCCTGAGCTGTCCACAAAATGTTAAACATTAACCCCCAAAATAATAGGAACACATACAAATTGTAAATGACAAAACCTTCTACTTATAGGTTCACAACTTTAAAGGGAAGAGTAAACAGAAAACACTGTGTTTCTCCATTTACTGCGTGAAATTTCTCTCATAGAGAAATATTTAAAACACTCACTAGATGTCAGCACCAGAGGCGAGGAGCTAGAATGACTTGTTAAACGATAAAACTCACAAAGCTACACACAATTTTTGAAAATATAATTATTACTTGTCTTGCAAAAACATGTAGCTCTTTCTATCCTTCCTATTGAAACCCTTTTTTTTCTTTTTTCTACACTGAAATTTACATTTTTCTTTCTGGAACATGATGATACTTTCTCACACATAGCTTGTAAAATTTAATGACACGATTGAAATCAAAACGCTTCGAGTGGGCCGGTAAAATAAAATACAGCTCATCACTGCGGGGCTCATAAGGCAAAACACTTGAGGAGCACTGAAAAATGTGGAGAGGGATCACCGATGCACTTATCACTGGAATGACGTAAATATTGAATGAATAGATGACGAGATGAGAGTTCTGAAGTATGAAAAGCTTCCCAAAAACATTGTTGTTGGGCAATCTTTGTTGGTCCACCATGACGATTGATGATGAATCACTGGCCGATTTTTCTCAACTTTGTATTCAGTAACTAATGGAACATCCGGTGCCAAAGACAGCTGAACTTGTGCAGAAACAGAATCGCCAATTTGACGTAGTTCCCTGCAAATGCGCTGGGCTCAGAAACAGGCATTTTTACTAATACACTGTAGCCAGTTTCAGGAATGCCAAGATGCTCAGTATCCAAATTCATAAGCTACCGGAGCGCGAGCGCCAGGCTCGGCCCCTAAAATTTTTATCCCACCTCTCTGCTCTAATCTCAGAATCGAACTCCTTGCCAACCAAATTTTCGCTTCCCAGGAGACGCCAATCTTGGCGAGTGAAAAACTTGCGCCGCACACAGAGCGCCTCACATACCCCGGGAAATTAAAAAAAGGAACACTTCGCAACGAACCGCGCGGCACGAAAATGCTGCCAAGCTAGCTACCACGTTTTCCCGCCAAAGTTCATTGCTCCGTTGCGCTAACCCTACGGAATTTTAGGCACCCCAAAACACATCTGGAATAAACATCAACTCAACTGATAAGCAATGAAATGGTCAAAAAGGAGCGTTATTTTTCGCTTTCAGAGTAATATAATTGCTGTTCGAAAGTGAAAGCGTAAGGCCGAAAAGGAAAATTACAGGGGCACAGGCGAATAAGTAAAGGATTCTATGAATACTTTTAGCGTTGGTAGATACTTCGTGTGCGTAATTTGGAATATAAAAATGTATGAAAGGGATAATAAATAAACGTTAATACGAGATAAATCGTCGAAATATTCAATAACCATAAATTAATTTTGAATTTTGAAGGGAAGGGGGAAAATCATGAATTTTGAACCTTAAAAACCTTAGATAATGAAAATCTCTGAATCTAAGCACAACAATATGTTGATCCAATTTCATAGCAATTTTATTTTAGCATATATTGATCAAATTTTGTATTTTTTGTAAATTTGTTTACAAATGGGACTAGGATGTTTTATTCTTCAGATCTGCCTGCGAAGATAATTTTGTATAATGAGAATAAAGATTCTTATACTTCCTTTTAGGAGGATTTAATTATATATTTGAATAGAATGTTTTGAATAACAATGTCATTTAGAATACTATAGGAATTTGCATATAATTGTAAATTTTAAGTTTTTTTATATGTTCTGTACAAAGAAAGTGTATACTACTAGTAAATAATACAATTTCTAATAATGTAGGGCAAATAAATTTGATTATTAAATAGAAAGAGCACACATGTACATCAAATATAATTTGATTAAAGGCTAGAAAAAATCAGAAAAGAAGTTTGTTTTCTTTTTTAAGGCAGGAGGTGAAATTTTGTATGCATTATGACCAGTAAAGCATGTTCAATACATAAAATTTCAAAATATAATATAACTAATTGTTTTAATGGTATATAAAACTACATTTTCCCATAATAATAGTTTAATGCATAACTTTTGTTTATCTTGAGAGTACTTTTCTACCACATTTTGAGTCCTCATAATTCTAAAACCACACTGAACCACAAAATGAAATTCATACCACTTATAGGGCACCAATAGAGTAGTTAACACAAAAAATTTCAAATTTTTATCAGGTTTCCTTTTCAAGATATTTGACCTTAAAATATGGAATTTTCGGCATGTTTAGTGTTAAAAAAGGGTAGAAAGGAGTTTTAAAAATGAATTTTTTTTTTCTCCATGAACTAAAAACTGTCTTACTCTAGTTTGTGAGGAAAGAGTATTAGCTCTTGGTATTTATCCTTTCTAGAGTTATAGGCACCTGACAATGGTGATTTTGCCATTCATATTTGCTGAATGTAAGTCCATTTTAAGCAGATTAAACTAAAATCTAAATGCAACTTAAATACCTATTCTGAAAGCTCAAAAGCTTTTAGGGAAAAAAAAGATTGTTCAGTTATAGTCATTTCCGCGAACCCCAGAAAATCCAAATTTTGATCCACCCCGGCAAGTAAAAAATAGGCTCAGATCAAAAATGGCCGCAAATAAAAATAAGCTAAAAATGGTTTTGGTATACACATAAATGGTACTAACTATGGTAGGAATATAAAAAAATAATAAAATAGTCGAGCAACTTACTGTGCTCAATTCATGCGAAATGAACTCTCCTTAGTATGACATTACATATTAGTAACTTTGTAACTTCATTGTGACTATATTCTGTGACATCTTCACAATTTTATTAACACGTAACAATGTGATGACGTTACAATGGCAATTACAATGTGACGTCACAAACAAGTTAATATGCGTTGTCACAAATGACCATGAAAATGACCAAAATGACTTCCCTGTGACCTCAATATGACATTGCCGAGACGTACTGCGACGTCCCAAAGTCACAGTGTGATGTAAATCTTACGTCACTGTGAAAAAAAATGCTGTTCCAATGACTACAGAGGTGTCTAAAATGCTTTTATTGATTGAACCATAACATGGCATCAAAATGACCACACTTTCAGCATTCACATATAATAGTCCTTAAATTAAGACCAAGCTCGATTATGCCTAATTTTCTATTTCATTCAATTTAAGCCTAAATTTTTGAAATTTTATCTGGGCTCAGGCTGAGCAAGACTTCACTTTTAAATTTGATCTGAACTTGGGTCAGTATTCTCAAAGTAAAGTTTATTATTTTATTTGTTTTGTTTTTTAGGTACTAAAATTCCTGACTGTGCTCTGAAAATAGTTGAACTCATATCAAAATATAATCAAGAGAAAGAAAAACATAGAGCTAAGTAGATAACAAGAGAAATTTATGAGAATCTCCCTAAGAATCTCATTAAACAAAGCATTTAAAAATAACATTTATGATATGTTATGCAGACTCTGGTACTATATTATTTTGTATACTATATATACTATATTTTTTCTTGTAAATTCAGAATTGGTGTAAATATAAAATACATGTTGATAATTTAGACAATATTTATTGAAATACAGTTTATATTAAAAACATACAAAGCATAATGCAGTGAACAAGGCAACTGTGGTTTTGACACAATAAATTAATATAAATATATTTGTTATTCAGATCTTTAAGCACAAAAATTTATGTACATAATAGTCAGTGACGTAACTAGTATTATATTTAGTTAAGCGATGCTTCAAGGGCCCAAGAAACATAGACTGGTTTTTTATCATAAAATATCCATTAGTTATTAAATATAAATGAAAATATGTAAAGCACACTTTGACTTTGCTCACAATCAGTAATAAGCTGGTTTACAACATAAAATGCAGTGAATATCCAGATAAATAAGCATACGTATGCTTCAGAAATTAACTGGATTTCTTTCATCAGTGTAAAAAGTCTGGACCTAAATGCCCAAATAGTTACAAGGCAATGTTGGCCAAATTGGCAACATTTAGCCATTTTAGTTTGGCCAACATTGCCTTGCATTTATTTGGGTGTTTTAGTCCAAACTTGTTTGCACTGATGAAGGAAATACAATTGATTCCCGAAACGTACATATGCTTATTTATCTTGATTTGCACTGTATTTTATGTTATACACCAGTTTATTATAAATTAAAATGTTTCTCAAAAGTTAAAAAAATGTGAGACTCTATCAAGCTAGAGATGGGAGCCAGGACAAAAGCCAAACACATGCACATGGTTTAATGATGGCTGTACTTTGCAATTGCCTTCACTTATTTTGGAAGCTCTTTTACATATTTTACTTAAGGGACTAAAATTCCTAGTTACACCACTGATAATAGCATATCTAAACAAGGATCATAATAACATTTAAACTTAGTACTTAGCATTTATTTGCTACTAATACTGGTTAACAAATACTGTATAATTCCAATATTACTCCTCTTTTTTGAGGAAAATATAAAAAGTTTTTGATTGGGTTTTAAAAAAATAAGGTAGACTTGAATAGATTTACAATAGGAAATTTCAAACAAACATAAAAAGGGAATGCCAACTTTAAATTTTTTGATAAAAGACTGATTTTAACCATATTATTATTATTTTCTTTTAATAGCTTATATTATATAAACATAATTGTAAAAACTAAATTGTCTCCATTGTAACCATGGCATGCAAAGTTGGTGATATGCAAAACCTTTTATATATTTTTTCCTGCTTTAACAGTGACATAGCTAGGCAAAAGTATAGATGGAAAAAGGATGACACCTGGCAAGTTCCAGGATAATTTGTATAATGAGAATATTTGTATGAGATTTGTATAATAAAGAGGGTGTGTATACATGTAAAAATAAAAATCTTATAGGATACGAAAAATAATAAAATGTTCAGAGGGGGTGGGGTATAGCCAAGTAGGGGTCACCATTGGAATTCTACAGTATTTTTTATGACTTTCTTTCAAAAAATATATTTTGACATTTCAGTAAACCTATAGAAAGACACATCTAAGAAAAGCTTTAAAAGAATAACACTGGAATAATAAAGTAGTAAAAATGACAAAATAGAGGTTTCCAAACTAAAAGATACAGAATTTGCAACAAAAAACAAACTTTAAAATGCTAGAATTTTTAAAAGTAATATTTTTAATTTTTGAGTGCAAAGCACATATGCAGGACAGTGAGAAGTAGAAAAATGTTGAAATTTTTCATATTTACTTTGCTTTAATTATGCATATTCTGCTTTTGAAACTATATGAACACAGGAATACTAAATCAGAAAAAATGACATAATAGTGATTTTCTATCTTAGAAAATTTGTGAAAAGAAATCTGTTTAAAAGGCTACAATTTTTAAAAACATTCTAAATCATTTTTGCATGCAAAGCACATTGATGCAGTACAGTGAGAAGTAGAAAACTGTTGAAAATTTTTAATTGCAGTTTGCTACTATTGTTTGTTTGTATAAATAGCATATATTGTTTTTGAAAAGATGAATGCAGGAACAGTAATGCAATAAAGTTGTCAAAATAGTGGTTACTTGGAAGATGTTCAACCAAAACTAAATTTCAAAAAGCTAGAATTTTTTAAAATAATATTCTACATAATTTTTTAGTGTGAAACACATGATATAGAAAGCTGTTAAAAATCTTCACTTCCTATTTGCTTTAATAATTCATATTCTTTTTCTGAAAATATTAATTATTCTTCGCTCCCATATATCAAATGAATTACAAAACAATGAGAATTCTTTCAAGGATAAAATTGATGCTTTTTAGTTTTGAAGTTATCACATTCTCTTAATCTAATTTTTTTATGTTTTGAGATGCCAACAGTGAAAATAATTTTAAACAATGGTATATATCCAGTTGATCAACAAAAGATCCATATCAGCAATTGCTGCCTAAATGTTATAATCGTAATCTTAGTATTATTTCTAATCATGCAATCTAACTTTTAGTTTCAATGGTTATTACTTAATCTTAATGCACAAGACAGTGGCTCCCTATTAACAAAAGTTGTGTTCTTTAAAATTACACTATTACTTATTGTCTGACTTTAAAATATAATTCGGAAAAATATTTCGAGCTTATTACTATACGACTAGCAATATTTATGGCATTGTTTCAAAATAAGATAGTATAATTTTGAGTGAGAAGAATACTTTATTTTGGAGAAAAACTAATTTTGGAACCTTGAACTACACTTTACAATTTCAAACTTTTTAAAATTTAAACAGAAGTTGGCATTGTATTTTCAAGTTTTGTGATATTTTTCTCAAATGAGCTATCAACCTGCACCTCAACATTATTTTCTGAAATAACTTTTGGTTGTAAGCCAATAATGTCTTTTGACTTATTTTCTGCCTCATTTAAACTCCAACCAGCATTTTCAGATTTCAGATAGTTTTCAAATTCTTCCTCCTGAAAGTGCAAAAATTGTATAAGAAATAAAAATTGATGTAAGTAGTATATAACGACGTTCTCTAGTAGATTTGTTTCTCTTTTTACCACTTTTTATTTAACTTGATTTGGTGTTTGTCTGTCAGTGTTAAATCGAGGTCCTAACTAGGTTCCATTAATCACAGTAATATGAAATTTGGTATGTTGTTGTAGTTTGTGGTATATTTTAATTCTTTTGATTGTCTGTCTTGGACATAAGAATATACTCATCTTTGTAATAAGAATATACTCATTTAAAAAAAAAAATAACAAACCAAAGCAGTTAGAAATTCCAAATTTAGTATACTGTTGTTTTTTGTGGTATATTTTAATTCTTTCGATTTTGAATCTCATCAGGTCCAGCCCATCCAGGGCCAGTATTCAGTTTGGGGAAATAACTCGAGCCAGAACAAATAGAAAGTTTGAATTTAATATATTGTCTATTTTGATATATTTTTTTAATTAATTTTATTTTGAATCTTACCAGCTCAGCCTGTTCTGGACCCACCTTTAGCATATATTCATTGTTTGTGAATAACTTGAAGACTGGAATAGCTAGAAATCTGAAATGTAGCACTATAGCTTGAAAACTGAACAGCTAGAAATCCAAAATTTAACTCGATAACTGGAGCAACTAAAAAGTCCAAATTTAATATGTCGTCTTTTCTGATGTATTTTAATTTTTTAAATTCTCAACCTTATTGGGCTAGTCTATCTTGAATCGCCATAAGAATGCACTCATTTTAAATTTTATGTAAACAAGAAAAAAAAAAAACTATAAAAAAGAAAATTTGAATGTATTTCATTTTGCTTCTCTATTTTAAATATTCCATCATTTTAGTAATGCTTATATATAACCAGCATTGTTCCTCTAAAATAGCATGATACTTATGATTTATAGCATTCTAGATCCTATTTTTAAAAAATTGCATTCAAATACTTAATTTTTTATAAAAATAAAAAATACATGAATCTCTGTTCTCGCTATATGAAATACTGGTAAATCTGAAGAATAGGGTTTATCTAAAGACTAAGTCTAAATTTTCTATAACTAGGTCTTGTTCGTGAACCAATTTATAAAAATATAAAGTTTGGTCAACATATGTCAAAATAAAAACAAAGAAATAGTAATCAATTTTGCCATTTAGACAACTGAATTTCATTGAGAAGTAACACTAGTAATATCATTTTCTTCAATAAAGTTTCAGAAAATAATGTGCTCAATATTATGTATAAAAGGGTTAATTTCTTTTTATTGAAATCTCAACAATTCCTGAGCCTAGAAACTCAAGACATATACACAGTTACCCACATTAAAATAAGGTTTAACCAAACTGAATTTGAGAAGAAAAAAAATGGTTATAAACTGTTGTCTTGTATATGAGATAAACAGATAGACTTTCAATTATATATATAGATTCTTCTCACAGATAACAGCTTGATTGAACTAATATGCATGGACACAATTAAGAGTGTACATCGGTACACAAATTAATAAATAAGTTCGAATATATATCGAGTGCATTATAAAGAGTATCCGAAAGGAATACAAAATAAATGGTTGGTCACAGAAGTAGAGTAAATATGAAAAATAATCAGCAAATAAAGGAGACTTTAGCTATAGTAATTGCACCCACTAAAACTGATAATTATATAAAAATGTGAAATTTAATTTTTTATATGGCCGATCAATCAAAATAATGTCAATTAATACAATTTGTGCCATGCTTAATTAGGGTAAAATAAATTTACCCAGTACTTTTAGAGGAAAAATTTGCTGAGATATTCTAGTTATTGTTATTAGGTATTTTTTGTTTAATTGAAAGGGGTAGCAAATTTGAAAAAAACCAATCAAATCCTTTTCTGTCATTATGTCATTAAGTTTCACCATATTTGTAATAAATAAAATGTAATTAAAAAAATGTGCATTGTGTTTTTTTCCTCTATATATAGTAAAATGCATTTTTAGCCTTAGCCAAGCAATTAGAGTGCTTTAGCCTTAGCCAAGAAATTAGAGTCACTAGTAGGATTAATCTTGACCTTAATCGAGGAACCAGAATTTTTACTTGCACTGCAGGTGTAGGTACAGGTGATGAACTTAAATGAGGACAGGAATTTCACCTGTTCCTGCCAAAAAAGATTTTGGAGGCTTCAAACTGAAAAAGAAGCAACTTTCAGAGACACTTGCTCATTAATTACATTAGCTTCTTTGGATAACAGAGTATGCATTTTTATTATTTCGTCATACTATTGTATAGAGAAAATATTGTTCCCCTAAATATTTTTAATTTTGGAGATTTTGATGGATAAACATGTTTTAAGACTTCCGGGTCATTCCATGTCAATTCAACAAAAAAAAAAAAAAAAAAGTGAAAATGTCACCCACTTCCTTCGATTTTTCTAATTTTATTTTTCAAAGCTACATATAATACCATACAAAATTTTAGTTGATTTCATGCATTAGGTTTTTAGCAATACATTTTCAAAGAAATGGAAAATTCACTTGGTGCTGTCTTGCGGATGCATGAAATGAAAACCTTGTGTTTGATAAAATCCTTTTTTGCTCTGCACCTAATTGTCAGAAACACATAATTTTCTCTGTGGATATTCTAGAATGTATGCTTATTGTCAAACAGTATGCATTTTCATAACATTTTAATTAAAAACATGTTATTTTTTGCCTTAAAACTGAAAAATGTAAAAAAAAATTATTTCAGCAAAAGGAATTTTCTTTTTAAGATGAGATCCATATTTAAATTTTTTGATAATTTTTTTTACATGTTTCTTATATAGTAATCTTACCATAAAAAAAAAAAAAAAAATTAGAAAGGTGTTTTTTTGGAAAATGTGAGATTTTTTTTTGTAAGATGTAATATGGGTGTATTTTCATTAAGTCAACAGTAAAAATAATTGACTTAGTAAATAAATTATTAATAATTGATCACATTAGTTTATATATTAGAAACATAACATTAAAAAATATTGTTTCATATCAATTTTATAGGAGGACTGCAGTTATAAATACTAGGAAATATTTCTCTTTTTATTTATAGTATTGATAACTAAACTACCTTATTATGGTTTTATATATATGATGAATGAATTTTATAGCTATTTAAACCAATAATAGTAAACCATTTTCTGTTATTAGTTTAAATAGCTATATATTTCATATATAAGATATATTATTGAAATACAGTAAATTAAGAAAAGTATTTTCTTATATTTATAACAACATCCCTTCTATCAAATGATAACTAATTACCATATGTTTGACAGGATAAATATTAAGTATTAAAGTGATAGGAAAGAACCATTTTATTTATCTGTAAATGTCAGAAAGAATACTATTATTCTTGATTTGAAGAAATGTTTTATCGCCTTTCAGAAAATAAAACGTGACTTAATTTTTATACTTCCAAATGATAATTTTCAAATTGCATTAAATTATCTTTCAATTAGCAGTAGTAGGCTTTTATGGTCACTATTTTACATGTACTGGTTTGAGTTCTGCTTTTTGATATAGGTAAACATAGCAATTCAAAATTAAATTCAGTCATAGAGGACAATTATCCCATTAATTGAGCTACTAAAATTTATTCTTAGCTAACCAGAATTACTATATAATTTTCTGCAAACCCATGAAATTTGTTCATAATCATAAGAAATACATAAACAAATTTAAATGTTAAGACATTTTTCTGAAATTAAAAAAAAAAAAAAATGCAGAAATATCAGTAAGTGTTTTGCATTATAATATACGGTAATGTGGAGAAAATGTTTAATAAGCATGAAAGTAAAATAGAAAAGATAGCCTGAAAATAGAAAACAAGCGTTTAAACTTTATACAAAATAATTTCTACAATTACCTGCTCAGATTTCAAAATTGTTAGAGTTTGTTCTATGAATAAATAGAAATTATGAATGGCTAATATCTATGTATTAGTCCTATGCTTCCTATGTATTATACAGGTCCATGGATATGGAGTATCATGGTTGACCAGAAATTGACCAAATGAGTACCATGGTTGACCAAATGAGTACCATGGTTGATCGGAGTACCATGATTGACCAAAAAAATATTTTTGACTAAGATTATGAAAGTCATTTATAAATAAAAAAGTGTGTACACAAAAATGATCATTTAAAATCACAAATTCTAACTATCACTAACATTTTTGGATATTGTTGTTTTCTATATTAACACTGCATTCTTTTGCCATAACATTATTCCTAAAAAATCATTGGCACATAAAATTTGTTTCCCTTTTCTAGCTTTTGATAAAAATAAAAATTCCTCTTTGTTTTAATAATTTACAGGATTGCGAACTTGGCAGTCAGTCACTTCAATAGTTTTACTGTTTTTTTTTGCAGATCCAAGATAATGGAGCTAAGGTTAATATCTGCATTTTTTCATGATAGCTGGCCTTGCTTACTTTCTTTTGAATTTTGGTGATTAGTTCATTAAAATCTTTTAACTGATTAGCATATACTTTTACTTTCTTAACCTTTTCATCATCGGACTGAATTTTGAAACTTGTACTTGAACTTTCAAATTTCTATTGTTCTGCATAAACAAGAGCTAGTTTAGTTTTTAAAGCAGAAGTAGCTGAACACAATTTGTGCTTCACCTTGCTTCTCTTCATTACACATTTCCGGTATATATAATTGGGGCTTCATTCCTTCTAATAGATTTAGAAGAATCACTAACATCAAACTTATTTTTATTTATTTTTGTTTTAATGCTATCTTCCCCCCCCCCCTCTTTTTTTGGCATAAGATAGATTTTTAATGATAAACAGTGTTTTTTTTAACTTTTTTGCAAGTTGTAATGTAATACATTTTAGTTTTGATTTCACATCATTCTTGTGGCAATTAAAAGGAACACAGGACTTTTTTTTGGTGAAAAGGAAAACTTTTAAAAAAAATTTGTTTATGATAAAGGCACATGGTTACATCTTAGTGTTTACATCATATGTTCCCGCCAGAATAAGCCGCTGATCAGTATAAGATAATTAAAAAATGTCCCTTAGATTTTTATTATATATTTCTGAAAAATATTTACTTATTTACACTGAAAACTACATGAGGCTATTATTTAAAAAACAATGAGAAAAATTTTCACTAATATTTTTAACTAGCAAGAAGATCATATTGGAAGACGGAAACTGCACATTTTTAACTATATTCATTAATAATTCTAGAATCTATAAAGAAGCCCCAGTGGTACATCCTAGAGGAAAATATTTTCCTAACTGGACTGTAGTCATGACTTAAAAGTTAAGTTGACATTATTTATTGCTGCAGGGAAAGATCTCAGTTTCTGGGAGGGTATGAAATTTCCTTCCTTTGCCCTTGACCTTTCCTCTCACATTTTTGGAAGAAAGGAAAAAGAGATTTGTTCTTTAAAAAAGAATGATGTTTACTAAAACATATCCAATTAAGCTTTTATGAGGTTTAAAATTTTGCAATTTAGTTATCAATGTAGTTACAATATGAATATTTAAAATATTTCTTTGTATTTTAATTCTTTTTAATAAAACTGATAACAATCAATAATAAGATATAAGAATTGTTAATTTTTAATAAATAAATTCATTAAATAGGTAAATTATTTTTACTCTTGACTTAATTATATATAATTCATTAAATATTTAATTTATCTATTTAATGCATTTATATCAATTATACATAATTTCATTAAATAGTATTATAATATAATTTAGATATTTAATGAATTTATGTTAATTATACATAAATTCATTAAATAGGTAAATTATTTTTACTCTTGACTTATGAAAATGCAGTTAAATAAAAATTTTCTATTTTATATCATAAATTAAAAAAAAATATATATATTTTTTATATTAAGCAGATTACTGCAAGATCATGTAAAAAAATAAACAAATTTAAATATGGAGCTCATCTTAAAAAAAAAATCCTTTACATTTTTCAACTTTAAGGCAAAAAAATAAAGAAACAGGGTTTTAATTAAAATGTTATCAAAATGCATACTGTTTGACAATAAGCATACATTTTAGAATATCCACAGAGAAAATTATGTGTTTCTGACAATTAGGTGCAGAGCAAGAAAGGATTTTATCAAACACAAGGTTTTCATTTCATGTATCCGTAAAGCAGGACCAACTGTATTCTTTATTTCTTTGAAAATGTATTGCTAAAAAACTAGAGCTTGGAGTGAACTAATATTTTGCATGGTAAGTTTGTTGTATGTAACTTTGTATAAAATTTCAGATAAATCCAAGGGCATGGGTGACATGCCTTGGTTGAAGTGACATAGAATGACCCTTCCAGAACTTATTTCAACTTTTTTTTATGTAGGTCATTAGACAAACCAACCTAATTTTCTGAACATTAAGTGTCATTGCTGGAGGGCACATTCTCCCATCAAAATATTTTGAAGCAGTGGCCAATGGTTATAATCATGGGGCACAGTCCAAAACTGCTGTGGCCATGGGATAGGAAGCAGGAGGTGGTAACCCTTCTAGTGTCTGTATAAGAATCAAATCAAGCTCCTATAATGTCTGAAAAGACAAAATTTTGGTTTTTTTGTTTTAAGTATATCTGTAGATCTCTCCCCCCCCCCCCCCTAATATTTACTTTCAGAAGAAGTTAACTTTTCACACTTTGAGTTCAAGTGAAATGGAATAAGTCAAGAATTTCCATTATCTCAGTGAATTTTTTATCAAAAGCTACTGGATAAATTTCTTTTGTCTTAAAAAAGAGAAGTGCAAATTTTACTAGTTAACATTTTTTTATTAGGGGGGGGGGGGGGGTGTCATATGTCATATAAAAATTAAATTTTACATTTTTATGAAATTATCAGTTTCGGTGGGTACAACTATTATAGCTAAATTCTCTTGTTTGCTAATTATTTTCCATATTTCTACGATGAACTATTGATTTTATATTATTTTCAGATACTCTTAGTATATACATATGTATCATACTCACTACATTATAGACATGTATGTAAAAGCTAAAATTTTAATACCTCTTTTGCCATTCTTTCATACTGATCCAATTCATATTGAAATTTTGGTGATGTAATACCAAGCAGCCAAGCTAAATTCTCACCCAGGTAATCACACACTAAAAAGATAATTAATGAACACTTTACTCACTCCTGTACATTTACAAATATAATGAAAAGTAAAAATATGTTTATGCTTATACTTTTATTAATTCATTAATACTTATGTTATGAACTTCATATAATTGTAGAGTTATTTTCAATCTAATAAACAGTTGAACATATGTGAATTGAAAAGTTTAATGTGATACAGTGAAACCTTGAAAGTTTTAAAATAACACTTTATGGTTTTGTAAATCAATAGAATTTGTTAAAATCCCAAAGAACTGTTACTAAATACAAAAATTTTTAATCAAAACAGCATTATTATACTTCTTCTTTTTATGGATATTGTTCACTTTTGTTAAAGACACTAGTCTACTATGCACAACTAAAAAATTGAGTGTCTATTAATATCCTAAATCAGTGGTTCCCAATCAGCTAAGGAGTGTGGACCCCTTGCTTTTGAAATTTTTTAGATCTATACGGCAGTCACTTATGGTCTATCTCAGGGTTTGTACTCAATTTTGAATATAAAAATTAAGGAGTCTTTAATTTTTAAGGAATTTACGCCCAAACCCTTTAAATTATATCAGCATTATTTTACAAAGAAAAATCTGCTTCAAAAAAATTAATTAACACTTGTGCAGCTGCTTAAATTACAAATTTCTTTAAATAATTTCCAATATACAATCAAGTGCTATATATTAATAACATAAATAAATATCGGGCAAAATTAAGATTCGTATCCATTTTGTAGCAGGTAAATCTAATTTTAGTATCAGTTTGATAGTAGACCAATGCACAATTCGAATGATTTGTTGCAATGGAAATTCATTCAGTTTTTTTATTACAAATTTACATATATAACAATTTTGCACAAGAATAAACAAATGCTCACAAAATTTTTATTAATTAATTTTTACTTTATTGTTTAAGATGTTATCAATTAAAAAAAATATATCTATATGCACTGAACTGACTAACGTAGTGGATGATGTATCGAAATTATCAAGCACTTCCACTATAGCTAGAATATTTGTTTTGATGTCATTCAAATCTGTCTCAGCTTTAAGACTAAGGCATAAATCTAAAATTTTGAATTAGGGGTGGTAGTGCAAAGGAATAACAGAAAGACTCAAAACATCTTTGCTTAATTATCAAGCGTTTCAACTCTAGTTAGAATCTTGGTTTTGGTCTCATCTTCTAGATCAATGGAAAAATCTAATGCTTAAAAAAATTCGAATTAGTGGTGATGATGCAAAGAGATAATTAAGCAAGTCAAAACAACTTTTGAAAATGATCAAGTACTTTCACTCGTGAGAGAATCTTGATTTTGGTCTCATTTGATCCATCTCAGCTTCCAGATCAATGAACAAATAAAAAATTTCAATTGGGTGTGACAATACAAAGTAATTTTTAAAAACTTGCATCGTTTAAGCTCTCAAAATATGTACAAATTCATTTTTTTTTGTTTAAAATTGAAACAGTTTTTGATATTTTTTTGTACATCTATTAAGTATGTAGAAGTCACATTTAGTGATCACGAGCCATTAGGAATGGGCTAAGTGCATATGAAATGGTTAGTTTTAAAATATACTCAACATAATAATCCTTTGAAAACCTGAAATATTAATAAAAAAATAAAATAACCTTGAGATTAGAAGCTTTGCATGAGAATGTTAACTACAAGAATCGTCTTACTTCCAACATTATTAACGCTCTTAATATTTGGTTAATTATGTACAATATTTCTCAAAAATTAACCAAAATATGAAAATAAGCAAGTTATTCATAAATTTTCAGAAGTATGAATGTTCCACAGATTTTTCAATTTTTTCTAAGACAAAATCATTGCATAATTATCAGTATCACTGGGGAAAATCTGAAGTCATATAACTGCAAAACTTTGTAAAACCAAGACAGATAAGTTTTGAGCTGGAGTGGATACATACATTGTACACATATCATGGTAAAACTAGATGATTTATATTCCAGGACAACATTTCCTAACTTATGGTATGCATACGTTGTACATACTTTCAAATTTACAACAATTGCAATATTTAATAAACAGTACAAATAAAGATATAAATGCATATGCATGTTTTGAAAATCAATGGACTCATGGTAAAACTAGATGATTTATATTCCAGGACAACATTTCCTAACTTATGGTATGCATACGTTGTACATACCTTCAAATTTGCAACAATTGCAATATTTAATAAACAGTACAAATAAAGATATAAATGCATATGCATGTTTTGAAAATCAATGGATTTCCTTCTTCAGTGTAACAAGCCTAGACCAGAATGCCCAAATAAGTGGAGACTAGGTCAAAGAGAAAATGGCTAAAGAACAGAATTCAATATAGTAAGATGTTGTGATCCTGTTTATTATCGATTGTGCACACAGTCATGTTCTTTACCTAATTGTAATATTTATTTAATAGTAAAATGTGGGAGAGGGTACGTTTTAAATCAGTGGTATAATGGAAAGAAATGAATAATCAGGGATACAAGTGAAGAAATTGGAAAGAGCAGCCAGAGGTACAATTCAAAGAAATGGACAGTTAGAAGGTACTCAGGTAAATAAAGGTTGGGAGCTACTGTTCTTCACATATGTAAATTCATGGAAAATCTATTCGAATTTTTGGCCCTATTACAATGTTCTATCTATAAAGTGAAATAGAAGTGGTTTAAAATGTAAACACAGTTTAAGTGGGAAAATAAAGTTTTTAACTTACCAGCCAATGTACGGGATCCAGCCCACCATATCATATATCCAAAATAAGGCAGCCAATTCAATGTTTTCTAAAAAAAATAAAATAAAACTTAACTAACTGCAATATTAATATGTTAAATAATTTATTTTGAGATGTGAAATAATTTATGGCTGAGTCAGTTTTCTATCCCTTGAGATTTTGAAAAATAACAGTAACATAGGCAGTGCCACGGAGGTGAAGGTGGGGGTCGGACTGATTGTATTGCTACTACAAGCAATTTTGAAGATGTACTCTCTACACGTAAAAGATTAAGCTTAGGAAGGTGATATGTTCTGGTAGTACACTGTTAGGGAAGTGAAGGAATAATAATAATTAGATCTCTTATTCACCTTCAGTTTTCATTTATTTTAATGCAATTGCTACAAGTCTTCATAATATGCAATAGATGTATTGAGTGCTGTGTAGTGAATTTTTTATAGAGAGAGAATACATTTTTTATACGACTGCTACTAGTTGCCTTAAGACATAATTGATTTATCAAGTGTGAAGTAACTGAGAATGTGATGACTGAAGGTGGTGACTACCACTGATAATAATCAGTGATATTGGACAGCTATTATGCATAAAATGTTATTTGTTTTATGCTAAAAGTATTTTAAGGATTATTTTATTCATAAGAGTTTTGCATTTAATGATAAATTAACTATTTTCCAAGGAAGTTTGTAATAGCAAAAATATTGGAAAAAATTAATAAACTTCAAACGGAATGGCCTATAGGGTGAGTGCTCTAGTTATGGCCACATTTAGAAAAAGTATAAGTTTAAAAATTTATCCTGCTCAATTGAATGAATACCATGAATTGATACACATAAAATGTAATAGTGAATTTAATTTACTTTCGGATAATAACAACAATATTTTACAAAATTCCTGTTTTCCTTGAAATTTTAAAAAATAAATAAAATCTTCCATTTTGCATCAGTTCTGTCCACTTTCATGTACTAGTTTTGACCATGGCAATTAAATGTCATTTACATCTATAAAAACATAGATAAATGAAGATTCTGATGTCAATAGCAGGTATTTAATAGCTGTAAGCCTATCTAATAGTTGTAAAATAATTAAATTAAAAAGTTATTACAGAAATACTAATCACAAAATTGATATGGAAGACAATTCATAATGAGGTAAATGTAATATATATTTAGGACTGATAAAATGTGTTATACATTTACTATTATTCAAATTCTCCTTTATAGTCATCAGAATCTTTATTTGGATTGGTATAATTCATGCACAAGAAAACCCAGTTATCATCTGAGCCTGGCAAAGATTGAAGAATGCGAGTTGCATTAGGCAACTAAGATTATGTTCTTTTCTCTGCAAAAATTGCTAAAATGTAATGTGGGATTTATGCCCATCTAAGAAAATTATTACTGGAAATGATGCCTGTTTTTCGACCAAATAAGGATAAGAAACATTAGCAGTATACTCGTAAAATGTCTTTCCAGTCTGAAATAGTATCTACTCCTTAATGACCAGCTGCTGATTTTATAATTTGCTCTGGCAATTTGAAAATCTAAAAACTGCTAATGGTGCAGCTATTTCAACATACAGCATTACCAATTAGTAAAGATGAGAGTAAAGTTTTCTTTATCTAAAAATATAGCCACTTATATATTTTCATTTTTTAGAACCAAGATAAGACTATGCTTCAGAGCTAAGAATATATAAGAAATATATTTAATCAGTGTTATATACAGATTGAAGATTTTCTAGAATGCTGATATTGTTATCAGAAAATCTTTCACTTTGGAAAATTAGCCTCTAATTTTACTTTTGTCTACCTTAGATATTCTGATTTCTTCTGACTGATATACGAATACTGTTGCCTGGTCTGTTTAGAAATGGAATTTCCAAATTCTAATATTTCCTGTAAAGAATCAAGAAATCATTCCTTAGATAGCAAAATTCATATTATTACTCAGACTTTGCTAAAAATTAACTGAAGCATAAGAATTAGTTGTTTAATAGTTATGATTGTTTAAACCAAAGTCAGTGAGTTATTTTATTGTTATTTACTCTCTCCTTTCTCATGTTCTGCATTCATAGTATTAACTAAAAAAGTATTTTACTAAAACAATACAAACTTAATAGCATTTAGATTACTGTTTCAATGATGCATTGAACATTCTAAGTTATAAAATAAACATTAAAGTTATATATTATTAGAGTTAAAAGTAGTAAAAATTAAAATAACTTAATTACATTCTCGTAAATAAAACATATATCTATTTTTGCCACTGTGGCAAAAATGTTTTTTTGTCAGGACGGTTTTTCCACCTTTGGCAAAAACGTGCCAACCCTATCTGTGATAGTTTTTGAGATAATTAGATGTTATTATTTTTTGATCGGGAATGACCCCTGTCCACTCTAGATCGTGGCACTTCAAATGCCTTGCTAGCTTTTAAAACTATTATACCATACTTAATTGTTTTTATCGCATTTTCCACTTAAGAAAAGTACAGCCTAATTCATTTTTGCACCTAAGCACACTTTTTGCTTATCGCTATATGCAAATTTAAGGTAAAACTACAAAAACTGCTAATTACTTTGTCTATGAACATAGACAAAGTAATTAGCAGTTTTTGTAGCACTATTTAAACACTATTGTAGCATTATTTGAAATAATTAAATTGCTAAATTTAAGTGCTTAATGTACTACATGGCCAAAACTGATGCAAATGTTGTTCCCTCTTTGATAACCTTCATGGCTAAAAGTGGAGTATATGTTGTATTTATTGTACTAGTTTTGGCCACCTTTAGAATAAAACCTAAAAATATTCTTTTACTTATAGAATTAATTAAGGATCTTACCTTTCAATTGCTAAAATATCATAAACTTTTGTGAAATTGATGATTCAAAACAATAGAAGAATAAAAATTTTAAAATCTTGTTGCTTAGTAAAAACTTTAAGATCTATGAAAAGAGAGAACATTCACAGATTTATTTTTCTGGTGAGTCTCATGGTATAGGTAATTAATCAACCATGGTACATATAATCAAAATAATGTTTACAAAATAGAAGAAGAAAAAACATTGGTTAATTAACACATTCAATTGTTAATTGTTTGTAAAATTGCTACAATGTAGCCAGAACTGGTGCAGTGGTTAAAACTGGAGCATTTACGCTATTTGCAGTAAAAAATCAGACGCCAATGCATCCACAACATCGGACGTATTGGCGTAGTTACGACAAAAATCACCTAATATTTTCTATTCAGACCACTAACCTTGGAATATTATAAGTAGGAAGGATTACAAATAAAAATCAATGATTAAAATATTTGAACTTACAGGATCAAGAAGAGGCTGGCTGTCCGAATTTACTCCATCTAATTCATCTTCGTCAGTACTATACTCTTCAAGAACACCATCACTAAAGTAGACTAATCGTTTCGGAAGTTTCTTTTTCTCAATTTCTGATAAGTTTATTTCTGTAAACTTGATTTTCTCCGGGTGACCAGAATTCTCCTACAAGATTGGGAAAATTAAATAATTACAGCAAGATTATTTCAGATGAGAAACAGCAAAGGAAAAAATTGTACTTACAATAGTCATTTTATACAAGTTTAACAGATAACAATCTTCAATAATTAAGAAAATTTTAGTTCTTTCACTTCTAATTTTATTTGTTTACAATCGAATTGAAAACTACATTTACGTCACGGTTAAGATTAAAGAAAGCCATTAGGTCACCTCCATGGCTATGACAAAACAAATATATTCTCATGTAAATGAGATTCGGAATAAACTACATTTGATATTTTAAACTAGCAAAAATTAAAACTATTTTGAGGATGTTAAAATATTTTATTTTGCTTATTCTTTTTTCATGACTTTTCTCAACTCTATTGGTTTTGGTTTTGTTTACTGCAATCTCAGTTTTTATTTTTGTTATTTGATAACTGGATTGACCGTAATTTTATGAATAAGAAAGACCATTTATATGACCTACAATTTATTTAATAAAGGAAACTAATAGTTTTTAAATAAAACGCAACGTACCGTGATAAAAGTTGAAATGTAAGGCTCGTTGATAAACGTTTTAGTAGAAAAATATTTATTAAACTGGTTAATGGAAATAGCATATAAAAGATATATGCATTTCTCTTCTAGTTCCCCACTTATTTTGTGTCATGGGATATATATATATATATATATGTATATTCAAATTTGTTACATAACATCTTTCATCAATAACATCATATCTACTTCCAAATTAGCCAGGTGCTACGCAAGATCTTGCCAATTTAAAAGTAGATATGTTGGCCAATTAGGAAGTAGATAGTTTGGCCTTGAGAAATGTAATGCTTCGTTGATTACTGTGAACCTGAATACATTATTTTATATTTATCTGATTTATTCATATGTTCCAGTTGGAAGAGTTAGGCAGTTAGGTATGTTTGTTATATAATAAGCTCATCATAATATTTGATCCTATAATACCGATATATCTGTATTGTTACGTTCATATATATATATATATATATATATATATATATTATTTGTGTTTTAATTTTCTACTTAAATAAATATTTTATTTTAGTTTCCTAGACTGTATCATGTCTTTCTGTGCTTGGATTACTGACGAGAAGTACAGAGATACTTTCACATCAGGTTTATAAAATTTTACTTATATTTCATCTAGTACTTTCTCAAAAATCTTTACTTTTTCCAACTTTCTGATGACATAGATGACAAATTTATTTATATGTCATGATAATAAATTTATTATAGGAATGTAGGTACCCTCAGAAATGGACAGGTCGGTCTGATTTTGGTCCCATTTGTTTTTACAAACATTTTATTTCTAATCAAATTTTAAGTATCAAATCAATTAAAAATATTCGCTTCTTGTATTATCAGTATTTTCTTATTTATTTATTTTTAGAATGTATTATTTGTTATGTGAAATAGATGTATTTGAAAAAAAAAAATGAATTGCAACATCTGATGTTATTGTAGTTCCTTAAATGTGTCAAGTGTTTGGTTTTCAGTTTCATTTCTTCTGGTCATATTTATATAGTTTTCTTTATAATTTTTTAATTCCGTTGTTTATACTAACATTTGTTGGTACATTGTGGGCAGTGGTGATATGGGATAAAATGATTCGGGGAGACATAAAACCATGGACCAAAATTAGCAAATAAAATGTTTTTACTTTGTTTCGTACTTTTCAGTACAGTTTAAATAAATGTTTGTGCGAGTCTTTAAAACTGATGTTTTGGGAAGTTCAAATGAGCAAAAGACATGTGCTTTCCAATGGCAGGCTTTGGACGGGCTAATGAGGTTAATAATTTGAAGAATTAAAATATATACTATGAAAGGTATTGATATGCCTAATTTGAGCTTTCTAGCCGCTCTGATTCTCATGTTATTCCCAAAATAGGGTACCTTCCTGCAGCGGGCCAGGCCCAAAATGGGCTAGAATGGTAAAATTCAAAATTTAAACAATTAAAACACCATGGAAGACAATAAGTACCAATTTGAGTTTTCCAGTCTAGCTACTTCAATTCTTGAGTTATTTAAGAAGAAAAAAAAAATTCATCTTTCTTTTGCAAAGTAGCAATATTTTTAATATGTACCATGGAGGCCTTGATTTGCCTAATTTGAGCTTTCTATAGATCATATTGTTGCTGTATCTTCATTCTAAAACAAATGACTTCCAATTTTAAATTGTGAAAATTTGTATAATATTTTAAACATCAATTAATACAGATGTTTTTTTCAAATGGGCTCTACTGCACTATGACATCTATGGTAATATGAAGGCTCATAAAGCAGCTAAGTTGACATTATCTATGTATCATAAAAGGGCTAATAGCCACTAGTATGGAATTTGGAAATAAAGGTGTAATTTATGGAGGAATTGTGAAGTTCATTGTATTTTTAAAAATGTATTAAATTACATTTTGAATTACTAAATATTTATAGCATTGTCACCACTTTTGAAACTAGGGCTAGAATTAAACTTAGGCTTTTCTTCTTTCGATTCCCTCATGCTATCTCTGATTCTTATACAGCTTGCAAAATTGATAGATTCTTAACATGTTCATTTTTTTAAGATTTTCAGTACTATGGATATGATTTCTTTCCAATTTTTCTAATTAAAATCAAAATTGTTAATCATCTCCTTCATTGCAAGCATTTGAAGTTAGTGTTTTCTGTTGATAACTTAAATGCCTTTGTATCTAACTTATAATTAGCAATATATTTTGTAAGAGTTTTTGTTTGGCCCTTAGCAATGTACACTAACAAATTTCAACAGCATTCAGTCACATTGACTTGACATTAGATTGTATGTAACCAGAGTATGCTGAAATGTTGTTGTTGAGACCCAGACCGTCTGACCTACCAGCAAGGTGTAAGATAGCTGTTTGGACGATCGGGAAGAGCCACCCAATTTAGACTGGAACCCAGTGGCGGAGGTATCCATAGGGACCGTACCCTCCTTCCCCTACTACCAACCTCTCGGAAGGACTTATCCACATGTTTAACGTGATCATACTCCACGTGAACACAGTGACAATTTTGGCAACTTAGGGAATCAAACCCGAGCCTACCGAGTGCCACTCCTGCATGCTCACCACTGGGCTACCATTCCCAGAGTATGCCAAAATGTGTAATTACACATCTGATACACACTGAAATACCTATTTACTTCTCAATATTTTACAAGTGTGTAAAATTACACATTTTTAGCAATAAAATGTAATTGAGTTTTCCCGATTTCTTATATTTTAATTGATGTATATGTATATATTTATTTTTCATTTTTAGCCGTACCAAAGGTATGTAGTTCCATTGTTTAAAGTTTGCTATGGTGTAATTTATATTGCTAAGTTAATGAAACTTTTTTGAGTTTCAATCTACTGTTATTCAGTTGTTTTCCCTTAGCATGTTGCCATGTGATAAAATTTTCTTACAAAATAATTGTATACAAGTTTATTGTCTATCAATAAAATTAATTATTACTGTTTTTCAAACATTATAAATATATTTTATTAATAATTATAGTAATAGAAATTAACTATTTATAAATAAAAAATGTATTTGTATTTGTGAATGGAAACCCCTGTTAAAAACAGAAATATAAGGATACCAATCAGTTTCAAACCCAAAACAAGGGTTGTTCAGAATAAAAGAAAGAGGTTGTATTATAAAAGCAGTAACATGTTTGTAGACACATGCTTTTCAACATAGTTAAAAGTGTTTATGACTTCGTTCATTCTGTCTGCCTGTCTGTTCGCACGATAACTGCCGTAAAAATGGCTTTATCAAATTGAAATTTTAGTGTGCTTTTGAGATGGTATGTGGGACATAAGGGAATGTAAATAAATGATATCACCCAATTAGTTTTGGACTGAACCTGGGTTTAAAAGCTGAAATACATTGAACCCTATGGGACCTATTTTTTCAAACATTTTTTAAGTTAAAATTCACAAATTGCTTTGGAAATTTTAGGAAATATTCAAATTATCCCATAAAGTATATAAAAAAAATTTCAGTCAAAAATTTCAGTTCAAAAAGTTTGGTAGTTTTTAAATAAAATTTAAAGTAATACTTAACACCCACATTATATGAAGAGATCACATGACCCACTTCAAAATAAAATATGGCATCTATCTTTTTTCTCAATGTAAAAATGATGATTGTTAGAAGTTCTTTAAAATTTATATTTAGTGTTGCATCCATTCTAAAACTGCTTTATTTTTGCATATTTTTTGTGCATCTATATTCTGCACCAACATAATTACAATATTTTTTAGTGTAAGTGATCATCACACTTTGATTATTTCTACAACAAAGCCTAATTTTAATGGATGTAAGATGCAGGATGTAGGATGATGATGCAGGATTGTAAGATGAGTTGCATAAGAATTTCTGAATTTGTTTCATGCAAAATTATTTAGCTCTGGAGTCTGGAATATAAGTGATATGAATGAAATATTCATTGCTTTTACATAGAGAGCCAGACTATTTATATTTCGATGACGTCATTTGAATAAAGTTCAATTTTTCCATGAAGTTTTAAGTTTTCAAATATAATAAATTACTGTAGTACTGTCATAATTTAAAATATATCAGCGCTGAATGTATCACATTTTAGAGCTGTATAAATAAAATTGCATTTCAGTTGGAAAGTGTTTCGTAATCAATACTTTATGCATGATTGATCTCTTTTTTGTTATTAATATTATTTTTGAAAATAAGTATTGTCATTTTTAGAAAAATAAAAGAAATTTATTTATATTATTACTCATTATTTTTAATTATTTCTCACTTTGGAAAATTATTCTTCAAATTTTAGGAAAGGAGCAAAAGTACCACTAAAAAATTCTTTATGGCAATCTCTGGTCAGACATTTTTATCTAGATTTAGGTTTTTCTTCATCCTTTAAATATTTAAAATACTTATTTTCTACAATTCAGGTGTTTATGCATGCTCACAATGTGGAAATGAATTGTTTTCGAGTCGTACCAAATTTGAGCATTTTTCTCCTTGGCCATCCTTTACAGAAACTGTTCATGAGCACAGTGTTGCCAAAGTAGAAGAAAAGGGAAGGTCATCTCTTACTTATAAGGTATGTATGTTTAAAATTTACATTACTTTCATATTATGCATTTAAAAATTGGAAAAACAAAATATCTTTAATTTCTTTGGGTGCAGTTCTGAATTTATCAGTTGCTAAAATTTATAGGTTTAGAGAGGCGGTGCATCAAAATATTCAGTTTGCCAAATAAATGAGAAAAACCTTCTTTTAAGTGAGATAGGGACTTGAAATTCGATACACATGCTAATCATTCAATTAAATCTTTGAGAAAAATTAAATTTTTCAAAAAATGTTCATTTGAGAAGAGTGCCTTACAATAAAGCATACAAAATAAGAAATAATAGAAAGAGGTATTTTGCAATGAGATTCAGACTTGAAATTCGGTGCAAGAGTAAATGATTCGATAGTAAGAAGTTTTCAGTTTTCTAATATTCATTATTTTAGGGTTAGGGGAAATAAAGAGTTTTACAATATTGGTTATTTTAGGAATTCTGTAATCCAAAATGTTCAATTTTTGGAAGTAATTCAAAGTAGTTTTGTTTAGTTGAAGTTGTGGAAAGAGTAACATTTGTGATTCAGTTTTGTTCATAAAATTTGTAACCCCAGTTTTTAGAACATCCACTTTTATGTTGCATAACAATGGGTATTGATTAGGTGTTAAAAATATCCTGAGTAAATAATTTCATATTAAGAATAGGGGAAATTAAGAGTTTTACACAATATTGGTTATTTTAAGAGTGCTATAAATAATAAATTGAAATGTTCAATTTTTGAAGTAATTCAGAGTAGTTTTGTTTAGTTAAAGTTGTGGAAGAAATATAACATTTGTGATTCAGGTTTGTTCTTAAAGCTTGTAATTTCCAAGTGTTGAAACATTTGCTCTTGACATGTGTAATAGAGAATATCAGTCTGTGTTAAAAATATCCACTTATGCTATATTTCTTGAATAGCAAAAATGCAGTAAATAAGTGTATGTAATCACTCCTGTATTCCATCGCTTGCTCTTATTTTATGCATAACTTTTACGTTCTATTGCATACTTTGACTTGTTTTTTTAAACACCATGAGTTGACTTATCTATGTTCCAATCCGGATTTAATCTTTGGATCTTTGCCTGGCCAGCCAACTCTATGTTCTTTGAGCTACTGGTACAATTATCTTTTTTTCAATGGTTGAAAGAGATCCTACCTTTCCTTATTTCAGATGTGAATGACCTCTACTTTTTTTATACATAACTGGCTAGCAATGTGTTCCTAATAATTATCCTGACCTGGCAAAGAAAGATCCATGGTTCAACTTCCACTTAGGATATTTCTTTACAGATTATATTCAGAAGCTACTACTTTTTTTTTCAAAATAAGTATTTCAAAAAAGTAATTTGTGAAACATTTTCAATATTTTTAATTTCTCTTGCAGATTTCATACTTGATTGGCATTTTTTCACATTTGATTCATTCAGTTGAACTAGATTATTCCTATATTAAGTACAAATGTTTTCTGAATGATGCTTAATTTTTTTAGTTTAGAACATATATTGTTTTACTTTATATGCATATTAGAAAATATTTTATTCAATTAGCAATTTTTTTAATGGGAGTTTTGAGAACTCATTGTATTAAATTTTCTATAAAGAATTTAATTTTATAGGTGTCATGTGGAAAATGTGGTTTTGGTTTGGGCCATGAATTTGTTGGAGATGGACCTGATGGAAAATCAAGGTTCTGAATATTCTCGGAGTCCCTTAAGTTCATCCAATCTGAAAGTAAGTTTAGATTGCATTTAAGCCTTTCCATGTTATATTTTAGAATAACGTGGAAACATCAACTCAGCAAGCACATATACAATTCTTAAGTTCACACTCTTTTAGCAAGCATATATGAACTTTTGAAGTACGTATTTTAGGATTGGAAGAACTACATTGTGCTTAGCCCTGTGAGAATGCTGAAAAATCAAAGAATTTTACAACATGAAATAATTACTCTATAGTTCGTACTACCCCAGTATATTTGCAGAATTCAATTTAACTTTTCTAGAAAAGAGATAATTATTTAAAGTGTTTAGTAGATATAATTTATCTGCATAGTGCTTTATAGTACTGTCGTGTGTGATACACACACTTTAAATTCTAATTGTATTTAATAAGCAAAAACACTTTGTTTATAGCTTGTTTTGCTTAAGGAAAACTTAAGCAACATATTTAAGCACAAATGAAATAACAATGCAACATATAGGTTTTGAAAGATATGCTGGATTTCCAATATCATTGCTAGATAGACGTTAATCATAGATAGATAGACAAAATGGACACAAATAGAAAAACAGAGGGCTGTATATACCTAAATCATAGATTAAGTATGCACCTGAGAGAACCAAGCAGAATAAAGAACAACCCAGCCAATTCAAAACACAGAACAAACACACAAGATTAGATTGCACCAAAATTCAACAAAAAGTCTAAAGAAGTCCAATAATTAGTGAACAAAATAATAATGTGTTTTTTATATTTTTACATTAACAATAAACTCTAAAACAATTTATTTGGTAGCAAGAAAGCTTGATATGTACCACAATTTTGCTAGCCTCTATGCGAACTGACATATTCAGGCAGAGCTTCAAATTAAAAAAAAAATATTGAGCTTATGCTGCTGTAGTAAAAGCCAGCTTTGTGCCATTGCAAACTTGAACTTAGCTAAGAAATTTGCAGTTGACTGCATGGTAGAATTTAATTTGTTAGTCCCCATTGAGCTGGCATGTCAAAGATACGGCCCACAGTCCTCTGAACATTTAGATGTGACCCTCAACCTCAATTAGTAATACTTTAATTTCATGAACAATTTTTTTATACATTGAACACATAGGTACAGATTACAAATACCTATTTAACATGCACTTATCCTTTTCACAAGTACATATTGTTTTTAAATTCAGTAAGCCTATAATAATATTATAATAGAATCTCGCCTTGTGATTGTTACTTTCCTTATATACATAATGTATAAGGAAAGTATTGTGATGGGGTCGAAAATTCGAATTCGAGTTTTCGACTGGAGAGCACGTTTCAAGCATCCCTGATCATGAATCAAACATTTTTGAAGTGATGTCTGTGTGTGTGTGTGAAAGTATGTGTGTGTGTGTCAGTGAGTCTGTGGAGACGATAACTGATGAACGAATGGACCGATTCGAACCAAAATTGGTACAAAAATTACAATCCGTAAACACTGGACGCCTATTGTTTTTATACGCAATCGAATCTTCAGAACCCCCCTAAATTTTCGAATGAAATTTTGAAAAAATCATCAAAAAATTAAAACCACTAATAAAGTTACTAAATAGACATTTTGTATGTAATTTTTCAATAAAAAACAATTGACATAAATTTTAGAACGCTAACATGAACTGTTCTCGAGATATTGTACATTTTTCAAAAAAATTATCAGAAAGTCATATAAAATAAAAAAATATATATTTCCTATTGAGAAACATGTTCACTTTTCATATGTAATACCATGCGATAAATTGGGTGACATCATTCTCGTGGATCTAGCTCGTTCCATTCATGAAAAAAGATATTTTGAGTAACACTTTTGTATTTGAACGCCAATAGACATTTATCTGCTGTAAGAATGAATAACATATTTCTTAGTGCATAATGCTTGACGAGATTTTGGCGACGAATTTGGCGGAATGTCGCCAACTTGGCGACTTTTTGAAATGTTGCCAAATTAACGAAAATCTCGCCAAATGGATAAAAATGACGCTAAATCAATGAAAATGACGACTAATTGTCGAAAATTCAATATCTTGGAAAGAATATTAGTATCTACTATAAAAAAAACCTATTTTTTTTACTGTAAAAGTAGTAAATTCATTACATTATATAAGGAAAGTCATGTGTTGCCCACATCAGATTTTTTTTTCTATGTAGTAGACTTGGTCTTACCTTGGCAGCACACTAACACCACCATAAAATATTTGTTAATAAATTTCAATATCGTTCAAGACTTACAAATGAGCGTCTTCAGTCAGTTCTTAAAATCAGTGCAACAACTTAAGACAGACACTGATGACATAATGAAGCTAGATAGATGTCAAGTATCTGGATCTTCGAAATAATGCGCTGTTTTTTAACCATTATGACTACATGCCATTTTAATTTTGATGTGTACTTTAAATTTAAATAAAAATTTTTTTTTGATATAAAATTAGTGTTTAATTGAATCTCGGTTCGCTGATATACTTTAAAAGAGAAATTGGCACTTTACAAGATGGAATTTGACACCCCTGCCATAGAGGTTTGCAAAATTCAAGTACATAGAAAATGTTCTTATTGCCATTGTAAGTTTTGACAAAGTGCATAATAAGGTCAAAATTGATCTATGAATGCTGTCACCTGCAGTAGGAGTGCAATCTAAATAATTAATTTTTCTGTACTTTACTAATGTAACACTGCCTATTGAGTAGGTTTTATATTGCACTTGGCAGCATGTATGATACCTGTTGTTATTTAATTGTGTTATTCTCAGTGAGCACCTTGAAGCATGCCATCATTTTCACACTTTATAGAATTAGATTAGCAAATTACATAATTATGTACGCAAATAAAGTTTTGTCTTTGCTTTATTTACATCAGTGGCTTTTGGGTCTCATGACCCAAGTTCACACTTAAAAATTATAGAGGATTCATCTCACTGGGTGGTTTAATTAATGCCCCCCCCCCCCTAAAAAAAAAGGAGAAAGTCTTCATTCTCTGGAAACAGTACTAACAAATATAACATTATTTGTAAATATAATAATATATAACAGTACTAATAAATCTAATATTTAAATTAAATACTCATACTATTGATTACTAACAGATTTATTTTTTAGTATAAAATACATTCTTTATAATAAAAATTAAGAACCTATCTTTGGTAATATAACAAAATTTGGTACATAAAATATAACAAAATCGCAATAAACTGATTTAAAATTTAAATTATTCAAATTTTCTGTGACCCCCCAATTTTTTTTGCAGCACCCTGATCACCCAGTGCAGTTATTTATGCATATGGCATTCATGGTGTATTAAGAACACCGATAGTTTAAAAGAGAAATGCTTCAACGTATGTATGTGCTCTGGAACCTAACTTAACCGTAAGTAAGGGGTGTAACTATATTGAACACTATGATAACTCATATCTGTCTTTCTGTCCAGAATGCTTTGTGAAAAATGGGTGACAAATTTGACAACTTCTTAAAATTTTGCTAAATAGATGAAAATGATGCTAAATTAAGTAAAATAGCATCAAATTGTTAAAATTTAAAAGCAAAACATAAGTAGGATATTGATTTTTAATTCTATGAAAGGATTGGAACTTAAAAAAAAATATTAAACAAATATTATGTTTCAGTAAGGTCTGTGTGTCCCACTTGGCGACAAATTTGCTGATCTTGGTAACAAACCTAGTAACTTTTAGAAATGTTGCAAAATTGACAAAACATCACCAATATCAACGAAAATGTTGCCAAGTTGTAAAAAATTCAACAACTCAAAAAATCTGCTTAAATAATTTAATTCCTGTCTTTTTGAGAAAATTATTAATTTAACATTCTTTATTCAAAATATATTGAGTTTCACTGTTCATGGGACAGTTACATTTTGATGGGGGGAGAGGTCTAGGGGAGCATACATTAATTGCCATCTGTTACAGGATGTGCAGCATGCATGTTTTGATAGTCATATAAGAAATAGAAATATTGAATGGGAGAGGCACATGGCTAGCATGTGTTTGTGGATATCAAGAACACAAGTGCTGCAGATGGGAGGAAATTTTTGGCAACTTTATGTAGATGAGAGTTAATCTCTTGTAATTTTACCCCATCTTATACTGGACTTGCTCACGTAGTTGCTTAATATTTTAACTGAATCCTCCTTGCTTTGTGGTTGCTATTGATTGTGTTTTTCAATAGACTTGCTTCATTCTTTAAGATAAAATTTCTTTGCCAAAAGTTTCAAATGCTATTTTAATTTATCTGAGTAGTTCAGTTTTGAATTAATTTGATCTTTTGGGTATTTTACTATAGTTCTACTGTAATTCAATTTATTTAACCAGTGTCATTATACTTTAATAATTTTTTAGATTGTCAAACAGACGAGGGACTCCAAGAAATTGAATCTGAGAAATCCACCGATGACAAAATTGAGGCAGAAGTTGAGACTGCTACATCGTCGGAAAATTCTAAATCTTGTTCACTTTGTTAGACTAGTTTCTTAGTGCAGTCAAATTTGTGACATTCTGGCACATATAGGAAATGTAAAAATCTAGTTTTAATAAGAAATTTATAAAAGCATGATTCCAAACTTTAAATGCCCCAGCTTTTGAAGTTCCAAACTCTAGAAATTCTGAGCTATCAACAGGTTTCATGATCATTTGATTACATAAATGACTTTCTTTTACTGCAAAAATAGACATAGTGAAATGCAGCATAAAGATATTTGATATGCTGTATAATATTTTTCAATTTGAGAAAATCATTAGTTGTACAATAATAGAATTCTGAAAAGATTTGACCTGTATGTGTCCTTAAAGATTGCCTTAAAATCATACTATGCTCTAGATCTTACCAAAGAGTAAAATGATTAGTGTAGTTAAATTTGAATCCTATTTATATGTGAGGTTGATATGCTGTTGTTTAGAATAAGATGATGATTTTTTGAGAGATATTATCTTGTATGAAAGTGTTTAATGTAAAAGGAAATTATATTTTTAGTTCTGTTTACACATAAAATGTAGAATGGAATTATTATTGTCTGGTCAATGATGTTTTTTGTGGTAAAAAAGTTGCCCATAATTGACTGATGATTGCAGGTTTTTAATTTCATTCTTATTTTTGTGTAGATAAATTGTTAGAATATACACTGCTGTTGATGAAATAAATATTTTTGTACTGTTTAATTATTTGTGGGCTATAATTTATTATTTGTACTATTGTGAAATATTCTTGAACCATTTTGGCCAATTCCGAAGCATGTTGTGGTTGAACAAAGTTATATTAAACATACTACATCAGGGTGACCACAGACCTAGAAAACCTGGAATTTTCAGGGAATTTTATGTTTCTGGAAAAATCAGGAAATTCTGGTGAAAGTTGGGGAAAATTACGAATTTCTGCAATTTTTTTTTCATTTTCCGACCTTATAGTTTTCTTTTAGCTGAATGAACAATGCTTGTTCATTCCATGATGTCACATTTTGCATTTTGCGTCACAAAATCCATCACTCATCTACTTTATACTTCTGAGGAAGAGTTTTCATCAACAGGCCACATGACCTCCATAAACATCCTTCGAGGGGGAACATTTCAGGGAATTATCAGGGCAATCAGAGAATTTAGTTTAATTATCAGAGAATTTCAAAATGAATTTCTTGTGACCACCCTGTACATACAATTGTAAAAAATCTTAAAATGATATACTTAGTGTTATGATATACACACATTAATAGGACCTTCCTGGCCAATCAGATTCCTGCTGCAAGTCGTAGGGCCAGCCGAGTGGTCTGGACCTTCAGCACATTAATAGGATCAAAATTATATATAACTTTTTAATACATCCTTGAAGAAAGCAGGCTTTTTGCATCTGTTAAGCGTACACAGTTTTTGACTTGAAGAAAAAGGCTCAAAATGCCTTTGAAACAGTTGTAGATTTCAGCTGTCTACCATTTCATATCATTAAGGGCAATGTGACATCTTCTGCTACACTCACAGTAAGCTTTCTTGTATATTATGTATTACATATGTGTATATTACGTATCCACATACGTTATTACGTATCCACATACATTATTATTACATATCTACATACGTGTTTATTACTTATCAGATACATGTATATAATGTGTCTCCATATGTATTTATAACATGTTCCATTACATATGTATAACGTGTCCCCCATATGTATTTATAATGTGTTTCTACATGTAGTTATAGCATGTTCATATACATATTTATCACACATTGGGAAACTCCAGTATAGTGCATGTTGCAAATATGATATTTACTAAGTTTTATGCACTGTATCTTTGTAAACATAAAAATATTGAGCTAGGAGAATGTATTTTTACAATGATGTCAATTTTTCAGATTAAGTGTTGATTACAATAATGAACTTGAATTTATAAAAAATAGACAAGATGTGGGAATGTCATGTCTTCATTTCTAAAATAATTTTTTTATAAATTTAAGTACATTTTAATATTCAAATCAACACAATCTGAAACATTAGCTTTGTTAAAAAACATATTCATCTAAATCAATTTCTTACAAAGATGTGATATATCAAATGTATCATGTATACAAAATTCACAATACTATAGAATCACGCTGCTCATTGTGTAATTTATTATTACTAGTATTATTTCTATTTTAATGAAAAATAATCTTAATTTTCATTATCTCCTTACATTCCATACCCTCTTAATAATAATAATAAAAAAAAATTGAATTACTGCTGCCCACTATCTTCCTAAAAAAATTTTTTTTTTATTAGTGAACCAAATTTAATTGGAATCTTGGTCGTAGGCATCAATTATTTCGTCCATCATGTAAAAATGTTACAATCGTAAAAAAATTCTTTTAATTACCTAAACATATTTATTTAATCATGTCATGCATTTCTATTATACTAATTAAAATTATATATATGCATTAATCACATTAATAATTAAATACCTTAATGATATGCATAATAGTATAATGTTCTTTTAAACATGTTTAATAACAATTATTACCTTCACAGCTTCATATAAGGTTGTGAAAGGCCCAGACCATACAGCTTCATATAAGGTTGTGTTATATTTAACAAAAACTCTAGAATTGCCCTGTAAGTGATCTCCCCTTTCTTATGATGCAAAAAGGAAAAGAAGGGAAAGAGGGATAAGGGTTTTTGATAATGCCCTCATATGGTAAATACTTGCATGTTGTCCTATCTCTGTACTACTGTTTCTGTTGAAGGCTGCCGGTCTGCATCATCAGTGGCGGTCTCAGATTAGCTTGTCAACCCATGTCCTCTTGATCAGCATTCTGTGCAAACTCTCTCCTCCAGTCGATGTTTTCCTGTTTCGCACACATTATCAACTCCCCAATTTCACACTTCAAAATCTCAACTCAGCACTCTCTCTCACCCTTACGGTATCATCATCGGTTCGGTTTCCTTGATTGAAAATATAGAACCCAAAATTTAATCTGTTATGACCATTTTCCCATGGTCTATATGATATGACTTGACCTCTACGGTCAGCCTGTTCAATCGTTCAGTGTTGGTGCCTCCTCAAAATGCAAGCACCAGGGTGACCACAGACCTGGAAAACCGGGTTAACCAGGAAGGGAATTTTATATCGGGGAATTTTATGCTTCTGGAAATATTGAGGAAAAATCATGGAATTCCTTTTAAAGTCGGGGGGGGGGGGGGGGGGGGGAAACAGTGAATTTCTGCAATTTTTTAAAAATTTTTGACTTTATAGTTTTCTTTTAGCTGAATAAACAATGATTGTTCATTCCATGATGTTACATTTTCCATCTCGTGTCACAAGACCCATCACCTATCACTCATCTCCTTTAAATATACTTCTGAGGGAGAGTTTTCATCAAAAGGTGACATGATCTTGATAAACATCCTTCAAGGGGAATGTTTCAGGGAATTATCAAGGAAAGTATCAGGGAATTTCAAAATAAATTTCTTGTGATCACCCTGAAGCACATCCTTTCTGGGTTCTCATTTACATCCGTTGCAGGTGCTTTTGAGGGTATCTTATATAAATCCAATAACCATTTCAGAGACCAACCATCTTCATAGATGCTGATCCTTCACTTTGGGAATTGCAATGTTATATTGTGTAGTTGCGTAATAAATGTAGTGTAAGCACAATTTGTCACCATATAAATGCTCCTTCATAAATTTCTTGAGTCTTTTGTATTCTTGTGCATTGTCAAGAACCCACAATGCCCTTCCTAATATTGCATCCTAGTGTGCAATTAGCTTATTTTCATGTTTTGGTTAATTAAGAAATATATCACATAATTAACTAAATATTATTAAAAGTTAATTATAGCAATACTGAAGAAATAGAAAAAAATGATATGGGTTGGTGTAGGGGTATTAAATGATCTAAGCATCAGACAAAGAAATGTCTTCCTACAATAAAGAAAGAAATGTCTTCCTACGATAAAGAAGGTATATATATAACAAGTCTTTGGCTTTGTCGAATAAAGTTGAAAAGGAAAGATATTAGATAGAGTTCCTCTGAATGGTCTTGGTGAAAGGGAATGGGAACCATGTTCCTAAGGAAAGGAGTATACCCTAAGTCAGAGGTTCCCAAACTATGGTCTGTAGGCTGTATCAGGCTCATAAACACTTTAACTCATAAAGGGCCAGGGCATTAAGTGCCATACAATATATCTTATAAGGTGTTCCCCAAAAGGGAGCAATGGCACTTAAATGGGTTTAACAAAAGAACAAATAAAGAAATTTCAATGATGAATATTGAAATAGTGATAGTGCTCCTCTATGCAATAGACAGAAATCCTACATACATAATATTTGGACAACGGCAGTATTGGTTGTATCCTTTCTTATAATGTTCTATTTTTACTTTGAAGCAATTATATCTTAAATTATATAGTATTCTTTTGTGTAAAATGGATTTACAAGTGCCCAGATTTAAAGCGTAAAATAGCGAGTGCCAAACCACTTGCTGTAACTGGGTCTTACTTCAGTTAACATTCCTATTCTGTTTCGTGAGTGCCTGTAATTAAAGGTGCTTTTCTCTTTAAAGAATTTCAGGTTTTGAAATGGTAAAATTTTTCTTATATTTATCACATTTAAAGTTTTTTCTGAAATACACTTTTTTATAATGCAATAGACAAAGAGTAATAAATATTAATAAGCGTTTTGTATATTTAAGGCACTTATTTATTCTTGTAGTGAAAAGTAAATTTTGTTTTAATGACCAGTTAGGGAAAAAAATTTCTACTTTTCTTTTTTAACTCAAAATTTTCGCACCTTGTTTTACTTTTTGTATACTTATGTAATCAGTATGAGTAATTAACGTCTTTTAATATTTAACAATATTTGATAATATATTTTACAGCCCTAGTGAATATTTTTGGTACACCACTGCATGGTGTTGCCACTTGTTTAAAAGTAGTAGATCTTTTTTGTAAAGGATATTTTGGGCTCTTTGGTCATATCATTACTTACCTCTTGCTGACGAGTGACAAAAATTCAATATCCATGGTCCAAAGGTTGTAAAGTTTGATCTCTTGAACATTTGCTTAAATGCTGCGGACTGATATAGCAAGGGTCATGTGATCTAAGATGACTTTAATCTCAGTATAGGGTTGAAGTGGCTTCACTGTTATAAACATGCCCGACTAAATGATGTAATTTGGCTGTATTTTATTACACTGTATTTTCTTTATTACAAAGTAATCATCTTGCATTAAACATAATTCTTTATTACAAAATTACCCAATATATTAGATTTGATAACACATTGAATAGAAATTTATATTTTTAAATGCAAATGTTTTGCATAACTTAAAGATGTTGTATTAAAAACACTAAAACACTGTTGTAAGTTCTTGTCTAAAAATGTTGGATTCCAATTTATTTTCCCCAAACTGCAGCAAAATTAGGTAAAAAGTAAAAAACCAGCATTAAACAAATTTGTAATGGTATCAAACGGTTTCAAAGGTCAAAAACTGCTGCTTTTAGTATAAAAGGATGGAACAATCACACCAATAATGGCAGAAAGTGCTAGTTTCCTTGTGTCTTGCAGACATTTTCTTATCTTTGTTGGTGTGGTTGCTCTGTCTTTTAATCACGAAGAAGGAGACAGTTATTTCTCTCCAAAACTGGTTGATATCTTTACCAATTTGTTTTATGTTGTGTTTGTAACGCTTTTAACATTTTAGTGATTTTGTTTGATGTACTGGAGTTTTCGATTACAAAAAATTAAAACTTATAAAATTGGCTTTAAATAGAATGAAAATTGAAGTTTTACCAATTATGAGCATGTGATTTTACAAGGAATTTGTTTGGTTGTAAACCTAAGTTTTACACTGATCTTGGAAATCGAACATCAATGAAAAACTTAGAGATCTGTACTTTACTTTAGTAAAATATCCAGAGTATCTTACTAAATTTTGGGTGCTGATGAAATATCAGGCTTTTTAACACTTTACAACAAAGTTGAAAAGTGTTTATGACTTTGTTCATTCTGTCTGTCTGTCTGTCTGTCTGTCTGTCTGTCTGTCTGTCTGTCTGTTTGTCTGTCTGTCCGTTAGCACAATAACTGCCGTAAAAATGAGTTTATCAAAATGAAATTTTAGTATGTTGTTCAGACGGTCTGTAGGACCTATGGGAATATAAATAAATAATATCACCCAATTAGTTTTTTATTGAACCCGGGTTGAAAAAATGAAATACATTGAACCCTATGGGACCTAATTTTTCAAACATTTTTTAAGTAAATTTAAAATTCACGAATTGCTTCGAAATTTTTAGGAAATATTCACATTATCCCATAGAATATATAAAAAAAAATTCAGTAAAATATGTTAAGTAGTTTTTTAATTAAAAAAATTATTTAATATAGGGAAAAAAACAAATTCAATTAAATTCTGACTTTGGGATATCTTCCAGAAAGAAAAGAGAGAGATATTATATAATAAATATCTCTCCATTTGTTTAAACGTTTTGCGTATGGGAGTGGCTTCATATTTTAAGATAAATTTGGTAGATAACAATTTTTCATTTTTTTTAAATTTTATATAACTCTTCATGATAAATTTAATTAATGGCATTTTAAATGCACTTTCCTACATCCTAGAGAGTTAAAATTTGGAACATTTTATTCGACAAAAATTTGATGGATCTTTAAATATAGATTATACATTTTTTTCGAAATGGCCTGAAAATAATCCCCGTTCACTTCTATAAATCATTGGTGTAATATTGTTAAAAATTCTGATGTGGACAGCACATGTCTTTCTCTGCAGACTCATATTCGTTCTCTTTATTTATTCAATGATAATTTGAGTTTATCTGCACAACATAAGTATTTTAAATGACATTGAATTTACACGTTAAACTTAAATTTGGTTCTCATTTGATAGCTGGACTTATTGTCAAAGGTGGCGCAGCGAAAACGCGAAAAAACTAGAATATCTCAAGAACGGCTAGTCCTAGAGTAATGGGGTTAGTCTTATTCTTTTTGTTGTCAAAAATCACATATAAAATAGGAATTTAATTGATATAATTGAGCACACGTAGTCTTTTATTTTTATATATAACGATTTTTGCTGGCCATTTCGCAAAAATAGCCCGTTCCTTTTTCCCGAATCGTAGTAGAATAACCTACAAATGATTTATATACAAAATTTTGTTAAATTTGGTATATAAATCACTTGTAGGTTATTGAAATATTATACTCCAAATTTTGTTAAATTTGGTTCATTAGTTTTTAGCTAGAGTGGATAAAGGCAATTTCTGCGGCCATTTCGCAAAGAAGGCAGATTCTTTTATTACGAATCGTACTATAATCTAATGAACATCAGGATTTCCCACAAAAAACATACCTACCAAATTGTATGAAATTCGGTCCATTAGTTTTTCAATTAGAGTGGATGTAATATCCACACAGACACACAGATACACCCTTACACACACAGACGTCTTCCTAAAAGTAGTTTTTTCGTGTTCTAGAAGTCCCAAAACGTGTAGATACTTTGAAAATTCGAGTTCCGATCCTCGGCACGATTCCAATACTTTGAGTACATACACATATATATTATCTGTGTATTATCTGTGTATCTAAATTCCGTGCCTATGCAATTACAATAGTTGTGATTTTAAATGATCCCTAAACTTTTATTATTTCTTTAAGGAAGCCTAATTTTAACATATGCAGAATGCAAATATCTCAAGCGATTGTAAGATGAATTACATAAGAATTGCTGAATTTTTTTCACACAAAATTATTTAGCTCTGGAGTCTGGAATACAAGTTATATGAATGAAATATTCATTGATTTTGCATAAAGAATCAGATGATTTATATTTCGATACAGTTTTAAATATTTAAGTATAATAAATTACTGTAGTTCTGTGATAATGTAAAAGATATTACCACTGAATGAATCACATTTTAGAAATTTTTAAATGAAATTACATTTCAGTTGGAAAGTGTTTCATAATCAATGCTTATGCATGATTGATCTTTCTTGTTTATGTTATAATTTAAGTATGCGTTATATAGGGTATACATGTAGAAGGCCATCCACTTTAAATATAGAAGGAAAGATAATTGTTACAACATATACTCTGGTGTACTCTCAGGATACAAGAATGAGTCAGAATTTTCGGATAACTAACACACTTAGTTACAAGCACAGCTTAAACAGGAACACTATAAAGCAAATAGCTCAATAACTATATCACAGGATCACTAAACAACTGTCAGGTACAGTAAAACAGCAATTAAACACTCTGCTAATTTCATAAAATAGTGGTTATTATTCTCAAAACATTAACGTACCTCACAATTTAATGTAGCTTATATCATGTCAACTGCTCCAGCTGAACGATGACTTCTTATATATTAAATACTCCCAGTAGAAACTAAACTTTCAGAAGGGGGCTCGAAACTCGTGGAATATTCGTTATTTTGAGAAGGTTCTCGAGTATTCGAAATGTCGCCAAAGTGTCGATAAATCGTGAAATCTGGCAACCCAAAACCGACAGTCCAGTTATGGCAACCCTAGATTCACTTCATAGGAATGACCTGATATGGCTGGTTTTTCTCTTTTGACTCTCAAAAGAGCTTCCGGTGAAGGCATTTTTGATGATTGTAATATAATGCTTTAACATAGAGCATTACCTGTTTAGCTGGAGTTTGGTGGTTCAATTCCCTGTTAATAACTGTAAGAAAAACTGATTGTAATGGATTTTCTTTTTGTAAATTTCTCTTGCTCTGTATGGGACATCTAGTGAAAAAAAACATTACTAATGGAAAAGACAACATACTTGATATTTCAAAATAACACAACATTTATTTTTTATTTATCACAATAAATAGTATTTTAATAGAATATAATGAAATATTCATAACATTTATACACAAACTTTATTCATAAAACAGTCATCTAAAGGTAATTTAGGATGCAGGGGTTCAAATAATTTACAATAGAGAACAAACATTCAGTTTTGTACAAAATGATAACCGTCTTCTTAAAGCACTTTATTAGTATATCTTAACTTTTATTTTATACCTCATTCAACAGTTAAAATCCCTTCTTCGAGATTAATATGATTAATCTGAAATATATAGATTTATATAAAGTTTTAACTGCGGATAAATGTACAGTACATATACAAAATATCCAATATATTTTGAAGTGGAATTAGACTTTAAATATGTATACACTGTACTGAAGCACCCAAAATCACAGTTTTACATGAAAAATCATTAAAACAAATACTATACTCTAGCTTCTCAAGAAATAAGAGTGTGTGCATAAAAGCAGTTAATTAAATTCTTCTTGCACTATAAGTAAATGCTTGAATGAATAGAACGTACCTGTTAAAGCATTCACAAAACTTGAATCATGTTTCTAATGCAGAAACTAGCACCGTGGACTGATTTTATGTTTTAAACCAAGGTTCTTCAAATTTTTCTACAGGAGAGCAGCAGCTCTTCCGAGGAGTACCGACACAGTATTAATTTTTATTCAAGTAATAAATTTTGGTAAATAAATATAAACATAATTTGTAATTATATTTTTTAAGGGTCTCCACAATGCTTACAATCTATATTTCTCTATATTAAAAAATCTGATGTGAGAGACTTTCCCTGCAGGCTCAAATTAATTTTCTTTTGTTTCTTTATTAATTCATTAATTTGAGTTTAATTGCACAAAATAACACTGAATTAATTTAATGTAATTTTTGTTTTTATTTGGTAACTGCAAATTTTTTCAATGACGGCATAACAAAAATGCATAAAAACTCAAATATCTAGAGAACGGTTGGTCCTAGAATAATAGGGTTGCTCTTATTCTTTTCCTCGTCATGAATTACGTATAGAACACGTATTTAGTTGATACATTTGAGCATTCGTAGTTTTTTATTTTAGATTTCTGCCAGTCATTTCGTAAAAAGAGGCAGGTTCCGAATCGTAACAAAATCTAATCAGCACCAGGGTATCTCACAAGTGACTTATCTACCAAGTTTTATCAAATTTGGTTAATTAGATTTTTAGTAGATACATTTTTGTAAAATTTCACCTATTACTTTTCCAGCTAGACTGGATACAGGCAATTTTTGTGGTCCATTTCGGAAAAAAAAAAAAAAAAGGCGGATTCTTTTATCTCGAATCGTGCTAAAAACTAGTCAGCACCAGGGTCACACACAAGTGACTTACCTACCAAATTTTATGAAATTTGGCCCGTTAATTTTTGGGTTAGAGTGGATACGTACATTATATACACACACACACAGACGGCTTCCCGGCCGTCCAAACGGTTACCTTACACCTTTCTGGTAGGTCGGACCGTCTGGGTCTCAACAACAACAACACACACAGACGTCACGCTAAAAATAGTTTTCTCGTATTCTAGCGGTCCTAAAACTTGTAGATCAGTCGAAACTCGAGTTGCGATTTTCGACATGATTCCAATAGTTTCCCTATACATTAGCATGTATTGCAGGGAAAGTAAGAAACTGATGTGGGGAGCACATGACTTTCCCTGCAGACTTATATCCACGTTATCTTCATTTTAATTAAATTTGATTCACTTTTAATTTAATTTTCGTTTTCATTTGGTAACTGGACTTATTTTCAAAGGTTGTGCAGCGAAAATACGAAAAAACTAAAATATCTCGAGAACGACTAGTTCTGGTGTAATGGGGTTTGTCTTATTCTTTTTATCGTTAAAAATTACGTATAAAACAAACATTTAATGGATATATTTGAGAATACGTAGTTTTTATTTTAGATTTTGAAGATTTTTGCGGTCCATTTCGCAAAAAAAGGCAGGTTATTCTTTACCGAATTATATCAAAATCTAATCAGCATCAGGGTAACCCACAAGTGACTTATTTACAGAGTTTTGTAAAATTTGATTTATTAGTTTTGCAGCTAGGGTGAATACAGGCAACTTTTGAGGGCCATTTCGCAAAAAATGGCTGGTTCTTTTATCCCGAATCGAACCCAAAACTAATGAGCACCAGGGCCACCTTCAAGTGACTTACCTACTGAATTTTATGAAATTCGGTCCATTAGTTTTTGAGTTAGAGTGGATACATACATTGCACAGACAGACACACACAGAGACGTCACGCTAAAAATAGTTTTTTCGTATTTTAGATGTTCCAAAACTTGTAGATCCGTCGAAAACACGAGTTGTGATTTTTGGTATGATTCCAATACTTTCCCTATACATTAACATGTTTTGCATTGAAAATAAAAACTAGTCGCTGTTACCGCCGGTCCTATGGCATTAAATGATTTGCATTTTTGCACGACGGTTTAGAATATTGAGCCATATGTTTTATTTTGGTTCAGTATTCTAAACCGAGATTATAAAATGTCTATATTTTAATCAATATTGAAATGAACATTTCATTTTTACTTTCCCTGCAATATATGGTAAAGTATAGGGAAAGTATTGGTATCATGCCGAAAATCGCATCTCGAGTTTTCGACGGATCTACACGTTTTGGGACCTCTAGAATACGAAAAAACTATTTTTAGCGTGACGTCTGTGTGTGTGTCTGTCTGTCTGTATAATGTGTGTATCCACTCTAACTCAAAAACTGATGGACCGAATTTCATAAAATTTGGTAGATAAGTCACTTGGGTGTCACTCTGGTGCTGATTAGTTTCTGGTACGATTCAGGGTCACAGTACCCGCTTTTTTTTTTTTTTTTTGCGAAATGGCTCGCAAAAATCTCATGTGTAAACTCTAGTTGAAATACTTATTGACCAAATTTCTCAAAATTTGGCAAATAAGTCACTTGTAAGATACCTTGGTGCTGATTAGATTTTGGTACGATTCAGAAAAGAATAACTTGCCTGTTTTTACGAAATGGCCCGCAAAAATTGCCAAAATCTAAAAAAAAAGACTACGTATGCTCAAATGTATCCATTAAATGCTTGTTTTACACTTAAATTTTGAAGAGGAAAATAATAAGATCAACCCCATTATTCTAGGACTAATTGTTCTCGTGATATTTGAGATTTTTCGCATTTTTGTCACGTCGCCTTTGGAAAAATGTCCGATTACTAAATGAAAACAAAAATTGAATTAAAAATGTAAATTTAATGTTATTTTGTGTAGTTAAACTCAATTTAATGAATTATCAAAGAAATAAAGAGAACATGAATATGGGTCGGCAGGGAAAGTCATGTGCTGCGCACATCAGATTTTTTACTTTCTCTACAATGCATGGCAATGCATAGGGAAAGTTTTGGAGACGTGTCGAAGATCGCAATTCGCATTATTGGCGAATCTACACGCGTCGAGCACTCTAGAAACACTATTTTTAGCGAGACGTCTCTGTGCGTGTGTGTCTCTGTCTGTCTGTGCATCTACTCTAACTGAAGACCTAATGGGTCAAATTACAAAATTTGGTTGATAAGTTAGTTGTTTGTTACCCTGGTGTTGATTAGATTTTGGTGCGATTAGGAAAAATAATGCCCCCCCCCCCCCCTTTTTTTTTTCTTTGCGAAATGCAAATGGGTCGCAAAAATTGTTAAAATCTAAAGTAGAGGATTGCATATGCTCGAATACATCAATTAAATGCTTGTTTTATACGCAATTTTTGACTACGAAAAAAATAAGAACAACCCCATAATTCTAAGGCTAACCGTTCTACAGATATTTTTCAGTTTTTCCCGTTTCCGTCACGTCGCCTTCAAAAATACGTCTAGTCTCCAAATGAAAACGGAACTTGAATTAAAACTGCAAATTCGGAGTCATTTTAAATAATTATCTGGGTTATTTTGTGCAATTAAACTCAATTTAATGAATTATGAAAGAAAAAGGAAATGAATTTGAGTCTGCACGAAATGGATAACTATACTAGCTTTAAAAAAAACTTGCTATGTGCCGGAATTTAGCGAACCTCTGGTGACTGACAAAGTCAGTCAGACCATGCAATTGGCTTTAAATTGAAAAAAAAAATGAAGCTTAGGCTGCACGTAGGCAGGTTCTAATACTATGTTCTCCGCCATTGCAGTTTGGTACAACTTGTCTAAGACTGCGTTTTCGGCCATTGCAGCTTGGTGTGTTCTTTCAGGCATACATCCGGGGGAGAGAAGCCCCCTCCCCCGAAGATGATTATTCGTTAGAGACATTTTATGTTGACCTAGTTTCTATTCATGTGACAGCATTTAGATATATTTATATAGGGCAAATAGAAAACTTGTCTCCCCTAATGTTTCACTCGTACCCCAGCCAAAAAGTACTGAAATAAGCACTGGGTACAACTTGTCTAAGACTGTGTTCTTTGCCACTGCAGCCTGGTACAACTTTTCTAAAACTGTGTTCTCGACCATTGCATCCTGGTACCGCTTGTCTAAGACTGCGTTCTCGGCCATTGCAGCCTGGTATACTTGTCTAAGACTGCGTTCTCGGCCATTGCAGCCTGGTACAACTTGTCTAAGACTGTGTTCTCAACCATTGCAGCTTGGAATAACAACTTGTTTAAAATTATTCTCGGCCATTGCATCCTGGTACAACTTGTTTAAGACTGTGTTCTCAGCCATAGCAGCCTGGCAGTGGAGTATCCTGACTCTAAAAAGTGTGTGTGTGTGTGTGTGTGGGGGGGGGGGCAACTGTTTAACATTTGTTTATGCCAGGGTTATTTTAAATGAAAAATACGCATAACATTAAAAAGCCTTGAAAAGTAAGGGGACCTGGGCCCCCTAGGCTGCCCCAAGCATTTACCACTGCAGCCTGGTACAATAACTTGTCTAAAACTGAGTTCTTGACCATTGCATCCTGGTACAACTTATCTAAGACTATGTTCTCGGCCATTGCAGTCTGGTATAACTTGTCTAAGATTGTGTTCTCTGCCATTGCAGCCTGGTACAACTTGTCTAAGACTGCGTTTTCGGCCATTGCAGCTTGGTGTGTTCTTTCAGGCATACATCCGGGGGAGAGAAGCCCCCTCCCCCGAAGATAATTATTCGTTAGAGACATTTTATGTTGACCTAGTTTCTATTCATGTGACAGCATTTAGATATATTTATATAGGGCAAATAGAAAACTTGTCTCCCCTAATGTTTCACTCGTACCCCAGCCAAAAAGTACTGAAATAAGCACTGGGTACAACTTGTCTAAGACTGTGTTCTTTGCCACTGCAGCCTGGTACAACTTTTCTAAAACTGTGTTCTCGACCATTGCATCCTGGTACCGCTTGTCTAAGACTGCGTTCTCGGCCATTGCAGCCTGGTATACTTGTCTAAGACTGCGTTCTCGGCCATTGCAGCCTGGTACAACTTGTCTAAGACTGTGTTCTCAACCATTGCAGCTTGGAATAACAACTTGTTTAAAATTATTCTCGGCCATTGCATCCTGGTACAACTTGTTTAAGACTGTGTTCTCAGCCATAGCAGCCTGGCAGTGGAGTATCCTGACTCTAAAAAGTGTGTGTGTGTGTGTGTGGGGGGGGGGGGCAACTGTTTAACATTTGTTTATGCCAGGGTTATTTTAAATGAAAAATACGCATAACATTAAAAAGCCTTGAAAAGTAAGGGGACCTGGGCCCCCTAGGCTGCCCCAAGCATATACCACTGCAGCCTGGTACAATAACTTGTCTAAAACTGAGTTCTTGACCATTGCATCCTGGTACAACTTATCTAAGACTATGTTCTCGGCCATTGCAGTCTGGTATAACTTGTCTAAGATTGTGTTCTCTGCCATTGCAGCCTGGTACAACTTGTCTAAGACTGCGTTTTCGGCCATTGCAGCTTGGTGTGTTCTTTCAGGCATACATCCGGGGGAGAGAAGCCCCCTCCCCCGAAGATGATTATTCGTTAGAGACATTTTATGTTGACCTAGTTTCTATTCATGTGACAGCATTTAGATATATTTATATAGGGCAAATAGAAAACTTGTCTCCCCTAATGTTTCACTCGTACCCCAGCCAAAAAGTACTGAAATAAGCACTGGGTACAACTTGTCTAAGACTGTGTTCTTTGCCACTGCAGCCTGGTACAACTTTTCTAAAACTGTGTTCTCGACCATTGCATCCTGGTACCGCTTGTCTAAGACTGCGTTCTCGGCCATTGCAGCCTGGTATACTTGTCTAAGACTGCGTTCTCGGCCATTGCAGCCTGGTACAACTTGTCTAAGACTGTGTTCTCAACCATTGCAGCTTGGAATAACAACTTGTTTAAAATTATTCTCGGCCATTGCATCCTGGTACAACTTGTTTAAGACTGTGTTCTCAGCCATAGCAGCCTGGCAGTGGAGTATCCTGACTCTAAAAAGTGTGTGTGTGTGTGTGTGTGTGTGTGGGGGCAACTGTTTAACATTTGTTTATGCCAGGGTTATTTTAAATGAAAAATACGCATAACATTAAAAAGCCTTGAAAAGTAAGGGGACCTGGGCCCCCTAGGCTGCCCCAAGCATATACCACTGCAGCCTGGTACAATAACTTGTCTAAAACTGAGTTCTTGACCATTGCATCCTGGTACAACTTATCTAAGACTATGTTCTCGGCCATTGCAGTCTGGTATAACTTGTCTAAGATTGTGTTCTCTGCCATTGCAGCCTGGTACAACTTGTCTAAGACTGCGTTTTCGGCCATTGCAGCTTGGTGTGTTCTTTCAGGCATACATCCGGGGGAGAGAAGCCCCCTCCCCCGAAGATAATTATTCGTTAGAGACATTTTATGTTGACCTAGTTTCTATTCATGTGACAGCATTTAGATATATTTATATAGGGCAAATAGAAAACTTGTCTCCCCTAATGTTTCACTCGTACCCCAGCCAAAAAGTACTGAAATAAGCACTGGGTACAACTTGTCTAAGACTGTGTTCTTTGCCACTGCAGCCTGGTACAACTTTTCTAAAACTGTGTTCTCGACCATTGCATCCTGGTACCGCTTGTCTAAGACTGCGTTCTCGGCCATTGCAGCCTGGTATACTTGTCTAAGACTGCGTTCTCGGCCATTGCAGCCTGGTACAACTTGTCTAAGACTGTGTTCTCAACCATTGCAGCTTGGAATAACAACTTGTTTAAAATTATTCTCGGCCATTGCATCCTGGTACAACTTGTTTAAGACTGTGTTCTCAGCCATAGCAGCCTGGCAGTGGAGTATCCTGACTCTAAAAAGTGTGTGTGTGTGTGTGTGTGGGGGGGGCAACTGTTTAACATTTGTTTATGCCAGGGTTATTTTAAATGAAAAATACGCATAACATTAAAAAGCCTTGAAAAGTAAGGGGACCTGGGCCCCCTAGGCTGCCCCAAGCATATACCACTGCAGCCTGGTACAATAACTTGTCTAAAACTGAGTTCTTGACCATTGCATCCTGGTACAACTTATCTAAGACTATGTTCTCGGCCATTGCAGTCTGGTATAACTTGTCTAAGATTGTGTTCTCTGTCATTGCAGCCTGGTACAACTTGTCTAAGACTGTGTTTTCGGCCATTTCAGCCTGGTACAACAACTTGTCTAAAACTGTGTTCTCGGCCATTACAGGCTGTGCAACTTGTCTAAGACTGCGTTCTCGGCCATTTCAGCCTGGTACAACTTGAATTCAATCTTCATAAAGTTTGAAGCCAGTTGTGTGGTATGACTGTCAGTTGTGTGGTATGACTGCCACAAAGGTTCGCAAAATTACGACACAGAGTAAGTTTCCATTACAGTAAATTACGACACAGAGTAAGTTTCTCCGGCCATTCAAATTGTTTCTCTAAGTCCTCGGACGAGACGAATGGTCTGGGTTTTCGACAGAGTAAGTTTCCTTGATGCCAGTGATGGCTATTCTGTGTTTGAAAACGTTAAAAAGTGAGAAAACGGTCCAAGGATGTTGCTTGCTACACTGGGAGCTTGATTCCAAATGGATATAGAATCACAAAAGAGTTCTGTAAGCGATATATTGTTTGATTGGTTAAACAAAAAAGAATTCGCATTAACTACACTATGTGTATAAAAAATTCATTCACACTGTCTTCTTAAATAATCTAAAAATAAAAATACCTGGTAATAGTATAAACAATTAATTAAAATTGATTTCCTTTTACTTGATATAATTTCCTAAAGTTTTCCTCCGTAAACCGTTGTTTTCTTATTATTTAGCTGCTTTGTATTCATTTCATAATGCAGTTAACTAATTATTTTTGAAACCTGTTTTTCCCCCTAATTTATTACCTGTTCGTGTTGTTTATGTGATTGATAACACATTTAGTTTCTTGAAATTCATTCTTTCCTTTACTGGTATACTAGAAAATGTATCCAGCGATTTCCGGTATTTATATGAAGCATGTATTCAATTTTTACTTTCCTTATATACATAATGTATAAGGAAAGTATTGTGACGGGGTCGAAAATTCGAATTCGAGTTTTCGACGGGAGAGCACGTTTCAAGCATCCCTGATCACGAATCAAACATTTTTGAAGTGATGTCTGTGTGTGTGTGTGTGTGTGTGTGTGAAAGTATGTGTGTGTGTGTGAAAGTATGTGTGTGTGTGTGTGTGTGTGTGTCAGTGAGTCTGTGGAGGCGATAACTGACGAACGAATGGACCGATTCAAACCAAATTTGGTACAAAAATCACAATCCGTAAACACTGGAAGCCTATTGTTTTTATACGTAATCGAATGTTCAGAACCCCCCTAAATTTTCGAATGAAATTTTGAAAAAATCGTCAAAAAATCAAAACCGCTAATAAAGTTACGCAAATAGACATTTCTTATGTAATTTTTCATTAGAAAACGATTGGCTTAAATTTTAGAACGCTAACATAAACCGTTCTCGAGATATTGTACATTTTTCAAAAAAATTATGAAAAAGTCACATAAAAAAAAAATTCCTATTGAGAAACATGTTCACTTTTCATATGTAATACCATGCGATAAATTGAGTGACATCATTCTCGTGGATCTAGCTCGTTCCATTCATTAAAAAATATACTTTGAATAATACTTTTGTATTTGAACGCCAATAGTCATTTATCTACTGTAAGAATAACTTTTTTCTTAGTGCATAACGCTTGGCGAGATTTTGGCGACGAATTTGGCGGAATGTCGCCAACTTGGCGACTTTTTCGAAATGTTGCCAAATTAATGAAAATCTCGCCAAATGGATGAAAATGATGCTAAATCAATGAAAATGACGACTAATTGTCGAAAATTCAATATCTTGGAAAGAATATTAGTATCTACTATAAGAAAAACCTATTTTTTGACTGTAAAAGTAGTAAATTCATTACATTATATAAGGAAAGTCATGTGTTGCCCACATCAGATTTTTTAAAGAGGTAGTCGCACCCTGCCCTCTTTTTCTTCATGAAAGTAAAAAAAAATGTTCTTTCACTAAAGGGAAGAAAAAATACATTTTTATATGTTATTTTCAAAAGTTCAAGTCTAATTTAAGTCAAAATATTAGAATACATTTATAATATAAAAATAATTCGATATTCCAAAATTTAAAAATTTATCTTTAAATTCCACGTAATTAATAATTGCGAATTTCATAACACTCAAAACCTAGAACGAGAGTCTGAGATATCATTCGCAGAACACCCGAGAAAAGGCTCACATTCGAGCAGCATCGTCTGTTCGATACATTAGATTTAAAAATGGTGAAAATTCGGCTGAATTTCGAATGTTAAGTCCACAACTTTTAAACAATTCAATTAAAAAATCTCTTCTTGTCGTATCGTCCGGGGACCTAATGTATCTCTGTATCGAATTTCGCCGCCGTCCGAAGCTTCGATTTTTCTCTGCAGAAGGACACACACCGACACACATAACCTTCTTCTTTTATTATGTAAGATTCTCTATTATTTTCTTATCTAATGTTGGTAGCCATTTTATTTTTCAAAATATTATTTCCCCTTTAATTTTGATTAATGCCACTAAATTTCTTAGTCTTGTATATTCATAATTTGAGCGAATTTATTTCATCTTCTGCTGTTTCTTTTACTCTGATGCTCTTCCTTGTTGTTTTTTTCCCCGTTTAATTATTATTATTTTTTTTCGGATTGGCAACGCCTATCTTCTTGGATGATGTGATCATTATTCTATTGACAAAAATTTCCTTACCTGTGTGCTGCAGTGGCTGCTCTGTTTTACTTGTCCTGGCGGACAAGACTCTTTCTTTCTTTTGAAATTGGTCGATACTTTGAATCAAATGTTTCTGCTGCTATTAACGAAGTATTTTTATATTTAGATTACATTATGTGTATAGGGCGTTTCATAAAGAATGTTCGAAAGGAATAAAAAATAAACGGTTGGGCGTAGACGTAAAGTGAAATATGAAAAATAATCAGTAGAAAATAATTTAGTTTTGATGGTTGTATCCACCAGAATTGATAATTTAATTAACATTGCAAACATTTATTTTTTACAAGACCACCAATAAAAAAAAAAAAAGAATGTGATGTGGGCAGCATATGACTTGCCCTACATTATGCACATATTTTACTTCTTCAAATAATGATGGAAAAGATTCGCAGCATGATGTTTTTAACGTTTAAAAGTACATTACCATTGGACGTTTTCTAGATAACAACATGTGAAATTATTAAGGACCCAATTAACTTATATTTTGCGCAAATATAACTTCATCGCTTCAAGCATAGTTGAACTGAAATCGAACATTTTTGAGTGAAGTCTATGTGGATGCGATAGCTCATGAATGAATGGAGCGTTTCGAACAGAATATGGTACCATTATTACAATCTGTGAATGCTGAAAGCTTAATGATTTTAAACGTGATCAAATGTTCGGAAGATTGCAAAATTTCCGAATAAATTTTTGAAAAATCATAAAAAATTGTGGACATTTAATAAGGTTAAATAAATAATAAATTTATACGTAATATTTTATTCTAAAACGACTGATATAAACTTTAGAACGTTAGCTTGAACCGTTCTATTGCACGTTTTTCGAATAAATGTAGCTAAAAAATTACATAAAAATGAACAGTAGTATTATCAAATATGTAATCTTGGTGACAAATTTAGCTATTAATTTGGCGAAATATCCACCACCTCGGCGGTTTTTACTTTCCTTATATACATAATGTATAAGGAAAATATTGTGACGGGGTCGAAAATTCGAATTCGGGTTTTCGACGGGAGAGCACGTTTCAAGCATTTCTGATCACGAATAAAACATTTTTGAAGTGATGTCTGTGTGTGTGTGCGTGTGTGTGTGTGTGTGTGTCAGTGAGCCTGTGGAGACGATAACTGACGAACGAATGGACCGATTCGAACCAAATTTGGTGCAAAAATCACAATCCGTAAACACTAGAAGCCTATTGTTTTTATACGCAATCGAATGTTCAGAAACCCCCCTAAATTTTCGAATGAAATTTTGAAAAAATCGTCAAAAAATCAAAACCGCTAATAAAGTAACGAAAATAGACATTTCTTATGTAATTTTTCATTAGAAAACGATTGAAATAAATTTTAGAACGCTAACATGAACCGTTCTCGAGATATTGCACATTTTTCAAAAAAATTATCAAAAAGTTATATAAAATAAAAAAAATATATTTCCTATTGAGAAACATGTTCACTTTCCATATGTAATACCATGCGATAAATTTGGTGACACTATTCTCGTGGATCTAGCTCGTTCCATTCATGAAAAAAGATACTTTGAATAATAGTTTTGTATTTGAACGCCAATAGTCATTTATCTGCTGTAAGAATAACTTATTTCTCTGTCCATAACTCTTGGCGAGATTTTGGCGACGAATTTGGCGGAATGTCGCCAACTTGACGACATTTTTAATTGTTGCCAAATTAACAAAAATCTCGCCAAATTGATAAAAACGACGCTAAAACTATGAAAATAACGACTCATTGAAGAAAATTCAATATTATGGAAAGAATATAAGTATCTACTATAAGAATAACTTTTTTTAGCTGTAAAAGTAGTAAATTCATTGCATTATATAAGGAAAGTCATGTGTTGCCCACATCAGATTTTTTTATATGGTGTAATACCGACAAGCGTCCAATGTCAGTGTACTTTTCAACTTTAAAAACATTCTGCCGTGGATTTTGTCATTGCATTATGTCGAAAAAGTCATGCACTGCATACATCAGATTTTTTTTATTGGAAAGCCCTATAAAAATAAAAATTTTCATTTTTATGGAATTATGAATTTTGAGGGGTGCAACTGTCATAGATAAACCCTCCCCTGTTAGCCGATTATTTTTCATATTTAACTTTCAAGGACCAACCTTTGATTTTATATTTCTTTGGGACACTCTTTGTGTAACACATTGTGCAATAAATAAACTTGAACTAAAATTAATTACAGAAAATTTAACATTTAATTATATAGATCTTGAGTCCTGTAAAGTAATGAAAAATTGTTTAGGCATGGTTTGTTCCATAGCATTTGTCTAAAAATGCATCAGAAAAAGATTTGGCCCTTATGCATAAAGTACAGTATTTGGATGTATATGATCAAAGACACAACGTATATATAAAATGATATATTAACTAATATAAATTAAATTGCAAAGAAATGTTTTCATAGAACATACAATAAAATCACAAAAAATCTTGCACAGGTGATCTTGGAATCAATGCAATGCCATCCTCTGGTTTACGAACACCCCCGTCTTATTTGGTGTTGGCTTTTATTAACTTAACACTTTACGACATAGTTGAAAAGGGTTTATGACTTTGTTTATTCTGTCTGTCTGTCCGTGCACACGATAACTGCCGTAAAAATGACTTTATCAAAATGAAACTTTAGTATGTTGTTGAGATTCTCTGAGGGATATATGGGAATGCAAATGAATAATATTACCAATTAGTTTTGGATTGAACCCGGGTTGAAAAAATGAAATACATTGAGCCCTATGGGACCTCATGTTTCAAACATTTTTTAAACGAAGTAAAAATTCACAAATTGCTTTGAAAATTTTGGAAATATTCAAATTATTCCATGAAAAATATTAAAAAAAATTCATCAAAATATGTTCGGTAGTTTTAAAATAATAATTACACCCATATAATATGAAAAGATCACGTGACACACTTCAAAACAAAATATGGCATCCATCTTTATTTTCCAGTGTCAAAATCGTGATTTTTAAGGTTCTTTTAAATTTATATTTAGTGCTGCATTCGTCCTAAAACCGCTTTATTTTAACGCATTTTCTGGGCATGTATAATTTGTGCCAACGCAATTACAATATTTTTGAATTAAAATGATCAACAAACTTTGAGTATTTCTACAACGAAATCTGATTTTAATGGATGCAGAAAGTAAACAAGTGATTGTAAGATGAGTTGTACAAAAATTGCTGAATTTTTTCATGCAAAATTATTTAACTCTGGAGTCTGGAATAAAAGTGTATGAATGAAATATTCACTGCTTTTACATAGAGAGCCAGACGATTTATAATTCGATGACGTCATTTGAATAAAGTTCATTTTTTGGATGAAATTTTAAGTTTTCAAATATAATAAATTATTGTAGTACTGTGATAATTTAAATATATCAGCGTTGAATGTATCACATTTTGGAGACGTTTAAATAATATTGCATTTGACTTAGAAAGTGTTTCATAATCAATGCTTTATGCATGGTTGATCTTTCTTGTTCATATTGCATGTGCAATAATTAAGAATTTAAAACATTTTGAACAATTTAGTGAGTATACAGGGTTCCCAGGTGTGGATTATAAATGGCGTTGGGTTTTTATTTATGTTGCATATGTAATAATTAAGATAATACTAAATAATATTAAGAATATTATCTTAATATTGAGATAATACTATGTAATAATTAAGATAATATTTATTTGCTGTTGGGTTTTATTTATATTACATATGTAATAATTAAGAACTCAAAACATTTTGAATAATTTAGTGAATATATAGGTTTCCCCGGTGGAGATGCTTAACACGAGGTTATCAGGGTGTCGGCATCCCAATAACCTTGTAAGGAGAAGTGCATACGTTAGATTTATCTCGGTAAAGTGATCATGCGCGATCGAATAAAATTGATTGCAGAGCCCCTAGTGAAAAATTAAGATAAAATTGGGGGTGGACAATTGATATAAAAGTGCAAATTCAGTGTCATTTCAAATAATTACGAGTGTTATTTTGAGCAATTAAACTCAATATAATGATTTATTAAAGAAATAAAGAGAAAATTAATTTGAGTCTGGAGGGAAAGTCAGGTGCTGACCACATTTTTTTTTTAATGCAGCATGGTCATTTGAGAGGCAATGCACGTTGAATTTTAGAAAGAATATGACTGCCTACTTTGACAGGTATTTCATGTATCACCGTGCTAGAGACCCCTGATGTCAACTTTTTGACAGGTATGTATTGCCTTTCGTATACGCGTTTCATTCGTTCCTGGTGTCGATTCCCATTCATTAGACAATGTTCTAAAACTTTGTAACGGTTAAAGTTAGATGAATTGAAATGATTAAGTGGATTGAAATTATACCTAGAATAGAATCAATGGTAAACATGTATAGTTTTCAACATTTTCTACAGATCTTAAATTAAAAAATAAAACGTATGTCTTAAATTAAAAAAAAATATTTATAGTCTGGAATATTAATGTACGAGAAAGATGAGTGTAGCTTTCCATTCAAAATATTTCAGTATCACATTTAACATGTTCACTTTCCCTACAATATATTGTAATGTATAAGGATAATATTGGAGCCGTATCGAAAATCGGAGCTCGAGTTTTCGGATCTGCACGTTTCGAGACCTCTAGAGCACAAAAATACGATTTCTAGCGTGACGCCTGTGTGTGTGTGTGTGCAATGTATGTATGTATGAACCCTAACTCAAAAACTGTTCGACAAAATTTCACAAAATTTGGTGGGTTAGTCATTTTGGGGCTAACCTGGTGCTGATTAGATTTTGGCACGATTAGAAGAAAGAACCTGCTTTTTTTTTTGCCAATTGATCTTCAAAAATCATCAAAATCTAAAATAAAAGGCTACATATTCTCAAATGTATCAATTAAATGCATGTTTTGTACGTAATTTTGACGACGAATGATTTCAAATTTCCATCCGCGTAATTTTGTGCAATTGAACCCAATTTAATGATTATGAAAAAGAAAGAGAAAATGAGTTTAAATTTGCAGCGAAAGTTATGTGCTGTCCACATCCAATTTTTGTTTTGTTTATCTGGAGTGCTTAAGGATTTTTCTAGGAACCACGTAGATAAACTTATTTTATCTATAGTATGAGTTTCTCACGCTCTAATGGGAACCCTGATGGACCGTTCCTTACAAGATATTGGAGTTCTTAAGAACTTCCCCAGGAACGCTGTAGATAAACTGTCATTTTTTCATTAAAGGATTTAGAGATGAATGATGACGAGGGTAAAGTAAGAATCTTAAAGACGTTTTGGTTTCAGAACTAGGAGGAACAGACAGTGAGATTCTTTTCAGGAGCGCAATGGGAGTTCCAGATTTTCCCGGTTATTTTGAACTTTTACAGGCTTTTGTAATCTAGAAAGTATTTATATGATTAGAAGTCGGCCTTTGGTCGTCCCAGTCCAGCCTGTTGATTGTACCAGCCAATCTGTCCTTGGTTTTGTTCTCTCTCTATCACATAGTTAATTCTTTTCTACACAAGATAAACCTCGTTTCATTTTTATAAATTATTTTGGCATTGCACAGTATTCAAAAGTATTAAGATTTCTATATCTTTAATTCATACTTTCATTTTGCAATTTTTCTGTCTTTCTCAGCTTCACTTCAGTAAGGTCAGGTTACGTTTTTTCCTTCTATTTTTCCGTCACATATTTTACTCAAAATAAGCCTATCTTGAATATATTCTGTGTTTGTAAACCACTGGATGACTATGAACTTCCTATCATTTCCAGACGCATGTTTGCCGTAGTGCATTAAGCACCTTTTTTTCTTTAAGGAACCTTGCACAAACCTGCGTTGGTCATCACAACTTCTTCAGGATCAACCCTCTTTGGCTGAACTGCTGTAAGTTCTTCAGTAGCAGGTACCTTTACGTCCAAAGGCGTCCCTGGTCCAGATTCAATATCAGTCTCTGGATTCACCAGTGGAACTTCATCTGCTAACGGATCTTCTATTTTATGTCTTCGCATCAGCGTCAATACAAGGAGGACAATGGTTACCATGGTTCCACCGGTGCAGAAAAGAACAATTCCTACAATTTTGCAAATATACAAATCTTCATTGAAGGCCTGGTCTGTCTTGTCGATGATTTCGATGTCTTCCTGTATATCTACGACTTCTTTCTTTCTGGGGACAAGAAATCCTACGAGTATTGCTGTCAGACCCATCGTCATGAACAGCATGCCAGAGCAGAAGGCAGCTCGCCAACAGAGAATTTGCTTTCTTCGTTTCCTGATTGGAGTGATGTACTCAAAATGGTTTCCAGTTTCTTCGTACATGTGGGGATTGTCCATAGCCATTGCTTCGTAAAACGTGTGAACGTAGGATTTCACGCCGAAAAATTCTTGTTTTTTGGCGGTTGTCTCAGCCTTGTTCAGTTCACGCGCTTTGGATAGTAGCGTTGTGCCCTCTTCGCTTTCGGATACACTCTCTAGTGGTTGAGGTTTGGCAATCGTTTTGGCTTGTTTCATTACAAAACGTCGACGTTTGGCTTCTTTTGGATTTCGGATCTTTGGTCTGGCTCCTTTAGATTGTTCGCTCTGCAAAGAGAAAAAAAAAAAAAGAAAACATTGCGTTTATAGAAGATATATTATTTTAACATACATAGCAAATATAATTCATAAAGAAAATATTGTAATAAGGCTCCTAAATAGACAGGCTGACACAACCGCCATTTTGTATCCAACCGGTTCAGTCAGGTATCGTCTGCTTGTGGTATTTTAATGGCGCGCGCATGTTACATAGTGGATATTTGATACACAATTTAGCTGTAAAATAGGTGATTTTGCTTTAAAAAATTGCACCAATCATTCAAGAAAGTAGTCTAGAATGTTTTGATTTGCTCGAGATCCCGAGAAAGTAATAATATTTTCTCAATGTGAAGCCATTGTTTCAACTGGGAGTCAAGATGGCCTCTTTTGTTCCAACCTGTGTATTTAGGAGCCTCATATTGTAACGTGGTCAGAAAGTTGGAATGTGAGTTTTAGACAGATTTACATTCTGAGCATACTTGAATACAATTATAAAGTTCTTTGTGACGTTTCTACCAGCAACCAATCAAAGAGAAGTTTGAAGTCAGCTCGAGCCATTAAATCTTTGTCCATCTTGGCAATGCCAAATTTTATTTATTAATGTTTAATTAAATGAGGTTTGAATCAAAATCCTAAACCCGTCTTGCACATCTACTGGTTTATATACTATACATGTAAAATTTCAGAACTGTAAGTTTTGCCGCCTATTCGCTTTGCAGTGTAAAATATTCTCAGGATGATATAGAGAGATAGATGACTGTCATTTAAACTGATATCGTCATTGAAATGCCTAAATTAATCTTTGCATAATGGTATAATTCCGTATTGTGTAATGGTACAATTTGGTATTGTGTAATGGTTCAATTTGGTATTGTGTAATGGTTCAATTCGGTATTGTGTAATGGTACAATTGTGTAATGGTACAATTTGGTATTGTGTAATGGTACAATTTGGTATTGTGTAATGGTACAATTGTGTAATGGTACTAAATTTTAATAGATTAAAATGTTTTACTGAAATAAGTTGTGTACCAAATTTCAGATCTTTAGGACGTAGGGAAGTATGTTAAACATGCCATCAAAGAAGTTGAAAGAGACATCCAGACAGACAACCATTCGTCATTACAAATTCAATAAAATATTTTAAATAGGTTTGATTGGATATCTGATGAAAAATGGATTAAAAAATTGCAAAAAAATAAAAAAGTATTAAATTAAATATTATAATTTTTTTTTAAGTTACACTGTTTCAGTAAGATGCACTAAAAAGTAAAAAAATATGTTTTAACTATCACAACATTCTTGGTCATATGCGACTAAAATTAAAACCGTGGGGGCGCCCATAAAAGAATTGTATTTGGACATTAACAAAATTTTAAGGAACAATAGAAGTGATAACCTAGAAATGATATATATAGGATTGATGGATTGTTAAATCAAAATTGTCAAAGAATAATTTAAATGAATTGAATGTCATCATTCTTATATATGCTATTTCTATGTTATCACAATGTTCCTCAAAATTCTCTTAATATCAAAATACAATTCTTTTATGGGAGCAACATGGTTTTATCTTTCTTTAGTCGCATAGGACCAAATATTGCGATAAGTAAATATTATTCTTTACTTTTTAGTGCATTTTGCTAAAACAGTGCAACTTAAAGAAGATTACAATATCTTAGGATTAATTTCGTAATTCTTTAGATTAAAAGTACTGCAACCTTTTTAAAAATATCACTTTATTCGCGATAAATAGTTTAATCTAGAAGTCCTAAGCACAAATTCTGCCAAATGTGCGTATGAGCAAATAAAAAGACTCCCATAGATTCAATAAGTTCTAGTTAGGTTTGTCACAAGTATAGTTACAAATTTTTACACAAACTTTCTAATATAAAATGACACGGTAACACGGGTATTTATCATTAAGTTAAAGGGTTAACACGTTACCCGCACATACACACAGAAACATCATTTAAAAAATGTTCTAAATGTAGTTATGAGGGTTTGAATAATGTATTTAAGACAAAATATTTGTTTTAAAAATTTCAAAATAATACCTTTCCTATATGGTAGAATGAAAAAAAATCAACGTATAAATTTGGCAAAATAATTTATACTTGCATGTTAAAATAATAACATCTGAATTGAGCAGCACATGACTTTCCCTACATGATGCATCTTCTTACACAACAAAATAACGATGCACAACATCCATGATCCACGGCAATACCTCGAGATAGGTCCATGCTAGCCTTCAAAAGCTTACGTCATGAAATGAAAAATGAAATAAAAATGAAAATGAAATTACGAAATCAAAAATGTTGTATGAAATTATTATTTATTTATCAGTATTGAAGGTAATGATTTTTTTTCAAAAAATCGTCCGAAAAACGTCAAATTATTCGAGAACGATTCATGCTAGCGTTCTAAAGTTTGTAGCATTCGTTTTGTAATAAAAATCTGATGTGGGTAACACATGACTTTCCTTATATAATTCAATGAATTTGCTACTTCTACAGTTAAAAGAAATGTTATTCTTATAGTAGATACTTATATTCTTTACAAGGTATTGAATTTTCGTCAATTAGTCGTCATTTTCATTGATTTAGCGTCATTTTTATCCATTTGGCGAGATTTTCGTTAATTTGGCAACATTTAAAAAGTCGCCAAGTTGGCGACATTCCGTCAAATTTGTCGCCAAAATCTCGCCAAGCGTTATAGACGGAGAAAAAGTTATTATTACAGCAGATAAATGACTACTGGAGTTCAAATACAAAAGTATTACTCAAAGTATCTTTTCTCGTAAATCGAACGAGTTAGATCCACGAGAATGATGTCACCAAATTTATCGCATCATATTACATATGAAAAGTAAACATGTTTCTCAACAGTTAATATTTTTTTTAATTTATGGGATTTTGTTGATAAATTTATTTGAAAAATGTGCAATATTTCGAAAACGGTACATGCTAGCGTTTTAAAGTTTATGACAATCGTTTTCTAAGGAAAAATTACATAAAATATGTCTATTTGAGTAACTTTATTAAGGGCTTTGATTTTTTCAAAATTTCACTCGAAAATTTAGGGGGGTTCTGAACATTCGATTGTGTTTTAAAACAATAGGCTTCCAGTTGTCATGGATTGTGATTTTTGTACCAAATTTTATTCGAATCGCTCTATTCGTTCGAGAAATATCGTCTCCATAGACTCACTGACACACACACACACATACTTTTACACACTCTCACACACACACACAGACATCACCTCAAAAGTGTTCGATTTGTGATCAGGGATGTTTGAAACGTGCTCCTCCGTCGAAAACTCGAATTCGAATTTTCGACCCCGTCACAATAAATACTTTCCTTATACATTATGTATATAAGGAAAGTAAAAAACCCTGCTGTGGTCAGCACATGAGTTTTCTTATATAATGCAATGAATTTACTACTTTTACAGTAAAAAAATAGATTATTCTTATAGTAGATATTTATATTCTTTACAAGATAGTGAATTTTCGTCAATGAGTCGTCATTTTCATTGATTTAGCTTCATTTTTATCCATTTGGCAAGTTTTTCGTTAATTTAGCAACATTTAAAAATGTCGCCAAATTGGCGACATTCCACCAAATTCGTTGCCAAAATCTCGCCAAGCGTTATGGATGGAGAAATAAGTTGTTCTTATAGCAGATAAATGACTATTGGCGTTCAAATACAAAAGTATTACTCAAAGTACCTTTTCTCATAAATGGAATGAGCTAGATCCACGAGAATGATGTCAACCAATTTATTGTATGATATATGAAAAGTGAACATGTTTCTCAATAGGACATTTTTTTAAATTTTATATGATTTCTTGATAATTTTTTTGAAAAATGCACAATATCTCGAGAACGGTTGATGCTAGCGTTCTCTAAAATTTATGTCAATCGTTTTCTAATGAAAAATTACATAACAAATCTCTATTTGCGTAACTTTATTAGAGGTTTTGATTTTTTGATTATTTTTTCAACATTTCACTCAAAAATTTAGGGGGGTTCTGAACATTTGATTGCGTATAAAAACAATAGGCTTCTAGTATTCACGGATAGTAATTTTTCTATTTTTGTACAAAATTTCATTCGATTCGGTCCATTCGTTCGTCAGTTATCGTCTCTACAGACTCACTGACACACACATACACACACACATACACACACACATAACTTCACACACACACACACATACTTTCACGCACACACACACACATATACTTTCACATACACATATTTTCACACATACACACACACACACACATACTTCCACACACACACACACACATACTTCCACACACACACACATACTTCCACACACACAGACATCACCTCAAAAATGTTCGATTCGTGATCAGGGATGCTTGAAACGTGCTCTCCCGTCGAAAACTCGAATTCGAACGCCACAATACTTTCCTTATATATTATTGTATATAAGGAAAGTAAAAAAATGTATGAAATGATTATTTATTTGTCATTATTGGAACGTCTGACTTTTGATGATTCTTTTCAAAAATGCATTCGAAAATTGGTCGGTATTATGATCATTCGATTGCATGTAAAATCAATAGGGTCCCAGAGTTCACTCATTGTGATAATGGTACTAAATTATTTTCGAAAACTCTTCATTTGTTTGTGAGATATCGCATTCACACACACACACACACACACACACACACACTATCTCAAAAACGTTCGAGTCGAGTTCAGGGATGCTTGAAACGTCCTCTTTAGAGGAAAACTCGAATTCGCATTTTCGACCCTGTCACAATAATTTCTCTGTACATCATACTTTGCATGCAGGAAAAGTAAAAATCAATGGTTTTGACATAAGAATTGTTGCTTGTTTAAATGAAATACCAACACAGACACATGATTTATAGCATAAAATTAGGCAGACGATTATTACACTTCAAAGGCTTTGTTTCCTGCGATGTCAGTATTCCTAATTGAAAGGGATTCGTTTTCCCTTCTTTAAAAGGAAAGTTATCATGAGAAATGTGCTTGTTAAAACGGATAAAAGAGATAACTGAATTTTAATTGGACGCGTCTGTGCAATTTTTTAGTTGAAATCGGGCTCACAAAAGAATTGTTGGATTTAACCATTTTGATGAGCTCATTGAACGTTTCCATGGTATTTTCTGTAGTGCTCATTATAAGCACTTTATTTTTTAAACATATTTATTTTTTGCAATCATTATTACTTTCCTTATATACATAATGTATAAGGAAAGTATTGTGACAGGGTCGAAAATTAATTCGAGTTTTCGACGGGAGAGCACGTTTCAAGCATCCCTGTTCACGAATCAAACATTTTTGAGGTGATGTCTGTGTGTGTGTGTGTGAAAGTATGTGTGTGTGTCAGTGAGTCTGTGGAGATGATATCTCACGAACGAACGGAACGATTCGAATGAAATTCGGTGCAAAAATAACAATCCGTGAATACTGGAATCCTATTGCTTTTAAACGTAATCGAATGTTCAGAACCGCCCTAAATTTTCGAGTGAAATTTTGAAAAAATCATCAAACAATCAAAACCTTTAATAAAGTTACACAAATAGACATTTCTTATGTAATGTTTCCTTAGAAATCGATTGACATAAACTTTAGAACGCTAGTATGAACCGTTCTCGAGATATTACGCATTTTTCAAATAAATTTATAAAAAAATCCCATAAATTTAAATAAAATCTTAACTGTTGAGAAACATGTTCACTTTTCATATGTAATATTATGCGATAAATTGGGTGGCATCATTCTCGTGGATCTAGCTCGTTCCATTCATGAGAAAAGATACTTTGAGTAATACTTTTGTATTTGAACGCCAATAGTCATTTATCTGCTGTAAGAATAACTTATTTCTTCGTCCATAACGCTTGGCGAGATTTTGGCGACGAATTTGGCGGAATGTCGCCAATTTCGCGACTTTTCGAAATGTTGCCAAATTAACGAAAATCTCGCCAAATGGATAAAAATGACACTAAATCAATGAAAATAACGACTGATTGTCGAAAATTCAATATCTTGGAAAGAATATAAGTATCTACTAAGAAAAATCTATTTTTTTTATTGTAAAAGCAGTAAATTCATTGCATTATATAAGGAAAACCATGTGTTGCCCACATCATATTTTTTTTTAAATTCATAGAAAATTAAAATAGTGATTCGCGGAAGTGTAACTTGAATATATTGTGGACGTTATGATTGGCAAATTACTTAGTTTTGTCCCATAATGTGTATATTGACCATACTTGCGAACAATTTAATGTGAATACATTGTGGATACTAAGGGAGCTTTTTTTATCCAGTTTTATTCCTTCATACGCACATTTGGCGAAATTCCGAACTTACGATTGCTAGATAAAACTACCTATCGCGAAATTTGACATAGAGGATTTGAGGGGGAAAGAAATGGGAATAAGAGATATGATAGACATCGTAGAATAGAGGCTTTTAAAGTCAAAAATGTTTTTTTTACCAATCCTAATTTTACTACATGTACTAAAGAAAAGTACTTTTGAGGAAATTATTTGCGAGAAATATATCATAAAACAAATGGTTTTATAGAATGCTGCTTATAGGCGTAGATTAGCAAAATACAATTATAAAACACTATTGTTTTCTAAATTGCCAGCAATATTTTTAATCTTGATAATTACTGAATTAATTCTCTAAAATCGAATTTTTAAATCTGGAATTGGGTTGCCATAAAATTAGAATTGTCCAATAATGCCAAAGGAATTAAGTTTTGAACGGCTAATTATCTTGAAAATGATAAATTCACGCTTTATTGAAATACGGATGCAATTTGAAATGCAGTTTTATAGAAATTGGTTGATTTAAACTAAAACCAACGGATTTATGTAAAATATATAAGATTTTAACTATTTTTTATGTTAAACTCATGGGACTATATTTTTTATCGGAAGCTTACAGTTTTACTTCTTTATTGTCGAGTTAGGTTCGTCGCAAGTGCTAATGATTTCTATAGCAATTGAATTCATATCGAATATCTATTTAGACATTCTTTTATAATTAAAACATTAGCAATAAATCCAATATTAGCCTTTTGAAATTTAAAAAGACAAAATAAAAACAGTTAATTAATTCTTGATGAACAAAACTAAAATTTTAGCCCCACAAATTTTAAACTTCCTAATTTTTTGGGGGGGTGGGTTGGGGGTTGGGGGGTGGGTTGGGGGTGGGGGAAGGGGGCTTTTACATATTTTATTTAAAGGAAAAAATTTCTAATTATGCCGCTGACTTTAAACATTACGGATTATGGATGTTTGTTCGACCCAGACTGCTCGACCTCACAGATTAAAGACCAACACCCGCGACAACCTGGGGATTTATGACGACTATGCAGGGTGAGGTATGGCTACTATGAACCGACTGGTGAGAGCAACGAAATCATTCACCAGATGAGGTCCAAAGATGATCCCGAAGGCCCGACCCCGGTCGCCGACGGGTCTGAAGACAGGCCACAAGACCAGCTCCTTTCCGCCGCCTGGAAGAGTCTGCTTCAAGAGTATGGAATAACTTACGGCTCCATCCACAGGTCAATGTACCACTTAGGTGAGGTGGGAGGAGGATATAGAAGAATCCACTCCCTCTTGCATATAGCGACCTCGAGTGCCCGACCTCACAGTGGGGGCGACATCCATAGGAACCGCACCCTCTTTCCCCTATCACCAACCTCTAGGAAGGACTTCCGGACTCACATATTTAACGTGCCCGTACTCCGCGTGAATGCGCTGGTAGTTTGGACAGAGCCGGGAATCGAACGGATTATGAATGATTGATTCGCTGGAGGGTCCCACATCCTCACCAGTTATGGGTATAGAGATATTTGTTCTGTGGGTCTCCGCAAGTGTATTATCTTTTTCAGCAAATTTGCTACCAGGGGAGCAAGAAGGCAGAATCATTAATCAGACAGGGGCCGAAGATGATTTCGCCGGGTCTTGATCCCAGTCGCCGACGAGTTTAGGTTCAGGCCAAGAATAGCCGCACTCCGTCCCCACGTCACCTGGAAGAGTCGAGTATGAATGCTTGAGAAAGTCGAACGGAGACTCGAACTTCAGATATTTTATTCATGAAATTTCATTGTTAGAAATTAGCACCATGATTTTCAAGCCAGCTCTGTAAGCCATTTATGACTTCTTTTAAACAAAAATTCTTCCAATTCATGAATCAAAAAATCTGATGACACATGACTTTCTTATATAATGCAATAAATTTACTACTTTTACAGTAAAAAAAAATCTGATGTGGGCAGCACATGACTTTCCCTGCAGACGTTTATATTCACGTTCTCTTTATTTATTTTTAAATTTATTTCACTTTTAATTCAATTTTCGTTCTCATTCGATAACCGGACTTATTATTAAAGGTGGTGTAGAGAAAATACGAAAAACTAAAATATCTCGAGAACGGCTAGTCCTAGTGTAATGGGGTTGATCTTTTTCTTTTCGTCGTTAAAATTTACGCATTAAAGGAGCATTTAATGGATATATTTGAGTATATCTAGTTCATTAGTTTAGATTTTGACGATTTTTGCGGACCATTTTGTAAAAACAGGCAGGTTATTGTTTTTCGAATCGTACCAAAATCTAATCAGCACCAGGGTAACCCACAAGTGACTCATTTACCAAATTTTGTGAAATTCGGTTATTTAGTTTTTCAGTTACAGTGGATACAAGCTTTTGCGGGCCATTTCGCAAAAAAAGGCGGGTTCTTTTATCCCGAATCGTACCCAAAACTAATCAGCACCAGAGTCACCCACAAGTGACTTACCTACCAAATTTTATGAAATTCGGTCGACTACTTTTTTAGTTAGAGTGGATACAAAATCTGCACAGACATACACACAGACAGACAGACACACACACAGACGTCACGCTAAAAATGGTTTTTTCGTATTCTACAGGTCTCGAAACGTGTAGATCCGTCGAAAACTCGAGTTGTGATTTTCGGCATGATTCCAATACTTTTCCTATACATTACCATGTATTGCAGGGAAAGTAAAAAATAGTTTATTCTTATAGCAGATACTTATAATCTTTCCAAGATATTGAATTTTCATCAATTGTCGTCATTTTCATGGTTTTAGCGTCATTTTAATCCATTTGGCGAGATTTTCATGAATTTGGCAACATTTTAAAAAATCGCGAAGTTGGCGACATTCCGCCAAATTTGTCACGGTTATGTATCAGATCACCAAGTAAATTGTATTAAATCACCAAGCGTTATGGACGGAGAAATGTGTTATTCATATAGCAGATAAATGATTATTGGCGTTCAAATACAAAAGTATTACTCAAAGTATCTTTTCTCATGAATGGAACGAGATAGATCCACGAAAATGATGTCACCCAATTTATCGCATGATGTTACATATGAAAAGTGAACATGTTTCTCAACAGTTAATATATTTTTCTTTATTTATGGGATTTTTAGATAAATGTATTTAAAAAAATGTGCAATATCTCGAGAACGGTTCGTGCTAGCGTTCTAAAGTTTGTGTCAATCGTTTTCTAAGGAAAAATTACATAAGCAATGTCTATTTGCTTAACTTTATTAAAGGTTTTGATTTTTTTATGATTTTTTTAAATTTTCACTCGAAAATTTAGGTGGGTTCTGGACATTCGACTCCGTTTAAAAACAATAGAAATTACAAAACACACCCGATCACACGCGTGCCTTAAATAATATTATACGATGTATATCTTCTGGAATAGCGGATGTGATCTCAAGGATACAAAAATAAGTCCAAATTTCTGGATAACTAACACACTCATTCAAAAGCACAGTCAATTTCTAAAGAAATTGTGTTTATTAATGTTTTAGAATTTTCTTTTTTGCCTAGTTTTGGCAACAGGTATATGAAATTCCAAGCACGAAAGTTCAATAGGACAATCAATAATAGTATTTAAAATTTTATAGTAAAACAAGAGGCAAGAATATTTTCTTCTTATTTTCTAAGAGATTTTAAAACTAATTTTCGCCTAAGTTGACTAGTATGCATATCATATGGATAATGACCAAAAAATCTGTAATTAAATAGTACCTAAGGATGTATTTCGAACCACTACCACTTGTTGAGAATGCAGATAGTAAATAGGAGTCCCAGATCATCAAACAATATTACTTTCCTTATATACATAATGTATAAGGAAAGTATTGTGACGGGGTCGAAAATTCGAATTCGAGTTTTCGACGGGAGAGCACGTTTCAAGCATCCCTGATCACGAATCAAACATTTTTGAAGTGATGTCTGTGTGTGTGTGTGTGTGTGTGTGTGTGTCAGTGAGTCTGTGGAGACGATAACTGACGAACGAATGGACCGATTTGAACCAAATTTGGTACAAAAATCACAATCCGTAAACACTGGAAGCCTATTGTTTTTATATGCAATCGAATGTTAAGAACCCCCCTAAATTTTCGAATGAAATTTTGAAAAAATCGTCAAAAAATCAAAACCACTAATAAAGTTACTCAAATAGACATTTCTTATGTAATTTTTCATTAGAAAACGATTGACATAATATTTAGAACGCTAACATGAACCGTTCTCGAGATATTGTTCATTTTTTAAAAAAAAATTATCAAAAAGTCATATAAAAAAAAAATTCCTATTGAGAAACATGTTCACTTTTCATATGTAATACCATGCGATAAATTGGGTTGCATCATTCTCGTGGATCTAGCTCATTCCATTCATGAAAAAATATACTTTTAGTAATACTTTTGTGTTTGAACGCCAATAGTCATTTATCTGCTGTAAGAATAACTTATTTCTTAGTGCATAACGCTTGGCGAGATTTTGGCGACGAATTTGGCGGAATGTCGCCAACTTGGCGACTTTTTGAAATGTTGCCAAATCATGCCATTGTTGCCAAATGTTGCCATACGAAAATCTCGCCAAATGGATAAAAATGACGACTAATTGTCTAAAATTTAATATCTTGGAAAGAATATTAGTATCTACTATAAGAAAAACCTACTTTTTTTTACTGTAAAAGTAGTAAATTAATTACATTATATAAGGAAAGTCATGTGTTGCCCACATCAGATTTTTTTAAACTGTGAAAGAAGTAAATTCATTGCATTATATAAGGAAAGTCATGTGTTGCCCACATCAGATTTTCTTTATCTTGTCTTTTACCCAACTTCTCTCCCTTTTCTTAGAGATACTTAATAAGCATAATAAAGTTTCCAATCAGTATTCATTACTTTAATTCTTTATGAGACATTATTGTATTGATATTTTTGTTTCTCTCGCCGAGAAAATTAGTACTACAAAATAGATGCTGTACCCAATTAATATTTTGCTTTTTTACTTTCCTTATATACATAATGTATAAGGAAAGTATTGTGACGGGGTCGAAAATTCAAATTCGAGTTTTCGACGGGAGAGCACGTCTCAAGCATCCCTGATCACGAATCAAACACTTTTGAAGTGATGTCTGTGTGTGTGTGTGAAAGTATGTGTGTGTGTGTGAAATTATGTGCGCGTGCGTGTGTGTGTGTGTGTGTCAGTGAGTCTGTGGAGACGATAACTGACGAACGAATGGACCGATTCGAACGACATTTGGTACAAAAATCACAATCCGTAAACACTGGAAGCCTATTGATTTTAAACGTAATCGAATGCTCAGAACCCCCCTAAATTTTCGAGTGAAATACTGAAAAAATCGTCAAAAAATCAAACCGCTAATAAAGTTACGCAAATAGACATTTCTTATGTAATTTTTCATTAGAAAACGATTAACATAAATTTTAGGACGCTAACATGAACCGTTCTCGAGATATTGCACATTTTTCAAAAAAATTATCAAAAAGTCATATAAAATAAAAAATATATATTTCCTATTGAGAAACATATTCACTTTTCATATGTAATACCGTGCGATAAATTTGATGACACCATTCTCGTGGATCTAGCTCGTTCCATTCATGAGAAAAGATACTTCGAGTAATACTTTTGTATTTGAACGCCAATAGTCATTTATCTGCTATAAGAATAACTTATTTCTCCGTCAGTAAGGCTTGGCGAGATATTGGCGACGAATTTGGCGGAATGTCGTCATTTTGGCGACTTTTTTAAATGTTGTCAAATTAACGAAATTCTCGCCAAATGGATTAAAATGACGCTAAATCAATGAAAATGACGACTAATTGTCGAAAATTCAATATCTTGGAAAGAATATAAGTATCTACTATAAGAAAAACGTATTTTTTTACTGTAAAAGTAGTAAATTCATTGCATTATATGAGGAAAGCCATGTGTTGCCCACATCAGATTTTTTTAATTTAGGTATGTTAGTTTTCTTTTCCTTTATTTCAAAAGAAACTTTGCTACTTGTAAAACAACTATCAAGTGCTTTGCAACAAACTTCTTATAAAAGTCAACTTCTTATAAAAGTCATTTGTTTTGTTTTTTAAAAATCGTATAAATTGCTTGCTCTGTGCTTAATTTATACAATAAATGGTCCCTTGCCCTATCTATTTACTCGAAAATAAATAGGCTTTTGAAGATCAGTTTTAATAATCGCACAAAATTTCAATCTATTTGATTAACTGTGTTTAGATCTTATCCTGTCCGCGGAAGCTGGATAATTCTTTTACAGAGATGCTCAAGACGAGTAAATAGTTAGAAAAACGATCCTATCATAAAACTTTCTTATTTCATGTGCCATAAATTACAGATAAGTGAAGTACTCGAAAATTATAACCATAGACAGAGGGTGGATTTTCTCCCACGTGCTTTTTCTCGCATCCTGTTGATCATACGTACAGTGTTTGATCAGTGTTTGGTACGATACAGTGTTTGATCAACGATCAACGATAAGACTTATTTTTGAATGCAAAAATTTCAAAAGTTTACCAGAATTTATGTTAAATTCCGCAACAATAGTACATATTTACCTAACAGGATAGAAATGACTTTTAATTAAGAGACTTAAGTGCTTCGTTATGACGTGTAATCATTAATCAGGGATGCCATACCGTTGACGTGTCAGAGGATTGTGAGTTATAAAGGCGTCAGCATTAGAGCGGGGACCATGGACCACTTTCGAGTCGCCTTTGGCTACGTTCAAACTGACTTCAAACGTATTGGATACAACCGGAGTGCTAAGGGTGGAAGTCGAGTTCATTGGAAGTAGTCAACTAAGTCAAAAATTGAATTAAAAATATCTGCATTTGCTATTTCAGAAAAACTTTACATTTTTTACAAATCTATCATAATGTCCTTTTATGTTGAAAAATTGAAATGAATGATTGATAAATTTGACGTCTTTCCCGTGCCCCATTTTTTATTCGAAAATACATAGTCTTTTGAACATCGGTTGTAATAATCGTTCCAAATTCCTTTCTATTTGATTATTGTGTTTAGAGGTTATCCTGTCTATATATAGAAATCGATGAAAAAATGGCTTATTCATTTACAGAGATACTCTAAATGAGTAAATCTTTTGAAACCCGATCCTATCATAATACTTTTCTATTTCACGTGCTATTAATTGCAGAAAAAGTAAACTACTCGAAAATTATAATCATAGTTAGAAGGTGAATTTTCCCCCAAGTGCTTCTTCTCGTATCTTGTTGACAATTATTACAAACTACAGTGTTTCATCAACAGTAAGACATCCTTGAATGCAACAATTTCAAAAGTTTAACTACCGGAAATTATATTAAATCCAGCAACAATAGTATATATTTACCTCATGCAATAACATTAATGTCCCAAAGCTTAAGTGCTCCGTTATGGCTTTGTAATCATACAAGCGCTACTCTATCATTGATCTGGTAGATGATTATGAGTTATAACGTCATCATTAGAGCAGGGACCGGGGACCACTTCAGAATCGACTTTGGCTGTGTTCAAAGTGACTTCCACCGCAATGGATGCAGTCATCAAGCTCTAGGGCAGAAGTCGGGCCCGTTGGAAATAGTTCACTAACACGAAAATTTAACAAAAACATTTTTTATGTGGGCAGCACATGACTTTCTTTATATGCAATGAATTTAATACTTTTACAGTAAAAAAAATCTGATGTGGGCAGCACATGCCTTTCCCAGCAGACTTATAGCTACGTTCTCTTTATTTTAATTACATTCATTTCCCTTTTAATTCAATTTTCGTTCTCATTCGGTAACCGGACTTATTACTTTCCCTGCAATACATGGCAATGTATAGGGAAAGTATTGGAATCATGCCGAAAATCGCAACTCGAGTTTTCGACGGATCTACTCGTTTCGAGACCTCTAGAATACGAAAAAACGATTTTTAGCGTGACGTCTGTGTGTGTGTCTGTGTGTCTGTGTGTCTGTCTGTCTGTGTGTCTGTGTGTCTGTCTGTCTGTGTGTCTGTCTGTCTGTGCAGATTTTGTATCCACTCTAACTAAAAAACTAATGGACCGAATTTCACAAAATTTTGTAGGTAAGTCACTTGTGGGCGGGGCTGGGGCTGATTAGTTTTGGGTACGATTCGGAATAAAAGAACCCGCCTTTTTTGTGAAATGGCCCGCAAAAGCTTGTATCCACTGTAGCTGAAAAACTAATGGACCGAATTTCACAAAATTCGGTAGATGAGTCACGTATAGGTCACCCTGGTGATGATTAGATTTTGGTACGATTCAGAAAAAAATAACCTGCCTTTTTTTGCAAAATGGCCCGCAAAAATTGCCAAAAACTAAAATAAAAAACTGGGTATACTCAAATATATCCATTAAATGCTGATTTAATACGTAATTTTTAACGATGAAAAGAATAAGACCAACCCCATTACACTAGGACTAGCCGTTCTCGAGATATTTTAGTTTTTCGTACTTTCACTACGTCACCTTTGAAAATAAGTCTGGTTATCGAATGAGAACGAAAATTGAATTAAAAGTGAAATAAATTTAATTAAAATATAAAGAATGTGGATATAAGTCTGCTCTGCAGGGAAAGTCATGTGCTGCCCACATCAGATTTTTTTCAAAGGTGGCGTAGAGAAAATACGAAAAACTAAAATATCTCGAGAACGGCTAGTCCTAATGTAATGGGGTTGGTCTTATTCTTTTCTTCGCTAAAGATTTCGTATTAAGAAAGCATTTAATGGATATAATTGAAACTACGTAGTTCTTTAGTTTAGATTTGGACAATTTTTGCGGGCCATTATGCAGAAAAAGGCAGGTTATTTTATTCCGAATAATACCAAAATCTAATCAGCACCAGGGTGATCCACAAATAAGTCATCTGCCGAATTTTGTGAAATTCAGTCCATTAGTTTTTTAGTTAAAGTGGATACAAGCTTTAGCGGGTCATTTCGCAAAAAATAGCTGGTTCCTTTATCCCGAATCGTACCCAAAACTAATCAGCACCAAACTCGCCCGCAAGTGACTTACCTACCAAATTTTGTGAAATTCGGTCCATTAGTTATTTAGTTACAGTGGATAAAAAATCTGCATAGACAGACACACAGACACACACACAGACGTCACTCTAAAAATGGTTTTTTCGTATTCCAGACGTCTTGAAACGTGTAGATCCGTCGAAAACTCGAGTTGCGATTTTCGACATGATTCCAATACTTTCCCTATATATTACCATGTATTGCAGGGAAAGTAAAAATCTGATGTGGGCAGCACATGACTTTCCCTGCAGACGTTTATATTCACGTTCTCTTTATTTATTTTTAAATTTATTTCACTTTTAATTCAATTTTCGTTCTCATTCGATAACCGGACTTATTATTAAAGGTGGCGTAGAGAAAATACGAAAAACTAAAATATCTCGAGAACGGCTAGTCCTAGTGTAATGGGGTTGAACTTTTTCTTTTCGTCGTTAAAAATTACGTATTAAAGGAGCGTTTAATGGATATATTTGAGTATATCTAGTTCATTAGTTTAGATTTTGAAGAATTTTGCGGGCCATTTTGCAAAAAAAGGCAGGTTATTTTTTTTCAAATCGTACCAAAATCTAATCAGCACCAGGGTAACCCACAAGTGACTCATTTACCAAATTTTGTGAAATTCGGTTATTTAGTTTTTCAGTTACAGTGGATACATGCTTTTGCGGACCATTTCGCAAAAAAAGGCGGGTTCTTTTATCCCGAATCGTACCCAAAACTAATCAGCACCAGAGTCACCCACAAGTGACTTACCTACCAAATTTTATGAAATTCGGTCGATTACTTTTTTAGTTAGAGTGGATACAAAATCTGCACAGACAGACACACAGACAGACACACAGACAGACACACACACAGACGTCACGCTAAAAATGGTTTTTTCGTATTCTAGAGGTCTCGAAACGTGTAGATCCGTCGAAAACTCGAGTTGCGATTTTCGACATGATTCCAATACTTTCCCTATATATTACCATGTATTGCAGGGAAAGTAAAAATCTGATGTGGGCAGCACATGACTTTCCCTGCAGACGTTTATATTCACGTTCTCTTTATTTATTTTTAAATTTATTTCACTTTTAATTCAATTTTCGTTCTCATTCGGTAACCGGACTTATTTTCAAAGGTGGCGTAGAAAAAATACGAAAAACTAAAATATCTCGAGAACGGCTAGTCCTTGTGTAATGGGGTTGGTCTTATTCTTTTCGTCGTTAAAAAATACGTATTAAACGAGCATTCATTGGATATATTTGAGTATACCTAGTTCTTTAATTAAGATTTTGACGATTTTTGCGTGCCATTCTGCAAAAAAAGGCAGGTTATTTTTTTCCGAATCGTACCAAAATCTAATCAGCACCAAGGTAACCCACAAGTGACTCATCTACCGAAATTTGTGAAATTCGGTCCATCAGTTTTTCAGTTAGAGTGGATACAAGCTTTTGCGGGCCATTTCGCAAAAAAAGGCGGGTTCTTTTATTCCGAATCGTACCCAAAACTAATCAGCACCAGCCCCGCCCACAAGTGACTTACCTACAAAATTTTGTGAAATTCGGTCCATTAGTTTTTTAGTTAGAGTGGATACAAAATCTGCGCAGACAGACACACAGACACACACACAGACGTCACGCTAAAAATGTTTTTTTCGTATTCTAGAGGTCTTGAAACGTGTAGATCCGTCGAAAACTCGAGTTGTGATTTTCGGCATGATTCCAATACTTTCCCTATACATTACCATGTATTGCAGGGAAAGTAAAAATCTGATGTGAGCAGCACATGACTTTCCCTGCAGACTTATATTAACGTTCTCTTTATTTTAATTAAATTTATTTCACTTTTAATTCAATTTTCGTTCTCATTCGGTAACCTGGCTTATTTTCAAAGGTGGTGTAGGGAAAGTACGAAAAACTAAAATATCTCGAGAACGGCTAGTCCTAGTGTAATGGGGTTGGTTTTATTCTTTTCGTCTTTAAAAATTACGTATTAAATCAGCATTTAATGGATATATTTGAGTATACCCAGTTCTTTAGTTTAGATTTGGACGATTTTTGCGGGCCATTTTGCAAAAAAAGGCAGGTCATTTTTTTCCGAATCATACCAAAATCTAATCAGCACCAGGGTAACCCAAAATCTACCGAATTTTGTGAAATTCGGTCCATTAGTTTTTCAGTTAGAGTGGATACAAGCTTTTGCGGGCCATTTCGCAAAAAAGGCGGGTTCTTTTTTCCCGAATCGTACCCAAAACTAATCAGCACCAGACTCGCTCACAAGTAACTTACCTACCAAATTTTGTGAAATTCGGTCGATTAGTTTTTTAATTAGAGTGGATACAAATTCTGCACAGACAGACAGACACACAGACGTCGCGCTAAAAATAGTTTTTTCGTATTCTAGAGGTCTCGAAACGTGTAGATCCGTCGAAAACTCGAGTTGCGATTTTCGGCATGATTCCAATACTTTCCCTATACATTACCATGTATTGCAGGGAAAGTAAAAATAGGTTTTTCTCTGTATATACTTATATTCTTTAGATAGTTATATTCTTAGATAGTAGTAGATACTTATATTCTTTCCAAGATATTGAATTTTCGACAATTAGTAGTCATTTTCATTGATTTAGCGTCATTTTTATCCATTTGGCGAGATTTTCGTTAATTTGGCAACATTTAAAAGGTCGCAAAGTTGGCGACATTCCACCAAAAAAGTCGCCAAAATCACGCCAAGCGTTATGGACGGAGAAATAAGTTGTTCTTATAGCAGATAAATGACTATTGGCGTTCGAATACAAAAGTATTACTCAAAGTATCTTTTCTCATGAATGGAAAGAACTATCCACGACAACGATGTCACCAAATTTATCGCATTATATTACATATGAAAAGTGAGCATATTTCTCAACAGTTAATATTTTTTTTTAATTTATGGGATTTTTTGATAAATTTATTTGAAAAAATGTGCAATATCTCGAGAACGGTTCATGCTAGCGTTCTAAAGTTTATATCAATCGTTTTCTAAGAAAAAATTACATAAGAAATGTCTATTTGCGTAACTTTATTAAAGGTTTTGATTTTTTTATGATTTTCTCAGAATTTCACTCGAAAATTTAGGGGGGGGGGGCGAGGTTCTGAATATTCGATTGTGTTTTGAAGCAATAAGCTTCCAGTATTCACAGATTGCGATTTTTGTACCAAATTTCATTCGAATCGGTCCATTCGTTAGTGAGATATCGTTTTCACAGACTCACTGACACACACACACACATACATACTTACGAACACCCACACACAGACATTAGTTCAAAAATGTTCGATTCATGATCAGGGATGCTTGAAACGTGCTCTCCCGTCGAAAACTCGAATTCGAATTTTCGACCCCGTCACAATACTTTCCTTATGCATTATGTATATAAGGAAAGCAATAATGCCTTTTATTTCGCTCAGTTGTACGCTTTCACGTTTTCCCCAGAGAAATATTTTACGGCTGCCTGGCTGAACAGCTCGCAATTTAATAAGGAGCCAGCCCATCAATCCCCTTCCTTCATTCGGCAAAGCCTTTGTTAATGACAGGCGACAAACAAAGTATTCATGGTTTTGGGCTGGCACATACTACTAAGGAATTCCTTACGTAGTGAAGTTCAATAAAGGTGAGGCAAAGGATCAAATTAAAAAAATAAACTTTTCCCAGAAGATTTTCTTTTAAAAATTTCTAATGGTTTCTACTTCCAACATTTCTCTTTATTCTATCACTGCTATCCCCTCCCCCCTATCCACTTTGTTATTAATTTTCATTATAAAAAATATCAGTTTTGGAAACAAAGGACGGACTGATTATTTTTTACATCCTAATCTTCCTTCCCCATCATTCTTCGGTTTTAATAGTCCTCTTTCAGAAACCCATCCTTTTAAATGTATTATTAACTTTAAAAATCATGATAATAATACTTTTTCTAATTATGACATTTACACAGACGGATCAAAAATGGATCATAATGTTGGTTTTGCAATTTGTACCTTTAATCATGATGCACTGATTGAGACTCTCGCATTTAAACTTGATAGTAAAAACACAGTTTTCCTAGCTGAAATTACAACTACTATTAATTTGGCTATAGATTGGGCTTCCAAAAATACTTCCATACATACTTCCATAAATACTGGAAGCCTATTGTTTTTATACGCAATCGAATGTTCTGAACCCCCTTAAATTTTCGAGTGAAATTTTGAAAAAATCATCAAAAAATTAAAACCTTTAATAACGTTACGTAAATAGTCATTTCTTATGTAATTTTTTCTTAGAAAACGATTGATATAAACTTTAGAACGCTAGCATGAACCGTTCTCGAGATATTGCACATTTTTTCAAATAAATTTATCAAAAAATCCCATAAATTAAAAAAAAATATTAACTGTTGAGAAATATGCTCACTTTTCATATGTAATATAATGCGATAAATTTGGTGACATCGTTGTCGTGGATCTAGTTCTTTCCATTCATGAGATAAGATACTTTGAGTAATACTTTTGTATTCGAACGATTAGAAAACGATTGACATAAATTTTAGAACTCTAGTATGAACCGTTCTCGAGATATTGCACATTTAAAAAAAATATCAAAAAACCATATAAAATAAAAAAATATATTATCTATTGTGAAATATGTTCACTTTTCATAAGTAATATCATGCGATAAATTGGGTGACATCATTCTCGTGGATCTAGCTAGTTCCATTCATGAGAAAAGATACTTTGGGCAATACTTTTGTATTTGAACGCCAATAGTCATTTATCTGCTATAAGAATAACTTATTTCTCAGTCCATAATGCTTGGCGAGATTATGGCGTTACGAATTTGGCGGAATGTCGCCAACTTGGCGACCTTTACAAATGTTGCCAACTTAACGTAAAAGTTGCCAAATGGATAAAAATGACGACTCATTGACGAAAATTCAATATCTTGAAGAGAATATAAATATCTACTATAAGAATAACCTATTTTTTTTTGCTGTAAAAGTAGTAAATTTATTGCATTATATAAGGAAAGTCATGTGCTGTCCACATCAGATTTTTTTTATATTAATCCCAACTGTTTTCAAAGTGGTTTTTTTCTTTGTATATTTTTTATTGTGTGTTGTTTGCTGCCTGCATTGTATTTCTATGTATATTGCCTTTGTATGTTTGTGTATTGTTATTTCTGTGTTTTTTTCGACCGTCCCCTGTAACTGCTTCATACCTTTTAGGACGACTTGGGTAATAAATAAACAAATAAATAAAAAAAAATAAGTAAAAATAAAGGTGAGGCAGGAGGACGTGTAGTAAAAATCTTTTTATGAGTATGTCAGGGTTGTATAAAATGCCGAATGAGAGAGATAATTTTGAGGGCTACATAGATGTGGAAAATTCGATAATGTTAAGGAAGAACTGAAAAAATTCTAAATCGAGTTAAAAACGATGAATATAGAAAGAAAAATGTCCCTAGTTGCGAGGCTACCCTCCACTGTCCATATATTTATATTTCATATATTGCTTAAATGCAGTTGCATCATAACTGACGACATAATGAAAAATCTGACGTGGGCAGCACACGACTTTCACTACATATTTAAATTGATTTTCGCTTTATGTCTTTAATAATTTATTAAAGTGAGTTTTATTGCATAGAATACAACGCATAATTATTTGAAATGACACTGAACTTGCACTATTAATTCAATTTTCGTTTTTATTTGGTAACTGGACGTATTTTTAAAAGCGGCGTAGTGAAGATGCGAAAAAAAAAATATATCTCGAAAACGTTCTATTCCTAGAGTAATGGGGTTGACCTTGTTCTTTTTATCGTTAACAATTACGTATAAAACAAGCATTTAATAGTTGATATATTTAAGTATAAGTAGTGTATTATTTTAGATTTTAATGATGTTTGCAGGTCATTTTGCAAAAAAAAATCTGATGTGGGCAGCACATGACTTTTCCTCCAGACTTAAATCCATTTTTTCTTTATTTCTTTAATAATTCATTAGATCGAGTTTAATTGAACCAAATAATACTAAATTTGCAGTTTGAATTGAATTTTTGTTTTTATTTGGTAATTGGACATTTTTCCGAAATCGGAGTAACAAAAATGCAAGAAATCCCAAATATCTTGAGAACGGTTAGTCCTAGAGTAATAGAGTTGTTCTTATTCTTTTTCTCGTCAAAAATTACGTATAAAACAAGCATTTAATTGATACATTTAAACATACGTAGTCTTTTTTTAGATATTGGTGATTTTTGCGGGCCATTTCGTAAAAAAAGGCAGGTTGTTCTTTTCCGAATCGTACCAAAATCTAATCAGAACCAGAGTATCCCACATATGATTTGTCTACCAAATTTTGTGAAATTTGGTCAATTTGTATTTCAGCTAGAGCCTACAAAAATCTAATCAGCACCAGGGTCATACCCAAGAGTCTTACCTACCAAATTTTATGAAATTCGGTCCATTAGTTTTTGAGTTAGAGTGGATACATACATTTCACAGACACACAGACAGACACATAGACAGACAAACAGACAGACAGACACACACACAGACGCCACGCTAAAAATAGTTTTTTCATATTCTAGAGGTCTCGAAACGTGTAGATCCGTTGAAAACTCGAGTTGCGATTTTCGACATGATTCCAATACTTTTCCTATACATTACCATGTATTGCAGGGAAATTAACAAAGGGGGGGGGGGGGAGGTTTTGTATCCCGAATCATACCAAAATCTAATCAGCACCAGTTTAAGCCACAAGTAACTTACCTATAAAATGTTATGAAATTTGGTTCAATTACTTCTTGAGTTAGAGTGAATACATACATCGCACAGACAAGCACACACACAGACAAGCACACACACAGACACGTCACGCTAAAATAGTTTTTCGTGTTCTAGAGGTGCCAAAAAGCGTAGATCCGTCGAAAACTCCATTTGTGATCTTCGATACGATTCCAATACCTTCCGTATATATCCCTATATATTCCCTATATATTTCCCTGTGTTGTAGGGAAAGTATAAAGGATTGGATCAATAGCGATACTTTCCACGTGCACCGCATTCGAACTTTGAGCCAAACTATATACACATTGAAAAAAAATAGAACCTCTTTTTTGCATTCACATGGTTACGAAACGTAACCTCTAGAGTCGTGGGTGTATACGCAGGATACAAGAACCAGTCCAAGTTTCTGGATAACTCACGTTTATTCACAAGCACAAAGTGAACAGGAACAATATGCAATCAAACAGCACTTAAATGCTCCATTAATTTCACAGAATAAGCTATATTATTCTCAAAACGTCAACGAAAGTCATTTCACAAAACAGCTGCTACTATTATCAAAACACGGACAAAAATCACTGTCCAATGTAGCTCGTGTCATGTCCATTCGTCAACTCCACTGCATCGGAAGGGTGAGTCCTTTTTATAGTCTCTCTAAAGACATTTATGAAAATCTCTATATCTCAAAGAATAATCGTTCTATCGAGAAGTTTCTAGAACATTCAGGAAGTCGTCAAATTGGCGATAAATCGCTAAATCTGGAAATCTCGCAAGCTCTTCTGACAACCATTCTTTTCTGTCGATGCGTTAGAATTTCTGGTCTTCCAGTTCGTTTTTCATCCCATACATTCCAGGTTCTTTTAGAAAATTATAAACTACAGTTTTAGATCTTCTAATTTTTTTCGAAATTTCATGCCCACTCAATCCACATACTTTGAAAGCAAGAATTTCCCTTTTTTTAAGGTCAGAGAGATGAGTTCCTTCTGGCATCGTACAAAAATCGTGAAGAAATGAGGCAAGTATGAATTCTGTTTAGAAACCCCCAGTATTTATATTTGAAATGATCATTTTCTGCTTTCAAATACGCAAATTATACTATAATTTTAGATGAAAAAACAGTTGTCTTTCTACTTTTTTCCAAGATCACATGGGTTTAAAATTTATAAAGTAAATTTATACATATTTATTTTTGGAAAATTTAACTAATTTACATGAAAAAGAACTTAATTTTATCAATATTTTTACTTAAGAAATTTGCATACATTTCCATCTAAAAGATTTCTAGATTTGGTGAATTTTCGCTTGTTTTTTATACTTTTTTCGCGCACTGTAGTATACTCGCTCAAATTTGGGTTCGAATAGTTTCGACAATTTTTGAAATTACGAAGAGATAACGATTTGATAGCCACCCAGACACTCATAGACCGACAAAACTAAAAGCCTCATCGATGTATTTAATGCGAAAACTCAACTTATCCTTAAATTATGATCACATCGGTTAAAATAAAAAATGTACTTTATCTACTGCTAAAACCATATCTATTCAGGGAAAGTGGTACAAGTCACAATTACCATCATTATATTTACTCGCGAGGAAAGGAAATAAAGAAAAATTCTGTTCTTTTAAAAATTTATTGTAAATATTTTTATTTAAAACTTTAAACAATTTATTTCTTCAAGTTGGCTAAATTATAGTGAGATCGAGGTATTCGATGCAAAATGAGGATTTGTAGTAGTATATACTATTTTAATACCCTTAAGATCTATAGATTAAGATTGATTAAAATTAAAATTGATACTGACAAGAACAAAGGACCCAATAATAATAAGTAAATATTCCTTTAATAGAAATTATTTTGATATATTTTAAGTGACAAAATTACAAAGTTCACTGATTTACAAATCGATTTTTTTAGCAGAGGATCTGTTATCTGTATATAAAGAGCAGTATTTTTGGAGTTCAACCTTGCGTATAATATCAGATACTGAAAACGAAGCTGGATATTAGACTCATTTTTAACATATTTACAACAATGGAGAATTCTGGATTTTTACGTTGCGTATGATATCAGAAACTGGAAACGAAGCTGGATAATGGACACATTTTTAACTTATTTACAACAGTTATTTAACTTATTTACAACAATTTTGACGATACTTTTGTCAGTCGGGGGGCGAAATATCGCCAAGTTGGCGATACTTTGCTAAATTATTCGCCAAGTTCGCCAAATGTATCATTTCCTTTTGAGTTGTGGCTACGCAGACAGTGATTGAGTATTGTCTTTTATTATATTATGTTTCATGAATAAACCGGCCTTTTAAATTACTTGTGGACAGAATGCCAGCGCGCCTCACTAGTTTTATTTAAATCCTGAACCGCATTCTGAAATAAATTGTCCTGGACCAGAGAATGCGTTTATTTCCCAACCTCTAACCATTTAATAAGGGAACTACTAATTTCCATTTTCGACCAGACCCTTATTTAGAACTAATTAAATTTAAAGAGCTCCTGATTCCTGCTTTACATTGAAGATGAGGAGGATGGAGAAATATTCTTATGATTACACGAGATTCGGGATTTGCATAAAGGGCAGGAATAAAATTTTGTTTGGTATAAACGAAAGTTGGGAAAAAATCGGGAAGTGAGCAGGACATGACTTTCTTTATATAATGCAATGAATTTACTACTTTTAAAGTAAAAAAATAATGTATAAGATCCACGGCACTGTGTTTTTATCGTTCAATTGTATATTTGGCGATTTTCCTGTTGACAACATGCAAAACTATTTCAAAGTACCCAATTAATTTATATTTCGCGCAACTCTAAATAAACAATCATCAATATTGATAGCATCCTCAATAAGCGATGTAGTCTATATATTAAAATATTTTAATAATTAATTTATCAATTAGGCTTCATTTTCATTAATTTAGCGTCATTTTTACAATTTTGACGAAATTTTTGTCAATCTGGGGGGCGAAATATTACCAAGTTGGCGATACTTTGCTAAATTATTCGCCAAGTTCGCCAAATGCATCACTAAGTGTTACAGACAAACGGAGAGAAGAGTATTTATTATATACCAGAAGGTATGCCCTTCATATGACGGAAATCAGAATTTGCGAAACAATACTTCCCATTTGGCGTCAATTTTATCAATTTGGCGATATTTTTGTCACTTTAGCAACAATTAAAATAGTCGCCAAGTTGACGACGTCCTGCTAAATTTCTCGCCAAGCGTTAAGGACGGACGGACGGACGGAAAAATGGGTTATTCTTATAGTCTACTCTTATGTTCTTTCCAAGATATTGAACTTTCATCAATTAATCGTCATTATCATCGATTTAGTGTCATTTTTATCAATTTGGCGACATTTTCGCTAATTAGACAACACTTAAAAAGTCGCTAAGTTAGCGACACTCCGCCAAAATCTCACTAAGCGTTATGGACGGAGAAATAAGTTATTCTTATAGCAGATAAATGACTATTGGCGTCCAAATACAAAATTATTACCCAAAGTAACTTTTCTTATGAATGGAACGAGCTAGATCTACGAGAATGATGTCACCAAATGATTATACTTATGAAAAGTGACCATATTCCACAATAGATAATATTTTCTTTTTATTTTATGTGATTTTTTGATAATTTTTTTGAAAAATATGCAACATCTCGAGAACGGTTCAAACTAGCGTTCTAAAATTTATGTCAATCGTTTTCAAATGAAAACTTTCATAAAAAAGAACTATTTACGCAACTTTATTAAAGGTTTTGATTTTTGAAGATTTTTTCAAACTTTCACTTGAAAATTTAGGAGAGTTTTGAACATTCGATTGCATATAAAAACAATAGGCTTCCAGTATTCACGGATTGTAATTTTTGGACCCAATTTCGTTCGAACCGCTCTATTCGTTCGTGAGATATCGTCTCCGCAGAATCACTAACACATACACAGACACAATCTTAAAAACGTTTGATTCCTGTTCAGGGATGCTTAAAACGTGCTCTCCCGTTGAAAACTCGAATTCAAATTTTCTCTACCGTCACGATACTTTCCTTATACATTATACTATGTACATATATGAGGAAAGTAAAAAATCTGATGTGGCAGTGCATGACTTTTTTTGCAGATTCAAATTTCTAATTCATTACATTTAGTTTAATTGCTCAAATTGACCTGGATACATGCCAAAATTAATTGGAGTGTGGCGCAACTTGACTCTCTTGCACCAGAATCCATTTTTTGTAACTTTTTTTTTTTAATTTTACAAGAAAATTCTTGAAAATTCGGTATTGTAGGTTCAAATGATTAAAATTATAGAGTGTTACCCTTTAGTTTAAAGGGCTTGACAAAATCTTTCGATTGATATCATACTTAACAATATATACCTCGACGGGGGGGGAGGGATCTTACCCTCTAGGGGGGAGGCGAACAACAACAACAAAAAATTCACGACAAAACAAAAAACTATTGTATCGTAGCTATTTTTCCCAAAAATGATTGAAACTATTAAGTCGTATGATCATTGACCCATAAATTAACAGCCGTTTATGTATGATTATGTCAAATTTTGTCCTATGCTGCCTTGTTAAAAAGATATAAAATTTATGTATGATTATGTCAAATTTTGTCCTATGCTGCCTTGTTAAAAAGATATAAAATTTATGTATGATTATGTCAAATTTTGTCCTATGCTGCCTTGTTAAAAAGATATAAAATTTATGTATGATTATGTCAAATTTTGTCCTATGCTGCCTTGTTAAAAAGATATAAAATTTATGTATGATTATGTCAAATTTTGTCCTATGCTGCCTTGTTAAAAAGATATAAAATTTATGTAGGATTATGTCAAATTTTGTCCTATGCTGCCTTGTTAAAAAGATATAAAATTTATGTATGATTATGTCAAATTTTGTCCTATGCTGCCTTGTTAAAAAGATATAAAATTTATGTATGATTATGTCAAATTTTGTCCTATGCTGCCTTGTTAAAAAGATATAAAATTTATGTATGATTATGTCAAATTTTGTCCTATGCTGCCTTGTTAAAAAGATATAAAATTTATGTATGATTATGTCAAATTTTGTCCTATGCTGCCTTGTTAAAAAGATATAAAATTTATGTATGATTATGTCAAATTTTGTCCTATCCTGCCTTGTTAAAAAGATATAAAATTTATGTATGATTATGTCAAATTTTGTCCTATGCTGCCTTGTTAAAAAGATATAAAATTTATGTATGATTATGTCAAATTTTGTCCTATGCTGCCTTGTTAAAAAGATATAAAATTTATGTATGATTATGTCAAATTTTGTCCTATGCTGCCTTGTTAAAAAGATATAAAATTTATGTATGATTATGTCAAATTTTGTCCTATGCTGCCTTGTTAAAAAGATATAAAATTTATGTATGATTATGTCAAATTTTGTCCTATGCTGCCTTGTTAAAAAGATATAAAATTTATGTATGATTATGTCAAATTTTGTCCTATGCTGCCTTGTTAAAAAGATATAAAATTTATGTATGATTATGTCAAATTTTGTCCTATGCTGCCTTGTTAAAAAGATATTAAATTTATGTATGATTATGTCAAATTTTGTCCTATGCTGCCTTGTTAAAAAGATATAAAATTTATGTATGATTATGTCAAATTTTGTCCTATGCTGCCTTGTTAAAAAGATATAAAATTTATGTATGATTATGTCAAATTTTGTCCTATGCTGCCTTGTTAAAAAGATATAAAATTTATGTATGATTATGTCAAATTTTGTCCTATGCTGCCTTGTTAAAAAGATATAAAATTTATGTAGGATTATGTCAAATTTTGTCCTATGCTGCCTTGTTAAAAAGATATAAAATTTATGTAGGATTATGTCAAATTTTGTCCTATGCTGCCTTGTTAAAAAGATATAAAATTTATGTATGATTATGTCAAATTTTGTCCTATGCTGCCTTGTTAAAAAGATATAAAATTTATGTAGGATTATGTCAAATTTTGTCCTATGCTGCCTTGTTAAAAAGATATAAAATTTATGTATGATTATGTCAAATTTTGTCCTATGCTGCCTTGTTAAAAAGATATAAAATTTATGTATGATTATGTCAAATTTTGTCCTATGCTGCCTTGTTAAAAAGATATAAAATTTATGTAGGATTATGTCAAATTTTGTCCTATGCTGCCTTGTTAAAAAGATATAAAATTTATGTATGATTATGTCAAATTTTGTCCTATGCTGCCTTGTTAAAAAGATATAAAATTTATGTAGGATTATGTCAAATTTTGTCCTATGCTGCCTTGTTAAAAAGATATAAAATTTATGTAGGATTATGTCAAATTTTGTCCTATGCTGCCTTGTTAAAAAGATATAAAATTTATGTATGATTATGTCAAATTATGTCCTATGCTGCCTTGTTAAAAAGATATAAAATTTCGAATCAATTTCGAAGTTTTCGCTTGAAATAAAAAAAAAATCATATCTAATTGTAGACTTTCTGATAACATAGCCGATATGCACTTTCGTGAAAATCAATTAATGTTTGTGGCCGCCATTGTGTACACAAGAAATGGATAACAGACGTACAGCATTTCAAAAATAGTCAAAACGTATTCATTAGGTCTTAAAACATATATTGGCATCAAAATCTGGAATTCGATGTGTTTCGAAAACAATACTTTATACTATACTAGCAGCATACCCGTTCTTCGTACGGAGTATATAATATAAAGAAACTTAAAATTCACAATCATGTGTAAATTCCTATAGTATACAAAATGACATTTTTAATCAAAATATTTTGTGAAAATATTTAATATAATGCTCCTAAAAAGAAGTTTAAGAATCTCTGCTCTCGCTATACAAAATGATCTTCACGGCAGATCTGAAGAATAAAATATCCAGGCCCCGTTTGTTAGCAAATTTACAAATAAAAAAGGAATTGAATCAATATATACAAAACAAGAAAGATCAATCATGCATAAGCATTGATTATGAAACACTTTCCAACTAAAATGTAATTTCATTTAAAAATTTCTAAAATGTGATTCATTCAGTGGTAATATCTTTTACATTATCACAGTACTACAGTAATTTATTATACTTAAATATTTAAAAATGTATCGAAATATAAATCATCTGATTCTTTATGCAAAATCAATGAATATTTCATTCATATAACTTGTATTCCAGACTCCAGAGCTAAATAATTTTGTGTGAAAAAAATTCAGCAATTCTTATGTAATTCATCTTACAATCGCTTGAGATATTTGCATTCTGCATATGTTAAAATAAGGCTTCCTTGAAGAAATAATAAAAGTTTAGGGATCATTTAAAATCACAACTATTGTAATTGCATAGGCACGGAATTTAGATACACAGATAATACACAGATAATATATATGTGTATGTGTATGTACTCAAAGTATTGGAATCGTGCCGAAGATCGGAACTCGAATTTTCAAAGTATCTACACGTTTTGGGACTTCTAGAACACGAAAAAACTACTTTTAGGAAGACGTCTGTGTGTGTAAGGGTGTATCTGTGTATGTTTCTGTGTGTCTGTGTGGATATTACATCCACTCTAATTGAAAAACTAAGGGACCGAATTTCATACAATTTGGTAGGTATGTTTTTTGTGGGAAATCCTGATGTTCATTAGATTATAGTACGATTCGTAATAAAAGAATCTGCCTTCTTTGCGAAATGGCCGTAGAAATTGCCTTTATCCACTCTAGCTAAAAACTAATGAACCAAATTTAACAAAATTTGGAGTATAATATTTCAATAACCTACAAGTGATTTATATACCAAATTTAACAAAATTTTGTATATAAATCATTTGTAGGTTATTCTACTACGATTCGGGAAAAAGGAACGAGCTATTTTTGCGAAAAGGCCAGCAAAAATCGTTATATATAAAAATAAAAGACTACGTGTGCTCAATTATATCAATTAAATTCCTATTTTATATGTGATTTTTGACAACAAAAAGAATAAGACTAACCCCATTACTCTAGGACTAGCCGTTCTTGAGATATTCTAGTTTTTTCGCGTTTTCGCTACGCCACCTTTGACAATAAGTCCAGTTATTAAATGAGAACCAAATTTAAGTTTAACGTGTAAATTCAATGTCATTTAAAATACTTATGTTGTGCAGATAAACTCAAATTATCATTGAATAAATAAAGAGAACGAATATGAGTCTGCAGGGAAAGACATGTGCTGTCCACATCAGAATTTTTAACAATATTACAACAATGATTTATAAAAGTGAACGGGGATTAATTGCGGGTCATTTCGAAAAAAATGTATGATCTATATTTAAAGATCCACCAAATTGCTGTAGAATAAAATGTTCTACAAATTTAAGCTGTGTACCAAATTTTAACTCTCTAGGACGTAGGAAAGTGCATTTAAAATGCCATCAATTAAATTTATCATAAAGAGTTATATAAAATTTAAAAAAAATGAAAAATTGTTATCTACCAAATTATTTTAAAATATGAAGCCACTCCCATATGCAAAACGTTTTAACATATGGAGAGATATTTATTATATAATATCTCTCTCTTTTCTTTCTGGAAGATATCCCAAAGTCAGAATTTAATTGAATTTGTTTTTTTCCCTATATTAAATAATTTTTTTAATTAAAAAACTACTTAACATATTTTACTGAATTTTTTTTTATATATTCTATGGGATAATGTGACTATTTCCTAAAAATTTCGAAGCAATTCGTGAATTTTAAATTTACTTAAAAAATGTTTGAAAAATTAGGTCCCATAGGGTTCAATGTATTTCATTTTTTCAACCCGGGTTCAATAAAAAACTAATTGGGTGATATTATTTATTTATATTCCCATAGGTCCTACAGACCGTCTGAACAACATACTAAAATTTCATTTTGATAAACTCATTTTTACGGCAGTTATCGTGCTAACGGACAGACAGACAGACAGACAGACAGACAGACAGACAGACAGACAGACAGACAGAATGAACAAAGTCATAAACACTTTTCAACTTTGTTGTAAAGTGTTAATAAAAATATTAAAATTTTATGGAACACGAACTACTTATATACGCGAATATTAGAAGATATAACCTGCATTAGTACATTACATGTATAAATTGAAAATATCAATAAATCCGTAATTGACTCCAATACATGCCAGAATGAAAGCACTAAAATTATATGAGAATATATATATATATATATATATATATATATATATATATATATATATATATAGAAAAATTGAAATATAAAAAGTGAAAAAAACATGTAAAAAAGGAAGGATGACTCGGCAAAAAGCTTACATTATGGCGGTAAGGGGTTGTGACCGCCATAATGTAAGCTTTTTGCCGAGCCATCCTTCCTTTTTTACATGTTTTTTTCACTTTTTATATTTCAATTTTTCTATATATATAGTGTTTGGTACCCTCATGCTGCCTAGCGCAAAAGTTACTAAAACATTTTTATTTCCGATTTTTCAATTTCTATATATTTATATTTTATATATATATATATATATATATATATATATATAATATAATATAAAAGTAATCAGATGAAGAAAACGAAAGCAAACAAAAGTAGGAAAAAGGCTTGACGTAGATGGCGCAATGCTGCATAAGTACGTAAAGCAGTTATAGCAAATACAATTACAAAGGAAAAAAGGGGATCAAGCCAACGGGAAAGCATAAATGGCCGAGGGGGATTGTGACCCATCGTTCCCTGTTATAGCATGCTATTACACCCAGGTAACACTCTCGGTACCAAATACTTTGCCGAAACTGGACTTCCGAAAGGGTGTCGAGCATAAGACACTGACCATGGAAGAGATAGTTTTCCTTTGTAATTTTATTTGCTATATATATATATATATATATATATATATATATAATTCCCGTACTACTTATATTGTCGCAGATTAGAAAATATGCCAGTGTGTTAGTAGAAGATTACCCATATTACAATATGAGTTTCAAAAATCTTTGCCAAAATAAAACAGATGACGTAATAAATTGAAAATATCAATAATCCCCGCAATCGTTATACCAGAAGGTCGAACTTGATTCCAGTATATGCTAATATATATCAAAATATATGCCAATATACCTGTACTACTTATATTCTCGTAGATTAGAAGATATACCCGTGCATTTTTAGAAGATTACTCGTACAACGTACAATATATGAGTTTAAACAATTTTTCTCATAATAAAATAATGGCATAATAACTTGAAAATATCAATAATCCCTGAATCAATAATCCCCGAAAATATCAATAATAATAATTTTTAAACCTAAAAACCGTAATTGATATTATCCAGTCAAAAATGCAATGTCAATGAAATTCATTTTATATACATATCTTTATTATTCAAATCTGAAAAGATTTAATAAAAATCATATGCCGCATAACATGGATTTACATCCGTTGTTGAACGACACGATATCATTTGCTTCAAATAAATTTATGGAAATTATACCGTCTGAATAATGCTATCTCAATGGAAAGTTTGGCGATATTTTCGTCAATTTAGCGATAATTTAAACAAACGCCAAATTTATCGCCAAGTGGGACTATAGAACTGACAGTCCCATTTTGCGACAAACTGATGAAACATCACCACAATACTATCCCCTAACAAAACATAATACATTTCATTTACAAACATATTTATCAATTTGGTGATATTTTAAAAATTCGCTAAATGTGTTACTAAGTAGGATGAATGGACTGACCGACAAATGCTACCGAAACATCATTTTAGTACTCTCTTCTAAAAGAAAACAAATTTAATTTCATTGATTTGCGTCGTTTATATCAATTTGGCGACATTTCCGTCAATTAGGCAAAGTTTAAGAAACGTTGCCAAGTTAGCGATATTCCGCCAAATTTGTAGCTCTGAATTTGCAGATCTGAAGAAAAAACATTCTGATCCCGTTTGTATATGCTAAATGAAAACACTAAAATTGTATTAGAAGATATAACTGTTCTACTCTTTTTCTGTTTCAACAATCGGAAAAACAAATTTATTGGGTAAACAATATAAGTTTATTAGCTAAATACATAAGTACTAGCTAAACACGTAAGTTAGCTAAATACATAGTTTATAAGCTTAAAAACTCTACCAAAATAAATGAAAGTGATGTACGCAGTCTACAATTAATACAATTAAAAGAAAAATCAAACTGTTCTTTTCTAAAATGTATTTTTATATCCATTTATTCATTATTTAAATCGAAAAAATAATTAAAATTAATAGACAGATTTAATTTAATTGCATTTCTGAGCAACATTATATAAGATAGAATCTTCTTCATAAACTGCGAAATTAAATAACCATTTTGATTTCTTTATAATGTTCATTGTTGAGTAAAAGCTTGTGAAAAATAAATCATGGAGATAGATTTTCCATTTAAATTCATGTTTCAAACAATTCATGTTTTCAGAAAGTGACTAATTAGCGCAAAATATCTCCCACCAAACTCAGAGATAAAGTTTTAATTCACTTTCAAACGATTTTCAACCTTTTCGTTTGGATAAATCACGAAATTAGAGAGTAGAACGCTTTGGAAAAAGTTTCGTTTTTCAATAATATCTCTACAACTCCTTATTTTAGAAACTCAAAACTTGGACTAAATTTATGAGGGGCTATTTCAAGGCTATCCACAAATTTTCATTAAATTCGGTTCAGCCGTTCTCCTGTGATGATGAGACAAACAAAAGTTTTATTTTTTACTAATATCTCGAGAATCACTGGTCGTAGAAACGCCAAACATGGACTAAATTTTAAGTGGGTCTATTTCCAGGCTACCCACAAAATTTCATCGAATTCGGTTTAGCCGTTCTTCTGTGATGATGAGACAAACAGACAGACAGGCAGGCAGAGAGACAGACATATTTTCAATTTTATTTATAGAGATTACATAATATGAGAAAGTAAAAATCATTGGTTGCAGCTATAATGCTGGTAAAAATGACCATAGTTGTAAAGATTATAAATAGTTTGATTAAGTATAGCATTTAAATAGGGTAGGCAGAAATATGACCAGAAATAAAATGACCTGCCTAAAATATTCACGTCAAAATAAATTTTAGTGTGAAATACTACATCCACTTAATCGGTAGTAGCACTGCATTGTTAGTATTGGTTTTGTCTACTATACTGGAACGCTACACTTGATCAAAGAAACTACGTATGATCTTTACAAGTATGGGCAGCATATCTGTAGCAAATTTGATTTTTTATCCGTGTTCCTTTGAACTTTCGAAGTCTTAAATATTCGGCCAAATACAAATCCTTTTTCATCATCTTAATGATGGTTTTGTATTTAATAAGTGTTCTTTTTGCTGAATACGTATTTTGATCAGTTTTTTTTAAATCACAAAATTATTACTGTTTCGTAATGGCAATGGGAAGAGTTTTAATTACTGTTTCATAATGGCAATGGAAAAGAGTTTTAAAATATAAAACGTTAGATTTCGCGGGAAAATTGTATAATTTTCTCATGGCTCGCGTTTTCCAGCAATTTTGCAAATGAAGGTGCGAGGCAGAATACCTGTCAAGTTCTTTTAAAAATTTTATATACAGTGTTTAAAGCTCTGATTGACACCTTTCACAAGAACCATCAGGTGTCTGCCGGGGTTGTCGAGATATTAGCGAAAAAGAAACCTACCATAGAAATAGCATAATGCAAAAAAAATTTTTTCAGTAAGTTTATTTGAAAAAAAAAAGAAAAGGATATCATGTTGCTAAGCAACGAAATTAAACCCAATGAGTTTATACAGCAGACGATTTTTATTAAATCTTTTTCATTTTGAATAATTAAGGAATCTATATAATAAAAATTTATGGGAATTACATTTATGACTGGATTCATTCAGATTGAAAGGTTATTGACAACGGTTTTAAATTTATTAAAATTTAAGGTTTTAAGGTTATTAGTATTTGAGGTTTTAAGGTTATTAATATTTAAGGTTTTGTTGATGTCTAAGATTGATATTTTTTAATTTCTTAAGTCATCTGTCGATTTTGACAAAATTTGTTCAAACTCATATATTGAGTTTAGCCAACTGTCAAATCAGAAAAAAATCTGATGTGGGTAGCACATGACTTTCCTTATATAAAGCAATGAATTTACTACTTTTACAGTAAAACAAAATAGGTTATTCTTATAGTAGATACTCATATTCTTTCCAAGATATTGAATTTTCGACAATGAGTCGTCATTTTCATTGATTTAGTGTCATTTTTATCCATTTGGCGAGATTTTCGTTAATTTGGCAACATTTCGAAAAGTCGCGAAATTGGCGACATTCCGCCAAATTCGTCGCCAAAATCTCGCCAAGCGTTATGGACGAAGAAATAAGTTATTCTTACAGCAGATAAATGACTATTGGCGTTCAAATACAAAAGTATTACTCAAAGTATCTTTTCTCATGAATGGAACGAGCTAGATCCACGAGAATGATGTCACCCAATTTACCGCATGATATTACATATGAAAAGTGAACATGTTTCTCTACAGTTATTACTTTTTTTTTAATTTATGGGATGTTTTGATAAATCTATTTGAAAAATGCGCAATATCTCGAGAACGGTTTATGTTAGCGTTCTAAAGTTTATGTCAATCGTTTCCTAAGGAAAAATTACATAAGAAATGTCTATTTGTGTAACTTTTTGATTTCTCGATGATTTTTTTCAAAATTTCACTCGAAAATTTAGAGGGTTCTGAACATTCGATTATGTTTAAAAACAATAGGCTTTCAGTATTCACGGATTGTAATTATTGTACCAAATGTCATTCAAACCGCTCCATTCGTTCGCGAGGTATCGTCTCCACAAACTCGCACGCACACACATACACACAGACACAGACACACACACACACACACACACACACACACACACACAGACACACACACAGAGAGACACAGACACACACACAGACACACACACGCACGCAGATCATCATCTCAAAAATGTTCGATTCGTGATCAGTGATTCTTGAAATGTGCTCTTCCGTCGAAAACTCGAATTCGAATTTCCGACCCCATCACAATACTTTCCTTATACATTATACTATGTATAAAAGGAAAGTAAAAAATATACGGTATTTTTAAATTTCGTACATTAACATGCGAAATGTGATTTTGACCAAATATACTGGACGTAATAATGGATATATATCCTGTTTGCAGTTTTAATGAGCGTTCTTTTTCATAAGACAACTTAACGCATTTTTAAACGTCATCTCAAAATTAATAAAAAATCTTAAATATCTTTAAAACTATTCATTCTAAAGTAATAGGGTTGATTTTATACATTTCATTGCTAAAATTAACGTATAAAATAATTATTTAATCAATACTGTTACAAACGTGTAAAATATCTTCACTGGAGTCTCTTTTGAAAACCAGGAGGCGAAAATACCTTTTCAGCAAGCATCTCTATGACTTCAATTTAGTGTTGCCATATGCTGAAGTTTGGTCAGATTTGGTGATGTGTCGGCAATTTCCCGGTTTCTGGAATGTACTCAAACCTCCATGAAACGAATATTATAGGAGATACGAGCCTCTTCTGGAAGTTTCCACAGAGAGTATATAAAAAGAGACATCCCTCAGTTGGAGCAGTCGACGTGATAAGAGTTACATTGAATTGTGAAGTACGTCAATGGTTTGAGGATAGCATCTGCTATTTTGTAAAATGAGTGGAGCATTTAACTGCTGATTTATTGTACCTGACAATTGTTTAGTCATCTTGTGAGATAGTTATTTAGTATATATTTTTTTTTTTTTTTTTTTTTTAATTCAATTAACGTGGCAACAACAGATCGAAATCCAGTTACAGTAGCCACACAAGCCTCCATGCCTTATTCGGGATTCGAACCCGAGCCCTCCACACATCAGCCGAACACGCTATCCACTACACCACCTGGGCGGCTGTTATATTGTTATATATTGTTACTGTTTACGCCGCGCTTTTTAAATAAACGTATTAGTTATCCAAAAATTTGGACTCATTCTTGTATCCTGAGAGTACCCATTCGAGGATACGTTGTAAAGATACTTTAAAGCATATTCTTTTATTTAAAATGTTGAAAACTTTTCGGGCAATTTATCAAAAAAGAGGCTAGTTCTGTTTTCCAAATCGTATCAAATTCTAATCAGCACAAGTGGCTTATCTTTAAAATTTTGTGAAATTTCGTCAAATATTTTTTGAGTACACTTAGACACATGCATTGCACACACAGTCGTTACGTTAAAAAGAGGATTTTCATGTTCGAAAACTTGAGTTCTGTTTTTCGACACGATTTCAATAACTTCCCTATATATTATCATCCATTTTAGGGAAAGTAAAAGAGTTTAAAATCGATACTAAAATATTTGGAATGGGAAGCTACACTCGTCTTTCTCTACATCATTATTCCCGATTGTGAATATTTTTTTTTCTTAATTTAAGACAAACACTGTGTTTTTCAATTTAAGATCTGTAGAAAATGCTGTAAACTATGCATGTTTGTGCTATGCAGTATAACATTTTACTATTGGTTCTTCTCTAGGTATCATTTTAATTAATTTCTTTCCAAATCTAACTTTTTAATCTTTATACAAAATTAATGAATTCTCTCTCCTAAATGGATAAAAGATGAAATATCAAGTTCAAAATCTCTCCACTATAGAGAAATTCTTTCAATTCGTGGTTACAATTCCGTTTTAATCTTTCAAAATAGTTTCTTTTTTTCCACTTTTCTCAAGAGAAAGGGCCGATTTCTGCCTGACTGGGCAGCTGGTTATTTGATTTGGGACTGATTGATTCCCAGCGTATATTACAGGTCTTTGTTTACGGCAGACAAAAATATCTGATGTGGGCAGCACATGACTTTCCTACTGACGCAAATTTATTTTCTCTTTCATAATCCATTATAACGAGTTATTACAGAAATTTATTATTTAACGATAATTACAGAAAATTATACGAATGCTTATTTGAAATTATATTTCAATTTGCAGTTTTTTTAATCATTTGGCAAATTAGCGCATTTTAAAACGTCGTCAGCTGCTGATTTAAAAAAAAAGAAACTCCTCAAATATTTCGAGAATGGTTTTCTGTAGCGTAATGTGGTTGATCTTATTTCGCCGCCAAAATTATTATAATTAAACGAGATTTTAACTAGTATATTTAAGAAATTCAGCCTCATATTTCAGATTTTGGCAATTTCTGCGGGTTCTTTCGCCAAAATGGTCGATTCTATTATTTTAATCAATTTGAGCAATATACTCTATTACATTAAAAAAATCTGATGTGGGTAACACATGATTTTCCTTATATAATGCAATGAATTTACTAATTTTACAATAAAAAATAGGTTTTTCTTGTAGTAGATATTTATATTCTTTCCAAGATATTGAATTTTCGTCAATGAGTCGTCATTTTCATTGATTTAGTGTCATTTTTATCCATTTGGTGAGATTTTTCTTAATTTGGCAACATTTAAAAATCGCCAAGTTGGCGACATTCCGCCAAATTCGGGGCCAGAATCTCGACAAGCGCTATGGATGGAGAAACAAGTTATTCTTATAGCAGATAAATAGCTATTGACGCTCAAAAAGTATTACTCAAAGTATCTTTTCTCATGAATGGAACGAGCTAGATCCACGATAATGATGTCACCAAATTCATGGCATGATATTATATATGAAAAGTGAACATGTTTCTCAACAGTTAATATATTTTTTGAGGAATTTATTTAAAAAATGTGCAATATCTAGAAAACGGTTCATGCTAGCGTTCTAAAGTTTATGTCAATCGTTTTCTAAGGAAAAATTATATAAGAAATGTCTATTTGCGTAACTTTATTAAAGGTTTTGATTTTTTGAAGATTTTTTCAAAATTTCACTCGAAAATTTAGGGGGGGGGAGGTTCTGAACATTCGATTGTGTTTTAAAACCATAGGCTTCCAGTATTTACGGATTGTGATTTTTGTACCAAATTTCATTCGAATCGCTCCTTCGTTCGTGAGATCCCCCACAAGACTCGTGAGATCGTCTCCACAGACGCACTGACACACACACACACACACACACACACACACACACATCACTTCAAAAATGTTCGATTCGTGATCAGGGATGCTTGAAACGTGCTCTCCCGTCGAAAACTCGAATTCGAATTTTCGACCCCGTCACAATACTTTCCTTATACATTATGTATATAAGGTAAGTAATATGTTAGTTATTAATTCATTAATTTGGTGTCATTTTCGTGACTTTAGCATCATTTTTGCGAATTTGGAATCATCTCGTCAATTTGGCATCCTATTGAAAAGCAACCATGTTGGCGATATCTCGCCAAATGAGTCGACATGGCCGCCAAATGTATTGCCAAGTGTTTCATTTTTAATGGTACTTATTACTGTTAATTTTTATGTAATTTCTTAGATACATTTCTTTGAAAAACGTGCAATATCTCTTAAACGGTTCAAGTTAGTTTTTCAAGTTTGTGCCAGTCGTTTTAGAATAAAACATTGCGTATAAAATGATTATATATGTAACATTATGGTATATTACGATTTTTTCAAAAATTCATTCAAAAATAACGTTCGATCGCGTTTAAAAATATAGGTTTTCAGTATTCATGAATCGTAATAATAGTGCCAAATTACGTTCGAAACGCTCCTTCCGTTCGTGCGGTATTGCATCCATAGACTCATGGACACACACACACAGACATCCCATCCAAAACGTTCGATTTGGGTTCAGAAATGTTTGAAACGTGCTCTTTCGTCGAAAACTCGAATTTGAATTTTCGAACACGTCACAATACTTTTCCTATACTACATTACAATTATACTATGTAGGTAAGGAAAGTGATTACTTCGTAAATACCTTGTCGTCACTGATTTAAACCTTCCCTTCATATGCCCCTGATTTAAACCCTTTTTTCATACGCCACTGGTTTAAATCCTCTTTTCATACGCTACTGATTTAAACCCACATTTCATACGTCACTGATTTAAACCCTCTCTTCATACGCTACCGAAAATTCCAGGAATCATGTATGCCTTCCTGAAAATAAAGGAGGAAAACAGTCTACTTTCCTCCATTATTTCAACGAGAAATGATTTACTATAGTCTGGATTTGACGGGGCTAACCTCATAATAAGGAGTCAGATCGATACTCACCTTGGGCCAGACTACAGCTCCTGAATATAGTGGCCTTCGGGCAGACCCTTGTTTATAACATTTGTAAAGTAAAGTATAATTCAGGATTCAGCGCTCTCAGATGTTAGAATTTCTTTATGAGGTGCTGCTCAGTGGGGGTGAGGCGGAGAAAAAGCTCTTTAAGACCGTAAGCGATGGTTTGTTATGGAGTTAGGGATTTGCATTCCCTATTCTCGCTTAGATTCTTTATTTTCAGTGAAGGATGCCGTGAAAATAGAGAGAAAGATTGAGATAAAATGTTTGAAAAAGCTATGAGCGAACAAAGTTAAAAGATCTGACAACAGATAAATAATTATTTTATACTAGAAAATGTGCCCGACATTGCTCGGCATTTAAAGCAAGGATTACTTGCATTTTTGTTTAATTTTTCAAATAGAGTAATTGCTCTTTACGCGAATGCACGTTGCTGTTGCGCTCCCTCTCGCTACACAGACTGAATACGTTCTAAAAAAGCGCTTAAACACGTTTTCGGCCTCTAATACGATCGTGTTAGATAGCACTTCAACTTCACATTATAATCAAATGAATTAAAAACTTTTTTGTATGATCGAATATCGTAATGTTACGCTGTATTCAAAACAAACGCAAAAAATCTGATGTGGGCAGCACATGGCTTTCCTTATATAATGCAATGAATTTACTACGTTTACAGTAAAAAATAATAAGTTATTCTTATAGTAGATACTTATATTATTTCCAAGATACTGAATTTTCGTCAATGAGTCGTCATTTTCATTGATTTACCGTTATTTTTATGCATTTGGCGAGATTTTCGTTAATTTGGTAACATTTTAAAAAGTCGTCAAGTTGGCGACATTCCACCAAATTCGTCGCCAAAATATTGCCAATCGTTATGGACGGAGAAATAAGTTATTCTTATAACAGATAAATGACTATTGGCGTTCAGATAAAGAAGTATTACTTAAAGTACCTTTTCTCATGATTGGAACGAGCTAGATCCGCGACAATGATGTCACCAAATTTATCGCATGATATTGCATATGAAAAGTGAACATATTTCTCACCAGTTAATATATATTTTTTAATTTATGGGATCTTTTGATAAATTTATTTGAAAGTGTGCAATTTCTCTGAAACGGTGCATACTAGTGTTCTAAAATTTATGCCAATAGTTTTTTCAGGAAAAATTACGCAAGAAATGTTTATTTGAACTTTATTAAAGGTTTTGAATTTTTGATGATTTTTTCAAAATTTCACTCGAAAATTTAGGGGGTTCCGAACAGTCGATTACGTTTAAAAACAATAGGCTTCCAGTATTCACGGATTGTGATTTTTGTACCAAATTTCATTTGAATCGCTGCATTGGTTCGTGAGATATCGTCTCCACAGATACAGACATCACCTCAAAAATGTTCGATTCGTGATCAGGGATGCTTGAAACTTGCTCTCCCGTCGAAAACTCGAATTCGAATTTTCGACCCCGTCACAATACTTTCCTTATACATTATGTATATAAGGAAAGTAATAAACAATTTTCAGGCACAATTTCACAAACTTATTTAATTCGGCCGATTAAGATATAAACCACCGGAGATAGCAGCGAACTCTCGAAAGAGCAAAGAGCGTTTTATAGGTCCGTTTATTTAAAAAAAAATAAAATCTTTTTTGTGACGTCACTTTTTCCGAGAATGTAACATCTTGATGAAATCTGTAGTAACGGACACGTTTGGTGCCACACTGGCTATTCTGGCGCAATATGCATGAACAGTAAAAAATTGAAAGTGGTTCGGATAAAGAAGTGAAATATTTTACGATGTATTGATGTTTTGTAATAATCATAATTAATCAATTGATCGTAGTTTTTATTTTATACGTAGTTTTTATTTTAGAGATATAGCTTTTATTCTAGAGCAGTTTTTAGACACACATAGTTTTCAGAATTTTAGAGCAATGTCCAATTTAGCTCTCGTTGAATGATGGAGATTGGATTGTCAGTTGATTTTTCTATGTCGAAATTTCAAAATCGATTAAGTCTTCAAAACGCGAAAAGTATTATGTTTTTCAAATTTTACGGAAATGCATCTATTGACGTTATTCCGTTCAAAACTGTTTTGAAAGAGCATTTTTTGGTGGTGTTCAGATCGAAACTTTGCGATAATATTTTTGCTTGTTAAGAAACCAATTTGTGCGGAAATCGCTAAAAATGGCGTTTAAAAATTAAATAACTAAAAAAATTAATTTGAATTAAAAAAAAAACTCGATTAGGTGTTTTCTTTTGTGAGCCGAGGTACCTCCATACCAAATTTCGTGGCTATACGTCGAGTGGATTTTTGCTACAGATGACATAAACAGACAGACATCTTATTATTATTATAGAAATATCTATAATAATAATAGAAATATCTATAGAAATATCTATAATATAGAAATATTATTATGGAAAGTGTGACTTTTTTTATTCATTCAGATTCGATATTTGATAAGTTTAATTGCATGATATCAGTGCAAGAATACAAGGGGGAGGGGGAAAGTATCTTTGTATCAGTTTTCGTTTGCGTCGTTTAAAATTTTATGTAAAAAATCTTAAAATAATTATTTTAAGCTGGCCACAGGTCTATCCTGTTGATGAATTGAATGGATTTCTCTGATTTGTGTTAATGCAGGTTTGATGTTTTTTATATTTAATAGATATTGATATTAAAATGTAAAAATTTTCCTAAACTCCTTGTAAAGCATGGCGATAGAAAGAAAAAAATCTGATGTAGGCAGCACATGACTTTCCCTGCAGACTCAAATTCGTTTTTTCTTTATTTATTTAATATTTCGTTAAATTGAGTTTTAATTGCACAAAAACACTGAATTTGCATTTTTAACACTTTTCAACATACTTGAAAAGTGTTTATGACTTTGTTCATTCTCTATGTCTGTCTGTTTGTCTTTTAGCACGATAACTGCCGTAAAAATGACTTTATCAAAATGAAAATTTAGTCTGATGTTCAGACGGTCTGTGGGATCTATGGGAATATAAATGAATAATATCACCCAATTAGTTTTGGATTGAACCCGGGTTGAAAAAATGAAAACCCTATGGGACCTAATTTTTCAAACATTTTTTAAGTAAAGTTAAAATTCACAAACTGCGTCAAAAATTTTAAGAAACATTCAAATCACCCCATAAAATATATAAAAAAAAATTTCAGCAAAATATATTCAGTAATTTTTTAAATAAACATTAAAATAATTACACCCTTTATATGAATGTTGATGTTGCTCTAAGTCCTTGGACGAGTCGAATGGTCTGGGCTTTCGACCCTTTATATGAAGAGATTACGTGACCATTATATGAAGAGATCACGTGACCTACTTCAAAATAAAATATGGCATCCATCTTGTATCAAAATCCTGATTTTTAAAGTTCTTTTTAATTCATATTTGTTGTATCCGTCCTAAAACCCCTTTGTTTTTGCTTAAATTCTGTGCATCCATATACTGAAACAAAGCAATTACAATATATTTGAGTTGATCATCAAACTTTGATTATATTTACAACGAAGCCGAATTTTCACTTATGGAGAATGTAAACACCAAAAGATGCAGAATGAGTTGTATAAGAATTTTTGCATTTCTTTAACGCCAAATTATCTAGCTCCTGGAGTCTGCAATATAGCTCATATGAATGAAACATTAATTGATTTTACACAGAAAAGAAGGCGATGTTTTTGATGAAGTTTTAAGCATAGAGTTAAATTACTTGTATCTCCATAGTTTTAAGTTTTTAAATAAAATAAATTATTATAGTATTGTGATGAATGAAAGAAATGGAAAAAAGTTTATGAATGAAAAGCGGCTTTTATAGAGAGAGCCAGGCGATTTATGTTTCGATGACGTCATTTGAATAAAGTTCATTTGTTTTCGATGAAGTTTTCAAATATAATAAATTATTGTATTATTATGATAATTTTAAAAATATTACCGAGGAATGTATGGCATTTTAGAGATGTTTAAATAAAATTAAAGATGGAAAGTGTTTCATAATCAATGCTTTATGCATGATTGATATTTCATGTTAATTTAATTTTTGTTTTTATTTGGACATTTTTTTAGAGACGGCAGAACAAAAATGCGAAAAACTCAAATATCTCGAGAACGGTTAGTTATAGAGGAATGGGGTTGATCTTATTATTTTCCTCGTCAAACATTACATATAAAACAAGCATTTAATTGATACATTTGAGCATACGTAGTCTTTTATTTTAAGTTTAGTCAACTTTTGTGGAACATTTCGTAAGTACAACAAGCAAGTTCTTCTTTTCTGAATCGCGACAAAATCTAATCAGCACCAGGGTATCACAACTGACTTATCTACCAAATTTTATAAAATTTGGTGAATTAGTTCTTTAGCTAGAGTGGATACATGAGATTTTTTGCAGGTCTTTTTGCAAAAAAAGGCGGGTTCATTTATCCCGAATCGTACTAAAATCTAATCAGCACCAGGATCATACACAAGTGACTTACCAATAAAATTTTATGAAATTAGATCCATTAGTTTGAGTTAGAGTGGAGACATTTATTGTACAGACAGACAGACAGACATAGTGATAGACACACACACACTCACTCACTCACACACTCTTACACTCACATACACACTCACTCACTCACTCATTCTCTCTCTCACACACACATTCACTCGCTCATTCACACACACTCTTTCACACACACACACACACTCACTCTCACACTCACACGCACTCACTCACTCACTCTCACACTCATTCACTCACACTCAGTTACTCACACACTCACTCCCTCATTCACTCACACACACTCACTCACTAACTCACTCTTTCACTCTCACACACACACTCACTCACTCACTCTCACACTCATAGACACACACACACTCACATACTCTCACACTCATAGACACATACACACTCACTCACTCTCTCTCTCTCACACACACACACACTCACTCTCACTCTCTCTCTCACACACACACACACACTCACTCACTCACTCTCTCTCTCTCTCACACACACACACACACTCACTCTCACTCTCTCTCTCTCTCTCACACACACACACACACACACACACACACGTCACGCTAAAAATAGTATTTCCGTATTCTAGAGGTCCCAAAACGTGTAGATCTGTCGAAAACTCGAGTTGCGATTTTCGGCATGATTCCAATACTTTCCCTATACATACCATTTATTGCAGGGAGAGTAATCTAGACATTCAATAAAGCTTAGAGTAACGAAATAGAACTTTGCAGATTGTGAAATATCCAAGAGACATGCTTTTGTTCGAATCTTGTTCGATGAATAATTTTAACTGAATATTCTATTTCACGGTACAGCGTTTTGTATAATGAGAATTTCTGCCTGAAGTAAGATTATCCGGGTTTCTGAATACGGCGCATCACCTTGATGAAATGTCACACAAACGCGGCTCACAGTACAAAATACATTATTCTACGGAAAAGAAAATAATTGTAGTTCAGCTAGGAATATAATAGAGTATATGTGATACCAAAACAAACTAGATTGAGTCAACTCGAGGTTCGTTGTATTAACCTTCGAGTCAACCAATAAATAAACTGATACGCAGCTTCCAAGCATAGACAGATCAGTTTATAAAATGTTTCTTTATTGAATAATATTTTGTTGATTGCTTGGCAATAGGACTAAGAGACAAATTTCAAATCAGTTATTGCAATGTCTCAAGTTGACTTAATTTTTAAAGATATTAAATTTTCGTAAATGTGGCAACATTTTGTAAATTTGGCGACGCTTTTGTCAACTTGGCAGTATTTTTTCAATTTGGCGTTATTCTTCAAAAAGTCTTCAAATTTGTCAGCAGTATCGCAAAATTTATTACTAATTGTTACAAACAGGCAGAGAGGGGATTTTCTTATATAGAATTATATTATTAACGCATTATATTGAGAGAAAATAAAAGTATACTAATTATAACAGATGTATAATCAAAATTCTCGAACGTTATCACAAGAATAAAAAAATCTGATGTGGGCAGCACATGAATTTCCTTATATAATGCAATGGATTTACTACTTTTACAGTTAACAAAATGTTATTCTTATAGTAGATACTTGTATACTTTCCAAGATATTAAATTTTCTTCAATTAGTCATCATTTTCATTGATTTAGTGTTATTTTTTTCCATTTGGCGAGATTTTCGTTAATTTGGCAACATTTAAAAATGTCGCCAAGTTGGCGATATTCCGTTAAATTCGTCGCCAAAATCTCGCCAAGCGTTATGGACGCAGAAATAAGTTATTCTTATAGCGGATAAATGACTATTGGCGTTCAAATACAAAAGTATTACTCAAAGTATCTTTTCTCGTGAATGGAACGAGTTAGATCCACGAGAATGATGTCACCAAATTTATCGCATGATATTACATATGAAAAGTGAACATGTTTCTTAAGAGTTAATATATATATTTTTTTAATTTATGGGATTTTTTGATATATTCATTTGAAAAATATGCAATATCTCGAGAACGGTTTATGCTAGCGTTCTAAAGTTTATGTCAATCGTGTTTTAGGGAAAAATTACATAAGGTATGTCTGTTTGCGTAACTTTATTAAAGGTTTTGATTTTTTGATGATTTGTTCAAAATTTCACTCGAAAATTTAGGGGGGTTCTGAACATTCGATTGTATTTTAAAACAATAGGCTTCCAGTATTTACGGATTGTGATTTTTGTATCAAATTTCAATCGAATCGCTCCATTCGTTCGTGAGATATCGTCTCCACAGTCTCAATGACACATACACACGCACACACACGCACGCACACACACACACACACACACACATCACTTCAAATATGTTCGATTCGCGATCAGGGATGCTTGAAACGTGCTCTCCTGTCGAAAACTAGAATTCGAATTTTCGACTCCGTCACAATAATTTCCTTATACATTATGTATATAAGGAAAGTAATAACATTTAAAATATATTGAAATTTAATTATTTTATCATAAATCCTAAAATGTAGTTATACTGAATTGGATGTTTTAATAAACGACTGTCCTTAAATAATATGGATTGCTGGGCATGGGCTTCATAACCAAAGTATTTGTTCATCAACCCTGATATTAACCACGTGTCAGCTGATCTATATTTTTTAATCATTTTTAACACTTTACAACAAAGTTGAAAAGTGTTTATGACTTTGTTCATTCTGTCTGCCTGTCTGTCTGTCCGTTAGTACGATAACTGCCGTAAAAATGACTTAATCAAAATGAAATTTTAGTATGTTGTTCAGATGGTCTGTAGGACCTATGGGAATAGAAATGAATAATATCACCCAATTAGTTTTGGATTGAACCCGGGTCGAAATAATGAAATACATTGAGCCCTATGGGACCTAATTTTTCAAGCATTTTTTAAGCGGATTTAAAATTCACAAATTGCTTCGAAAATTTTAGGTAATATTCAAATTATTCCATAAAATATATATAAAAAAAATTCAGCAACATATATTCAGTAGTTTTTTAAATAAAAATTAAAATAATAATTACACCTCTTATATGAAGCGATCACGTGACCAACTTCAAAATATAATACGGCATCCATCTTGTCTCAAAATCGTCATTTTTAAAGTTCTTTGTAATTCATATTGAGTGTTGTATCCGTCCTAAAACTACTTTATTTTTGCTTAAATTCTGTGCATCTACATACTGAAACAACGCAATGACAATATATTTGAGTTTAAATGCTCATCTAAATTTGATTATTTCTACAACTAAATATAAATCTTCGGGCTCTCTAAATAAAAGACGTATTTCATTCATCCACTTTTATTCCAGACTTCAGAGTTAAATATTTTTGAGTGAAAAAATTTCAGCAATTCTTATACAATTCATCTTACAATCATTTGTTTACATTCTTCATCCATTAAAATTTGGCTTCGTTGTAGAAATAATCAAGGTTTGAAGATCATTTAAACTAAAAAATATTGTAATTGCGTTGGCACAGAATATACATTCACAGAAAATACGCAAAATTAAAGCGGATTTCTGACAGATCCAATACAAAATATAAATTTAAAAGAACTTTAAAAATCAGGATTTTACACGGGTATAAAGGATAGATTCCATATTTTATTTTGAAGTGAATCTCTGTGATCTCTTCATATTATATGGGTGTAATTATTATTTTAATTTTTATTTAAAGAACTACTGAACATATTTTGCTGGAATTTTTTTATATATATTTTATGGCATAATTTGAATATTTCCTGAAATTTTCGAAGCAATTTCTGAGTTTAAACTCCGCTTAAAAAATGCTTAAAAAATTAGGTCCCATAGGGTTAAATGTATTTCAGTTTTTCAACCCGGGTTCAATCCAAAACTAATTGGGTGATATTATTCATTTACATTCCCATATGTCCCACAGACCGTCTCAATAACATACTAAATTTTCATTTTGATAAAATCCTTTTTACGGCAGTTTATCGTGCGAACGGGCAGACAGACAGAATGAATAACTGATATTCTGATGTGAGCAGCACTTGGAGTTTTCCTACATAATGGTGTACTTCTTTTTTACAGAGAAATAATTGCGTACAAGATCAACATCACAAAGATTTCAGTATTTAAATAACACCTCTTTAATTGAAATTGTGAGCTCTTGGCAATTTATTTGTAGAAGAAAAGGTGGTAATATAGACCTCCACTTTTTTTTTGTAAAGTGCGTCTACATTTTAAGCTAATTTCACTTGATTTGGAAATGCTTGGTCGCATATGCCAATCAGCGATAGCCCCCAATAGGAGGAATAATTTTTAGAAATTTCACAGTAACCTACATAATGCGATTACCAAGAGAAGTGAAATCACCTGTTTTTTAACACTTTACAACAAAGTTGAAAAGTGTTTATGACTTTGTTCATTCTGTCTGTCTGTCTGTCTGTCTGTCCGTTAGCACGATAACTGCCGTAAAAATGACTTAATCAAAATGAAATTTTAGTATGTTGTTCAGACGGTCCGTAGGACCTATGGGAATATAAATAAATATTATCACCCAATTAGTTTTGGATTGAACCCGGGTTGAAAAAATGAAATATATTGAACCCTATGGGACCTAATTTTTCAAACATTTTTTAAGCGGATTTAAAATTCACAAATTGCTTCGAAAATTTTAGGTAGTATTCAAATTGTTCCATAAAATATATAAAAAAAAATTCAGCGAAATATATTCAGTAGTTTTTTAAATAAAATTTAAAATAATAATTACACCTCTTATATGAAACGATCACGTGACCATGATATGAAACGATCACATGATCCACTTCAAAATGATATATGGCATCCATCTTGTTTCAAAATCGTGATTTTTTAAAGTTCTTTTTAATTCATATTGAGTGTTGTATCCGTCCTTAAACTACTTTATTTTTGCTTAAATTCTCTGCATCTACATACTGAAACAACGCAATGACAATATATTTGAGTTTAAATGCTCAACTAAATTTGATTATTTCTACAACTAAGCCTATTTTTAACCTATGTAAAATGTAAACAGCAAAATATGTAGAATAAGTTGTATTAGAATTCCTGTATTTTTTTAACACAAAATAATTTAGTCCATGGAGTCTGCATGGCTGAATGAAATATTAATTGATTTTATAAAGAGAAGGACGATTTTTTTCGATGAAGTTTTAAGCATAGAGTTTAATTATTTGTAGCTCCATGGTCTTAAATAAAATGTTTAAATAAAATAAATTATTATAGTATTGTGAAGAATGAAATGAATGGGAGAAAGTTATGAATGAAATCCTGTTTTTATAGAGAGATCGAGGCGTGTTATTTTTTCTATGACGTCATTTGAATTAATTTCAGTTGTTTTCGATGAAGTTTTCAAATATAATAAATTATCGTAGTATTATGATAATTCTAAAACTATTACCGAGGAATGTATAACATTTCAGAGATGTTTAAACCAGGCAATTTATATTTCAATGCCGTCATTTGAATGAAGTTCATTTTTTTCGATGAAGGTTTAAGTTTTCAAATATAATAAATTAATGCAGTATTGTGATAAGTTTCAAAATATTACCGAGGAATGTATTGCATTTTCGACTTGTTTAAATAACGACTTGTTTTCGACTTGTTTGCATTGAAGTTGGAAAGTGTTTCATAATCAATGCTTTAAGCATGATTGATCTTTCTTGTAACTAATTGTAAACGATATTTTATGTATCAAAACATTAAATGGTGCCTCTCTGGATATATCGCGCGAAAGTAAAATAATTTCATCATAAACTTAACATGGTGACCCATAACCTCATTTACCGTCTACATTCAGGTATCTGTCTTACATTCCGAAGATTTTGGGGTGCTTAAGAACTTTTCTATGAACATTTCTATACAGTTTTGCTTAAAAATATCTAATTCCAATTTTTTGGGGCGCCCAGTGTTATTGACTAGCTTTGCATGTGGTTTTAAAAAAATTTTACTGTTCAAAAGTGGTTGGAAAATATTAACTTAATATAAGCATAGTCGGAGCATTGTATGTTTGGAAATTATTTAAACATTCTGTGATTTTTCACAAGGCCAAAGAAATTATCAAACATATTGACTGTGCGAATAGGCTCACCAACTGTGAGTTAGTTGACTTATGTCACGGGGTAAGTTAAGTACAAGCGAGTTGTCAAATTGTCTTGCAGCACATCTAGAGGATATCTTCTTCGACCCAGACCGTCCGACCTACCCGAAAGTGCAAGGTATTTGTTTGGACGACCAGGACAGTGCCAACAAATGTAGACTAGAACTCAGTGGGGGTGGCATTCACAGGGGTCATACCCTCCTTCTCTTACCACCAACATCTCGCAAGGATGTACGGACCCACATATTTAACGTGCCTGTACTCCGCGTGAACACGGGGACAGTTTGGACAGAACCAGGAATCGAAGTCGGGGCTTCCGAGTGCAATCTCCGCGCATTAACCACTGGGCTGCCCACCCCTTACCTGGAGGAGATCAGCTGTCAAATTAGATGGCTCCCCAGACTGCCACTCGGCGTGTGATGGTCATGTGACGCTCGACAATAAATGATCGGAACGCTGGCCAGTCCTCCTCTACACACGTATACGGCGGTCATTAGCACTGAGAGAGAAGCGAGATTCGTTGTTAAAAACAACATGTATCCAATAGGAACACTGTCCAGGCTGATCAAGACACTAGTCCAGACGGCTCGGCCTATGTTGAGGGGTCAGTGGTAGGCGCCTTAATGGACGCCGACACCTAACTCCACCTTCTTCCAGTCGTCTCTGAATAGTATCCCTTGATACAGGATGCATGGAAGACGGCAATTACCTTCGAATGGGTGATAGCCACGTCATTGGTGTGGATGTGGCTCCTCTCCTGACTGCATGATCTTCTCGAACAGTTGTTCGCCTGGGGTGTCTTAAGCTTCTGCGACGGTTGCATGTGCCTTCTGTGCTCCACTGTCGCCAACATCGAGCAACTACCATATCGTTCCGACCAACCAGCTTTCCTTAGGCCTATGAAGCGAAATCGCTCTAAATCCGACAATTGTTCATAGCGTCGTCGAGTACATCTGGAAAACATCTTTGTACACAACTTGCTGTACGATGCGTCGGAATCTAATCAGAAAAATTCCACCATTTTAATTTCTGCGTACATTGTATGATTTTAAAATGTGATGTTCACGATTTTTCGATCACCATGAAATTGTACTTTCAGATAAAATTTATAATTTTTCCAGTTCGCCTTAAGCTTTAAAAAGCAACGTTTTATTACACTGGCAGTTCAAATCGTAAATATATATCAATTTAATGAAAAAGTGTTTTAAAGTGTATTCTACGACTTATAATATAAACTGACAGACCCTTTTATAGGATCCTAGAAGATTTTGTATCTTTAAAATAAACACGGGAACGCACTTAAACTTAATCTAATTCAAAGACCACGGGGAATTTATTCATTGAGGTAGTCTTATCACAGGATGTGAACATGAAAGCAATTTACTGAGCTATATTTTTGATATATATACTCTCTCTATTTCAGTATGAGGAAGTAATAAACTTTAGGGATTTATATTTTAGCATGAGAAAGTAATAATATGTAAGAATTTACACTGTCGATCCAAAACATTGAAACCGCCTACTTAATATGATTTGGATCCTCTTCTTGCCGCTAAACGAGCCTTTATCCTACGAGGCATAGATGCAACGAGATTTTGGTATGTAGCTGTTGACATTTCATAACATGTCTGCAAGAGAAGATTCTGCAGTTCCGTAGATTACGGGGTTGGGGTGATGCAGCCCGTAAAGGTTTCTCCAATTCATCCCCCAAATGTTCGATAGGATTCATGTCATTAAAGAGAATTCCCCACCATGTTTTTGGAACCATTTTTGAACCTGTTTCGCAGTATGACAGGGTGCGTTGTCTTGTTGAAGGATGCCATCTCCAGCAGGAAGCACAATAGCCATCAAGGGGGGCACTTGGTCTGCAACGATGTACAAGCAAGTGCCAGCTTTCACAGTTCCTACTACAGGGAGGAGGGGTCCTAGAGCTCCCTCAAGAAAATATTCCCTAGACCATCAAACTCCCAACACCAGTTCTGGTACGTCCCACAGGGCATTCAGGTGCTAAGGTTTTCTTGAGTAAATAACGCACACGAGCTCTTCCGCTTACTTGTTGCAACAAAAATCGGGATTGGTGCCGATTTTTGTTGCACAAAGTGGTGTAAAAATGTTATAATAGCTTTTGTTATAATTTAATATAATAGATTTGTTAATATATTTTTGTGGTAATAACTTTTTATTAAAATAGCACAATATAACAGCTTTACTTTGTCTAAAGCTATTATACTGCTATTATTACAGATAACAGTATACAAGGGTCGGTTATTCCTTTTTATTATTCTTAAACATGGAGTAATCCATAAACAGGACCGTTTTATCCCTTTAGGTAAAAGTAAATTCTAAGGCCCCCAATAAAACTTTCATAGTTTAAGAGGTAAAACTAAAAACATAGTTTTTTTTTATGTATCTCCTATTATTTATATGTAATTTAAAAGTATGAAAAATTTATTTATTAAAATGTATGTTGCTTAAATGTATGAAAGACAACGACATACTCAATTTGGATTTTCTATTTGCTCCGGTTCTCAAGTTATTCTCCAAACACGATTACATTCATATCACGGGCTAGAACGGTAAGATTTAAAATTTAAGAATTAAAATATACCACAAAAGGCAACGACATACTAATATACTAACATATACGACATACTAACATATTCCTATGGCTGGCTCAAGACGGGTTGACCCAATAAGTTTCATAATCTACAGAATTAAAATATGCCATTAAAGCAATTACACAATTATAACAACACGTACACAGTTTTAACATTCTAGCTGTTCTGGTTTGCGAGTTATTCTGACCCTGACCAGCTCTCCCCCCCCCGAAAAATAAACAAAAAAGACGAGTACATTTCCATAAAAGGCCCTGGACGGGCTAGTCCGATAAGGTCCAAAATAAAAAATAAAAAGTGCCACGAAAGACAACGACATACCGAATTTCATGTTACTGTGAACATTGGATTCTGATTTTAGGGCCTCAAATATATGAATGACATTTTCAAACAAACACCAGATCAAGTAAAACCAGAAAGATCAATCATGCATAAAGCATTGATTATGAAACACTTTCCAACTTCAATGCAATTTTATTTAAACATCTCTAAAATGCGATACCTTCCTCGGTAATATTTTTAAAATTATCACAATACTACAATAATTTATTATATTTAAAAACTTCAAACTTCATCGAGAAAAATGAACTTTATTCAAATGACGTCATTGAAATATAAATCGACTGGCTCTCTATAAAAGCAGCAATTCATCCATTAACTTTTTTCCATTCCTTTCATTCATCACAATACTACAATAATTTATTTATTTAAAAACTTAAAACCATGGAGGTACAAGCAATTTAACTATATGCTTAAAACTTCATCAAAAAAATCGTCTGCTTCTCTATGTAAAATCAATGAATGTTTCAGTCATGTCAGCTATATTGCAGACTCCATGAGCTAAATAATTTTGCGTTAAAGAAATGCAGCAATTCTTATACAACTCATTCTACATCTTTTGGTGTTTTCTCCATAAGTGAAAATTTGGCTTTGCAGTAGAAATAATCAAAATTTGATGATCATTTAATCTAAAATATATTGTAATTGCGTTGTTTCAGAATGTAAATGCACAGAATTTAAGTAAAAATAAAACAGTTTTAGAACGGATACAACACTCAATATGAATTAAAAAGGACTTTTAAAATCACGATTTTGACACAAGATGGATGCCATGTTTTATTTTGAAGTGGGTCACGTGATCTCTTCATATAAACGGCGTAATTATTATTTTAATTTTTATTTCAAAAACTGTCATATATATTTCGCTGAAATTTTTTTCTTATTTTTTATGGGATAATTTGAATATTTCCTAAAACTTTCGAAGCAATTTGTGAATTTTAAATTTGCTTAAAAAATGTTTGAAGAAGTAGGTCCCATATGGTTCAATGTATTTCATTATTTCAACCCGGGTTCAATCCAAAACTAATTGGGTAATATTATTCATTTATATTCCCATAGGTCCCACAGACCGTCTGAATAACATACTAAAATTTCATTTTGATATAGTCATTTTTACGGTAGTTATCGTGCTAACGAACAGATAGACAGAACAAAGTCATAAACACATTTCAACTATGTTTTAAAGTGTTAATAAACAAGAAAGATCAATCATGCATAAGCATTGATTATGAAACACTTTCCAACTGAAATGTAATTTCATTTAAAAATTTCTAAAATATGATTCATTCAGTGGTAATACCTTTTACATTATCACAGTACTACAGTAATTTATTATACTTAAATATTTAAAACTGTATCGAAATATAAATCATCTGATTCTTTATGCAAAATCAATGAATATTTCATTCATATAACTTGTATTCCAGACTCCAGAGCTAAATAATTTTGTGTGAAAAAAATTCAGCAATTCTTATGTAATTCATCTTACAATCGCTTGAGATATTTGCATTCTGCATATGTTAAAATTAGGCTTCCTTGAAGAAATAATAAAAGTTTAGGGATCATTTAAAATCACAACTATTGTAATTGCATAGGCACGGAATTTAGATACACAGATAATACACAGATAATATATATGTGTATGTGTATGTACTCAAAGTATTGGAATCGTGCCGAAGATCGGAACTCGAATTTTCAAAGGATCTACACGTTTTGGGACTTCTAGAACACGAAAAAACTACTTTTAGGAAGACGTCTGTGTGTGTAAGGGTGTATCTGTGTATGTTTCTGTGTGTCTGTGTGGATATTATATCCACTCTAATTGAAAAATTAATGGACCGAATTTCATACAATTTGGTAGGTATGTTTTTTGTGGGAAATCCTGATGTTCATTAGATTATAGTACGATTCGTAATAAAAGAATCTGCCTTCTTTGCGAAATGGCCGCAGAAATTGCCTTTATCCACTCTAGCTAAAAACTAATGAACCAAATTTAACAAAATTTGGAGTATAATATTTCAATAACCTACAAGTGATTTATATACCAAATTTAACAAAATTTTGTATATAAATCATTTGTAGGTTATTCTACTACGATTCGGGAAAAAGGAACGGGCTATTTTTGCGAAATGGCCAGCAAAAATCGTTATATATAAAAATAAAAGACTACGTGTGCTCAATTATATCAATTAAATTCCTATTTTATATGTGATTTTTGACAACAAAAAGAATAAGACTAACCCCATTACTCTAGGACTAGCCGTTCTTGAGATATTCTAGTTTTTTCGCGTTTTCGCTACGCCACCTTTGACAATAAGTCCAGCTATCAAATGAGAACCAAATTTAAGTTTAACGTGTAAATTCAATGTCATTTAAAATACTTATGTTGTGCAGATAAACTCAAATTATCATTGAATAAATAAAGAGAACGAATATGAGTCTGCAGAGAAAGACATGTGCTGTCCACATCAGAATTTTTAACAATATTACACCAATGATTTATAGAAGTGAACGGGGATTATTTTCAGGCCATTTCAAAAAAAAATGTATAATCTATATTTAAAGATCCATCAAATTTTTGTCGAATAAAATGTTCAACAAATTTAAGCTGTGTACCAAATTTTAACTCTCTAGGACGTAGGAAAGTGCATTTAAAATGCCATCAATTAAATTTATCATGAAGAGTTATATAAAATTTAAAAAAAATGAAAAATTGTTATCTACCAAATTTATCTTAAAATATGAAGCCACTCCCATATGCAAAACGTTTAAGCAAATGGAGAGATATTTATTATATAATATCTCTCCCTTTTCTTTCTGGAAGATATCCCAAAGTCAGAATTTAATTGAATTTGTTTTTTTCCCTATATTAAATAATTTTTTTAATTAAAAAACTACTTAACATATTTTACTGAATTTTTTTTTATATTTTCTATGAGATAATGTGAATATTTCCTAAAAATTTCGAAGCAATTCGTGAATTTTAAATTTACTTAAAAAATGTTTGAAAAATTAGGTCCCATAGGGTTCAATGTATTTCATTTTTTCAACCCGGGTTCAATAAAAAACTAATTGGGTGATATTATTTATTTATATTCCCATAGGTCCTACAGACCGTCTGAACAACATACTAAAATTTCATTTTGATAAACTCATTTTTACGGCAGTTATCGTGCTAACGGACAGACAGACAGACAGACAGACAGACAGACAGACAGACAGAATGAACAAAGTCATAAACACTTTTCAACTTTGTTGTAAAGTGTTAAAAAGGTTGAAAAAAGGTACATTGAGCACGAAAGATGGGCCCCCAGAGCTTCGAGGGCCCTAGAATTCGTCTACTTTGGATATGGTTAAAAGCGGCCCTGATATGCAATGTCAGTGAGAAAATTTGCTATGTACATATAACAATTCAATACACCTCGTTATATGACAAGCTTAATATCTAGTTGTATATAATCAAATATAAACCAGAATAAATTAACAAGGATGTTATACTTTAAATTCTACAACTTACATTGGGGATTCATGTTGAGCAAAGACATCATATGTTTTATTTTTCATCTTTTGGCAACGTTATGATGTGGTATTTCAGAAATAGAATGTCAGATTTACCTCGGAGTAATGGCGCTGAATCGTATATATCACAGAGTGCTGAAACTAGATATAAATTTTCATAACTGAAAATATATGGACGTCGATTCTTTAAGAAGAATTTTTAATTCTAAAGTCTACTGAAACATATAGCATCCATCTTTTAAATTCAGCACACAAACAAATCAGCTTCTTGATTGAGCGGAAGCGGCACAAAAATTAATGACTTCGACATATCCGAGTATAATCAGATTTTTTTCCCCCCTCCGCTCTTTAGCGCGTGTCCATACATAAATAATCTCATTTCTCGACCTCGCTGATGTAGAAATGGATGATGCGTTTCCCGACATTCGGAATGGTTTCTTCTCTGGAATATAGTGGGTATTGTTACAAACGTATTCTCTAGAATGGCGAGTGTATACATAGGGATACAAGAACGAGTTTGAGTTTCTGAGTAACTTACGTTTATTCACAAGCAAAGTAAGCAGGAACAATATACACTCAAATGGCACTTAAATGCTATACCCATTTTACAGAATAAGCGGATAATATTCTCAAAATACTGGCGAAAGGAATTTCACAAAACAGCAGCTCTTTCTGGTAGGTCGGACGGTCTGGGTCTCAACAACAACAACAACAAAACAGCAGCTACTATTCTCAAAACGTTGACAAAAGTCACAGTCCACTGTAGCTTGTATATCGGCAACTTGCCAACTAAACTCCAACGGAGTGATGAGCCCTTTTTATAGTCTCTCTATAGAAACTTCTGTAAATCTCTATGCAGAAATTTCCAGAATTATCTAATATCTCCTAGACTAATCGTTATTTCGCGAAGTTTCTGGAACATTCCGGAAGTCGAGCAATGTCTCCAAATTGGCGATAAATAGCCAAATCTGCCAACCCTTCTTCTGTCTCGAAATTCTAGTAACCATAGAGTGACGTCAGGGAAATAATGTTCGTACAGCTATCTTCTGGAGAAAACACTCCGATGGCACCGTTTGGTCTGTGACAGAGACGAAAGACAAGACGATGGACGCCAGTAAGAGAATATTACACGTTCGTAACAGTACACATGATGACCGGAAAAGTTGTAAGTAGGCAAAATTTGTTTTGTACGACGGCAGCATGAGCTATGAAAGTGAGGCATCGGTATAGTAAAGGGACCGTGGGGTACCAGATTGGTTTGACGATAGCGCCTCTAGCGGCAAAATTTTGAAGCTGGCACTTCTATTTCGGAAACTATGAAATATTCAGAAAGAAATTCAATTATAAAGTTGTAGAGCATCGCCAAATTATAGAAAACGTCATTTCATTTTATGTAAAAGCACTTTAAGTAAAATTGAGGGACCCTAAGGTATAAGGGATTTTAGAGGAGCGTAGAGAGAGAGAGAGAGGAGTTGAATTTTTAAGAAAGTAAATCGAGAATTTGACAAAGATATCTTGACCAGGGAGGCGATCACCAATGAAGCAGCCGCTAGATGGCCAGCCAGCCACTAAGTCTCTATCATTATCACCAGTACGGAAGTAGGCCAATATTGCTATATTTGTCGCACTTGGCATAATTCTTACTCGCCAACGCTCCTTCTCCCTTTCTATACAAATGGACAAAGAAATTCATTAATCAGTGGGATGTCTGATATTGATTGTAGAATTGAAAATATCAAGAGTATTGAGCGTATTGATTATATGACGTTCATTAAGAGAATGGATGATATTTCCGTATTGATGTACGATAATCACATAAAATATGTTAATGAAGATGTGCGAATTTAGCAGTGTCATTATAATAAATGGTTTTTTTTTGTAATCAGTTAATAAGTTGTTCTCATTATTAAACGATTCAAGTCCGTATGTACAAAAAGACAGTGGTATTTTTCCATTCATGCGATAATAGGCAGGTTTTATCATGGAGTTAGAAAGAAGGAGATAAAACTCCTATGGATGAAACGCTTGAAAATACCGTAATGCTTTGAGAATTATATCCAAGTGTCGATAGTGTTAGTAAAGTAGTCGCCATTGTTGGTTGACACAACAGAAAGGCGTAGTATTAAACATATGTATTTTTAATTATTATTAAAATAAGGGTTCTCTATCTATGCGTATAATTAACCAGTAATTTTTTCATACTTGTAGGATAGAGTGCAGAATATAGGGAGATAAAAATAAATTGGAAGGAAAAATAATTTTGAATACGTAGGAATATTCTTGATTGTTTCAGTTCAACTTTGCATTGCGCTCATAATTAATTTTTACAAAATTGATAGTTTAAATAAATATTTTAGGATTTTTACCATGAAAATGTATACAGTACAGGACTATTTATTTTATCCCAGCGACACCTGAATGATTGTCTCAAACGATATTGGCGTTTTCTTAATATGAAGTGTTAACTGCTTACTTTCATTTCCATGGGTAAAAGCAAGCAGTTAAAACTTCCCTATACTCTAATGCATGGAAGTAAAAGTAAGGAGTTAAAACTTCATATTAAGAGAAGGCCAGTATTGTTTGAGACAATCATTCAAGTGGCGCTGGGATGAGTTACGTAGCTCTATGCTGTATACATTTCTATGGTATATATATTTCTAAAATATTTATTTAAACTGTCAATTTTGTAAAAGTAAATTATTAGCGCAATGCAAAGTAGAACTGAAACAATCAAGAATATTCCTACGTATTCAAAATTATTTTATCTTTTAATTTATTTTTATCTCCCTATATTCTGTACTCTATCGTACAACTATGAAAAAATACTGGTTAATTATGCTCATAATTAGGGAACCCAGAATTTAAAATTAATCAAAAATATATATACTAAATAACTTTTTGTTGTGTCAGCTAACGATAACAGCTACTTTACTAACACGAGAGACACCTAGATATAATTCTCAAAGCATTATGGTATTTTCAAGAGTTTCTTCCATAGGAGTTTTATCTCCTTCTTTTTAACTCCATGTTCTAATGCATGTAAGTGCTGTATAATTCCTGAACAGGATAGCCAATTGACAATAATCCTATTGTCTCAAATAAATGCCTTCTATAACAGTTTTATGGTCAACTAGCAGCATACCCGTTTTTCGTATGGAGAATATAATATAAAGAAACTTAAAATTCACAATCATGTGCAAATTCCTATAGTATACTAAATGACATTGTTAATCAAATTATTTTGTTCAAATATTTAATTTAATGCTCCTAAAAAGAAGTTTAAGAACAGCTGTTCTCGCTATACAAAATTATTTTCACGGGCAAATCTGAAGAATAAAACATTCTGGCCCCGTTTTCTAATTAAAATTTTTAATATTAAATTTCTAATTAAATTTTTTAATTGCAATTACTTAATTTTCCGCTGGGAGCAGCACTGCAATCGCACTAAAATTACTTAATTTTCCGCTGGAAGCACTGCAATCGCACTTTCATTCAATCGAGCAGGGGGTTACTTTACTACAGACAGATCTAATAGCTTTGTATACTGAATGATCTTTCCTTAAAATGTTATTGGGGTGCTTAAGGATTTTCCTAGTAAAGTATTTAGTTGAAGTATTTAATACGTTTAGTACTGTTAACTTTAGTACGTTTAGTATACTGTGTTTACATCCACATTATATTTCCACAAATTTTGTCAAACAATCTGATGTTTTTAAACACACAAATTAATATTATCTTCTCAATTAAAATGTTATATGAAAAGCTCTAAAATGACAGACGATTTTTATTGCTCTAAAATATTTGGCGAAAAGATGTGTGAAAGCTTAAGCTTCCACCATTTGTCAATTCTTGTATAGTAGAACTACTTAAAAAGTTATAACACTGACGCCGATGAAAAATGAACGTTGCCAACTATTTTAACCTTAAAATAACCTTTGACTATAATCTTACTGACGACATGAATCGATTATTAATCACAGATGGAGTGGCAGCAGAATAGAGGATCGACGTGTTCTATATTCATATTATTCCGTGGAAATTAAAATTAATATCTATTTTCAGTAAAAGGTTTGGTTAGAAACCAAGTAAGTCTAAAATGCAAATATAAACAAAAAATTAGATGAATATATAATATTTGATGTGTGAGACATCACTGCACTTTTGTATATATTCATATCCTATGTTGTTAGTTTCATTATATACATAGAATAACGTAAAAGAAAAGTATTGTGACGGGGTCAAAATTTCGACTTCGAGTTTTCCCCGGATTTACACGTTTTAAGCATACATAAACAGTAATAGAACGTTCTTGTTGTGAAGTCTGTATGTGTGTGTTTATCTGCGAGTCGGTGGATTTCGTATATTTCGATCGAGTGGAGCACCTCGAAATCAATTTCGTACGATTCATACAATCGCAGAAAATTGGAATCCTATTGATTTTAAACATGATCAAGCGTTCGGAAAAGCGCAAAATTTTTGAGTGAATTTATGAAAAATATCACAAAAATCACGAAGGACGAAAACAAAAAATAAACAAGATATTCAATAATGCTACATATATATATATAATCATATTAATCATAATTCATTATTAGAAACGAAACGAAGAATGAGTTCAGGAGATTTTAAAAACATACTTACCCTTCAAATTATCGAATTCAAAAATTTTTTTAGAAAGTAGTACCTCTTTTATACAATAATATAAAAACGTAAAATTAAACAAGAAAGATCAATCATGCATAAAGCATTAATTATGAAACACTTTACAACTGAAATGCAATTTTATATATACATCTCTAAAATGCAATACATTCAGCGGTGATATTTGTTTAATTATTAAAGAACTACAATAATTTATTTTTCTTGAAAACTTAGAACTTCAACGAAAAAAATAAATTTTATCAAATGACATCATCGAAATATAAATCGTCTGGTTCTCAATGTAAAAGCAGTGAATATTTCATTCATACACTTTTATTCCAGACTCCAGAGTTAAATAATTTTGAGTGAAAAAACTCAGCAATTCTTATACAACTTATCTTGCAATCACTTGTTTACATTCTGCATTGATTAAAATTAGACTTCGATATAGAAATAATCAAAGTTTGATGCTCATTTAAACAAAAAAATATTGTAATTGGGTTGGCGCAGAATATAGATGCACAGAAAATACACAAAAATAAAGCGTTTTTAGGAAGGATGTAACACTAAATATAAATTAAAAAGAACTTTAAAAATCACGATTTTTACTGTGGGAAAAAAAGATTGTCCTATTTTAATTTGAAGCAGGTCACGTGATCTCCTCATATGATATGGGTGTAATTATTATTTTAATTTTTATTTAAAAAATTAGGAACATATTTTGCTGAATTCTGTTTTATATATTTTATGGGATAATTTGAATATTTCCTAAAACTTTCGAAGCAATTTGTGAATTTTAACTCCACTCTAGCACTTCAGCTCTAGAATGTTTTCGATTTTTACTTCATTTCACCGACTTCCCGGTCATCCAAACAGTTACCTTACACCTTTCTGGTAGGACAGAAGGTTTGGGTCTGGACAACAACTTCATTTCACTGGCACATGGATGAATTTTTACGGGTCATTCTGGACAAGATTCTGGAGGAGGTGGGGGGGGGGGGCAGTATCCGAGAAGGAGATCAAATCAATTTTGATAAACTGTTGTATCGTCGTCAAATACGTATGTGTATAAAATTTCAAGAATAGCGGCTCGGTAGAAGTGGATCAAAAATGGAATTCAAGATATGAATCAAACAAACAGAGAATTCAACCAAAATAAAACAGTGTCAAAGTGTTTATATGCCATAATTAATTCTAAACACAGCTACAAAAATGTTGATTTTATTGACAATACAGAAAAAAAAAATTAAGTTAAGCTCGTGCCTCACGGAACTTCTAAATCTCTCTATATTAAAAAAAAAAAAACAGTAGTTGACTTTGCCGCCGCTGTTTGACAAATTTCTCTTTTCTCGATTTTTTAACACTTTACAACAAAGTTGAAAAGTGTTTATGACTTTGTTCATTCTGTCTGTCTGCCTGTCTGTCTGTCTGTCCGTTAGCACGATAACTGCCGTAAAAATGACTTAATCAAAATGAAATTTTAGTATGTTGTTCAGACGGTCTGTAGGACCTATGGAAATATAAATGAATGATATCACCCAATTAGTTTTGGATTGAACCCGGGTTGAAAAAATGAAATACATTGAGCCCTATGGGACCCAATTTTTCAAACATTTTTTAAGCGGATTTAAAATTCACAAATTGCTTCGAAAATTTTAGGTAATATTCAAATTGTTCCATAAAATATATAAAAGAAAATTCAGCGAAACATATTCAGCAGTTTTTTAAATAAAAATTAAAATAACAATAACACCTCTTATATAAAGCGATCACGTGACCATGATATGAAAAGATAACGTGACCCACTTCAAAATGATATATGGCATCCATCTTGTCTCAAAATCGTGATTTTTAAAGTTCTTTTTAATTCATATTGAGTGTTGTATCCGTCCTAAAACCGCTTTATTTCTGCTTAAATTCTGTGCATCTACATACTGAAACAACGCAATTACAGTATATTTGAGTTTAAATGCTCATCCAAATTTGATTATTTCTACAACGGAGCCTATTTTTCCCCTATGTAAAATGTAAACAGCAAAATATGTAGAATGAGTTGTATTAGAATTGCTGTATTTCTTTAACACAAAATCATTTAGTTCATGGAATCTGCATAGTTGATATGAATGAAATATTCATTGATTTTACAAAGAGAAGGACGATTTTTTTCGATGAAGTTTTACGCATAGAGTTAAATTACTGGTAGCTCCATGGTCTTAATTTTTAAATAAAATAAATTATTATAGTATTGTGATGAATGACATGAATGGGAAATTATTTATGAATGAAATGCTGCTTTTATAGAGAGAGCCAGGCGTGTTATTTCTTCTATGACGTCATTTGAATGAATTTCAGCTGTTTTCGATGAAGTTTTCAAATATAATAAGTTATCGTAGTATTATGATAATTCTAAAATTATTACCGAGTAATGTATCCCATTTTAGAGATGTTTAAACCAGGCAATTTATATTTCAATGCCGTCATTTGAATGAAGTTCATTTTTTTCGATGAAGGTTAAAATTTTCAAATATAATAAATTAATGTAGTATTGTGATAAGTTTTAAAATATTACCGAGGAATGTATTGCATTTTAGACATGTTTAAATAAAATTGCATTGAAGTTGGAAAGTGTTTCATAATGAATGCTTTAAGCATGGTTGATCTTTCTTGTTTATTTTGGAGTTTAAGAAATATTTAATGTCAAAATCAAAATATTTGTGCTACGAGTTCGCGTCCTGGATAGACTAACTAAAGCAAGACCACGAACTTTTGCAGGCAGGTATACCTACATGATTGAGTTTTTGCAGGACGGAACCCCATTTTTCAATTTCGATGTGGTTTTTGAGATATTTTACTTTCTATGCACTTTTGAAGTGAATTTTATTTTTTTGTATCTCGACACGTCTGGCGATTTCTGTGTCTCGTACCGTAAAAACCATAGCATACAAAAATATGAAATTGGGTTCATGTATAGAGAAATAATAGGGTAACACGACGAAATAAACCGTTTATAGATGTAAACTTTAGTTTGGCATGAAATAGCTCGCGAAGTCAGCTCAGGATCAAGAAATTCAGTTTTGGGATTCCCTGGGCTAAGAAAAATCCCTGCTTTTATCACCTGCGGAAAATAGGTGGGGATAGAAAAAGAGATATTTGGAAGCACAATTTTTAGGAGAGATAGGTATGAAGCGAGCCCTGTGAGCGCAGCGAGAAGAAGGCAAAGCCTCTTGAAGGGGGTTGGCGAACGAAGCTAGCAGAGCCCCCTAGATCTCTAAAAAAAAACTTAAAACACTAAATGGAATTTTTTTTAGAAATTTTATTTGCGTTATTATTAAATTCATTAAATAATATATTTTAATAAAAGAAAAAATCCTCAAATAATTCATTCGCCAATCGAATTTTCAAAAAGGGTTAAATTGTTCGCACACGTTGGAAGAAATCTATCTAATGATTTTTATGAATTTATCATCTCAATAGACATAAAATAAATGAATATCTTGTCTTACCTTCGGCCCAGATGATTTATGCTTTTCACTTTCTTAATATTTTCCGAATAATTCCCGGAAAAAAATCCCCCCAAACGGGAAAATTCCTTAACTTCTCGTTCCTTCTGATATGACTTTCGATGAAGTATGCGATAGGGATCAATATGGATTGCATCGATTAAGAAGCAGTAAAATAATAATCCGAAAGCATAGATATTTATTCCAAAACACTAAAACACTTAATGTTTTAGTGTTTTGGTAGACAAGACACCGAAGGTAAGACAAGATATTCATTTATTTTATGTCTATTGAGATGATAAATTCATAAAAATTCCGAATAATTCCCGGAAAAAAATCCCCCCAAACGGGAAAATTCCTTAACTTCTCGTTCCTTCTGATATGACTTTCGATGAAGTATGCGATAGGGATCAATATGGATTGCATCGATTAAGAAGCAGTAAAATAATAATCCGAAAGCATAGATATTTATTCCAAAACACTAAAACACTTAATGTTTTAGTGTTTTGGTAGACAAGACACCGAAGGTAAGACAAGATATTCATTTATTTTATGTCTATTGAGATGATAAATTCATAAAAATTCCGAATAATTCCCGGAAAAAAATCCCCCCAAACGGGAAAATTCCTTAACTTCTCGTTCCTTCTGATATGACTTTCGATGAAGTATGCGATAGGGATCAATATGGATTGCATCGATTAAGAAGCAGTAAAATAATAATCCGAAAGCATAGATATTTATTCCAAAACACTAAAACACTTAATGTTTTAGTGTTTTGGTAGACAAGACACCGAAGGTAAGACAAGATATTCATTTATTTTATGTCTATTGAGATGATAAATTCATAAAAATTCCGAATAATTCCCGGAAAAAAATCCCCCCAAACGGGAAAATTCCTTAACTTCTCGTTCCTTCTGATATGACTTTCGATGAAGTATGCGATAGGGATCAATATGGATTGCATCGATTAAGAAGCAGTAAAATAATAATCCGAAAGCATAGATATTTATTGGGCGAAGCATTTGTTCGATCAGATGCCTAAATATGTAGTGTCATTGTCATTTATTAACACTTTATAATATAGTTGAAAACTGTTTATGACTTTGTTCATTCTGTTTGTCTGTCTGTCCGTGCGCACGATAATTGCCATAAAAATGACTTTATCAAAATGAAATTTTAGTATGTTGTTCAGACGATCAGTGGGACCTATGGGAATATAAATTAATAATATTAGTTTCAGATTGGATCCGGGTTGAATAAATGAAATACATTGAACCCTATGGGATCTAATTTATCAAAAATTTTTTAAGCAAATTTAAAATTCACAAATTGCTTCGAAAGTTTTAGGAAATATTCAAGTTATCCCATAAAAAATATGAAAAAAATTTCAGCATAATATATTCGGTAGTATTTAAAATAAAAATTAAAATAATAATTACATCCATGTTATATGATGAGATCACGTGATACCTAAAATAAAATATGGCATCCATTTTGCGTCAGAATCATGATATTTAAATTTCTTTTAAATTTATATTTAGTGTTGTATTCGTCCTAAAATCGCTTTAATTTTGCTTAATTTCTGTGCATACATTCTGAAACAAAGTAATTACAATATATTTGTGTTTAAATGATCAATGCCATCCATCTTGTATCAAAATCGTGATTTTTAAAGTTCTTTTCAATTCATATTTAGTGTTGTATCTGTCCTAAAACCGCTTCACTTTTTATTTTTTCTGTGCATTTGTATACTGCGCCAACGCAATTACAATATTTTGGAGTTTAAATGATCATCAAACTTTGATTATTTCTACAACTACAATGAAGCCTGATTTTCATGTATGGACAATGTAAACAGATCAAGATGTAAGATGAGTTGTATACGAATTGCTGAATTTCTTTACCGTTAAATTATTTAGCTCTGGAGTGTGCAATATAGCTGATATGAATGAAACATTCATTGGTTTTCCATGAGAAGCAGACGATTCTATTGCTTTTTTGATGAAGTTTTTAGCACGGAGTTAGAAAGTGCTTTTATCTCCATGGTTTTAAGTTTAAAAATAAAATAAATTATTGTAGAATTGTGAAAATTTTAAAAATATCGTCGATGAATGAATGGAATGGAAATTTTTTTATGAATGAAATATTTACTGCCTTTATATAGAGGGTCAGGTGATATGTATTTCGATTACGTTATTTGAATAAAATTCATTTGCTTTCGCTGAAGTTTTCAAATATAATAAATTATTGTAGTATTGTGATAATTTTAAAAATATCCCGCTGAATGTGTCGCAATTTAGAGATGTTTAAATAAAATTGCATTTCAGTTGGAAAGCGTTTTATAATCAATGCTTTGTGCATGATTGATCTTTCTTGTTTAATTATCACTGAGCTACAATAATTTATTACACTTGAAAATTTAAAACTTCATCGAAAAAAAATGAACTTTATTCAATTGATGTCATTGAAATATATATCGCCTGGCTCTCTATGTAAAAGCAGTGAGTATGTCTTTCATATACTTTTATTCCAGACTCCATAGTTAAATAATTTTGCGTGAAGAAAAAGTTCAGCAATTCTTATACAACTCATTTTACAATCACTTGTTTACATTCTGCATCCATTAAAGTTCGGCTTCATTGTAGAAATAATCAAAGTTTGATGATCATTTAGCCTCAAAAATACTATAATTGCGTTGGCGCAGAATATAGATGCACAGAAAATGCACAAAAATAAAGCGGTTTTAGGAAGGATGCAACATTAAATATAAATTTAAAAGAATTTTAGAAATCACGATTTTTACTTCGGGGAAAAAATATGGATACCATATTTTATATTGAAGTGGGTCACCTGATCTCTTCATATTATATGGGTGCAATTATTATTTAAATTTTTATTTAAAAAACTACCGAATATATTTTGCTGAAATTTTACTTATGTATTTTATGGTATAATTTGAAAATTTCTTAAAATTTTCGAAGCAATTTGTGAATTTTATCTTCGCTTAAAAATGTTTGAAAAATTAGATCCCATAAGGTTCAATGCATTTTATTTTTTCAACCCGGGTTCAATACAAAACTAATTCGTGATATTATTCATTTACATTCCCATATGTCCCACAGACCGTCTCAATAAAATATTAAAATTTCATTTTGATAAAGTCATTTTGACGGCAGTTATCGTATGAACAAACAGACAAAATGACCAAAGTAATAAACACTTTTTAACTATGTTGTAAAGTGTTTAAAAGAAAAGTTAAACAATAGTAACGGCTATTACTGCTCGCTGTTATTGCCAGATCTTCAACTGAATTTTTGGTTATTCAGTCATGAAGATATTCAATAATAGTTAATAAATTTAGCTTTAATGAATGAAGTGCTTATTAATAAACATGCATGAAAGTACTCAATAACAATCTATCCTCCTTACAAAATGTTACCAGTCGGTAATTGGGTATGAGCACGAGGTATGCTTAATTTTGCGATGACAATATAATAACAAGAAAGATCAATCATGCATAAAGCATTGATAATGAAACGTTTTCCAACTCATGCAATTTTATTTAAACATCTCTAAAATGCGATACATTCAGAGCTGACATATTTTAAATTATCACAGAACTCCAATTATTTATTTATATTTGAAAACTTAAAACTTCATCTAAAAAAATAAACTTTATTGAAATGACCTCATCGAAATATAAATCTTCGGGCTCTCTAAATAAAAGACGTATTTCATTCATCCACTTTTATTCCAGACTCCAGAGTTAAATAATTTTGAGTGAAAAAATTTCAGCAATTCTTATACAATTCATCTTACAATCATTTGTTTACATTCTTCATCCATTAAAATTTGGCTTCGTTGTAGAAATAATCAAGGTTTGATGACTAAACTTTTTACTAACAACTAAACATTTAAACTAAAAAATATTGTAATTGCGTTGGCACAGAATATACATTCACAGAAAATACGCAAAAATAAAGCGGTTTTGAGACAGATCCAATACAAAATATAAATTTAAAAGAACTTTAAAAATCAGGATTTTACACGGGTATACAGGATAGATTCCATATTTTATTTCGAAGTGGGTCATGTGATCTCTTCATATTATATGGGTGTAATTACTATTTTAATTTTTATTTAAAGAACTACCGAACATATTTTGCTGGAATTTTTTTATATATATTTTATGGCATAATTTGAATATTTCCTAAAATTTTCGAAGCAATTTTTGAATTTAAATTCCGCTTAAAAAATGTTTGAAAAATTAGGTCCCATAGGGTTAAATATATTTCAGTTTTTCAACCCGGGTTCAATCCAAAACTAATTGGGTGATATTATTCATTTACATTCCCATATGTCCCACAGACCGTCTCAATAACATACAAAATTTTCATTTTGATAAAGTCTTTTTTACGGCAGTTATCGTGCGAACGGACAGACAGACAGAATGATTAACTGATATTCTGATATGGGCAGTACTTGGAGTTTTCCTATATAATGGTGTACTTCATTTTTTACAGAGAAATAATTGCGTACAAGATCCACATCACAGTATTTAAATAACACCCCTTTAATTGAAATTGTGAGCTCTTGGCAATTTATTAGTAGAAGAAAAGGTGGTAATATAGACCTCCACTTTGTTTTTTGTAAAGTGCGCCTACATTTTAAGCTAATTTCACTTGATTTGGAAATGGTTGGTCGCATATGCTAATCAGCGATAGCCGCCAATAGGAGGAATAATTTTTAGAAATTTTACAGTTATCTACATAATGCAATTACCAAGAACAGTCAAATCACCTGTTTTTTAACACTTTACAACAAAGTTGAAAAGTGTTTATGACTTTGTTCATTCTGTCTGTCTGTCTGTCTGTCTGTCCGTTAGCACGATAACTGCCGTAAAAATGACTTAATCAAAATGAAATTTTAGTATGTTGTTCAGACGGTCTATAGGACCTATGGGAATATAAATGAATAATATCACCCAATTAGTTTTGGATTGAACCCGGGTTGAAAAAATGGAATACATTGAGCCCTACGGGACCTAATTTTTCAAGCATTTTTTAAGCGGATTTAAAATTCGCAAATTGCTTCGAAAATTTTAGGCAATATTCAAATTGTTCCATAAAATATATAAAAAAAAATTCAGCGAAATATATTCAGTAGTTTTTTAAATAAAAATTAAAATAATAATAACACCTCTTATATGAAGCGATCACGTGTCCACGATATGAAACGATCACATGACCCACTTCAAAATGATATATGGCATCCATCTTGTCTCAAAATCGTGATTTTTAAAGTTCTTTTTAATTCATATTGAGTGTTGTATCCATCCTAAAACTACTTTATTTTTGCCTAAATTCTGTGCATCTACATACTTTAACAACGCAATGACAATATATTTCAGTTTAAATGCTCATACAAATTTGATTATTTCTACTATTAAGCCTATTTTTCACCTATGTAAAATGTAAACAGTAAAATATGTAGAATGAGTTGTATTAGAATCGCTGTAATTCTTTAACACAAAATCATTTAGTCCATGGAGTCTGCATGGCTGATATGAATGAAATATTCATTGATTTTAGAAAGAGAAGGACGATAATTTTCGATGAAGTTTTACGCATAGAGTTTTACTTACTTGTAGCTCCATGGTCTTAATTTCTAAATAATATAAATTATTATAGTATTGTGATGAATGACATGAATGGGGGAATTATTTATGAATGAAATGTTGCTTTTATAGAGAGAGCCAGGCGTGTTATTTTTTTATGACGTCATTTGAATGAATTTCAGTTGTTTTCGATAAAGTTTTCAAATATAATAAATTATCGTAGTATTATGATAATTCTAAAATTATTACCGAGGAATGTATCACATTTTAGAGATGTTTAAACCAGGCAATTTATATTTTAATGCCGTCATTTGAATAAAGTTAATTTTTTTCGATGAAGGTTTAAGGTTTCAAATATAATAAATTAATGTAGTATTGTGATAAGTTTTAAAATATTACCGAGGAATGTATTGCATTTTAGACATGTTTAAATAAAATTGCATTGAAGTTGGAAAGTGTTTCATAATAAATGCTTTAAGCATGATTGATCTTTCTTGTTTAAAGTGCGGGTGTTATGGACCCCCATGAAATAGTCACAGTTTATTCGTCAAAACTGAACTTTATTGCTGAAAAAACCTAAATTATTAACAAAAGTGGCAAATATAAATTTCTTTCTCGACTCCAACACATTCACTGTGTGCCCATAATTCACACATCACACACATGACCCATAGTTCTCCATGACAGTTATCAGTAAAAGCTGAGTCACAGAAGAGACAGTTGGCATTTTGCACACCAGGTTGGTCCCCCCCACTTGGAGATCGAACCGGAGTGGTCAGGATGGAATGATTGGTCAGGATCCATATTACCAGCAACACCACGTTGAAAATATCACATCACTACTCCCAAACCTAACCAAAATGTTGAAGTCTGGTTTCGATATGTTATCGTCTAACTAGTGTAGTTCAAGGCATTACATCGAAATCTGCGCATTGTGCAACATAAATACCCATAAAACTTGTATATCACTTACTCTGCTAAACGTTGGCGAATGGGATTAAACTATTAACGCTTACAACACAAATGTCCCTTCAATAATGCACGGTAATGGTGATCTCTTATCACAGGGGGAAGGGGGGGGGGGGTTGATTAGAGTTGATTTTCCATTTCGCCACCAGAGTGAGCCTCGTTTCGGATGAGGAACCGAGGAGATCCATAACATCTGCAGGTTCCATATTAACACCCTTCCCTCTACAAACTTGGCTTTTTTATATTCATACGCAAAATCCTCATAAAAATACAATTGATATTTAATTAATAGCCCGTTTAATAAATGACTATTGAGGAATTCTTGGGAGTCAAACTACAAAACTATTATAGAATGTGTCTTATTTCGTTAACGGAATGAGCTAGATCCATGGTAATGATGTAAATGGGAATGATGAATGTGCTCTTTGCGTATCGTATGGTGATCAAGGCGTATGGTGTTTGGCGAATGAAACAAGCAGCATTTAAAAAACAATGTATGAAACAATGTTCCTTGAAATATATATATTTAATAATAATGCATATGGAAAGTAAGCATATTTGATGATACTAACTTTCATAATTTTATGCAATTATTTTGATAAATTTACTTGAAAAACCTATAATATTTTAAGAACTGTGTATGGTATTAATTGCAAAAAAAAATCTGATGTGGGCAGCGCATGTCTTTCCTTATATAATGCAATGAATTTACTACTTTTGCAGTAAAAGAAAATAGGTTATTATTATAGTGGATACATCTATTCTTTCCAAGATATTGATATTTCGTCAATGAGTTGTCAATTTCATGGTTTTAGTGTAGTTTTTATCCATTTCAAGAGATTTTCGTTGATTTGGCAACATTTAAAAAGTCGCCAAGTTGGCGGCATTTTACCAAAATCGTCGCCAAAATCTCGCCAAGCGTTATGGATGGAGAAATAAGTTATTCTTATAGCAGATTGCAGTTCAAATAAAAAAGTATTACTCAAAGTATCATTTTTCGTGAATAGAACGAACTAGATCCACGAGAATGACGTCACCAAATTTATCGCATGGTATTACATATGAAAAGTGAACATGTTTCTCAATAGGAAATATTTTTTTTTTCAATTTTTAACACTTTACAACAAAGTTGAAAAGTGTTTATGACTTTGTTCATTCTGTCTGTCTGTCTGTCTGTCTGTCTGTCTGTCTGTCCGTTAGCACGATAACTGCCGTAAAAATGACTTTATCAAAATGAAATTTTAGTATGTTGTTCAGACGGTCTATAGGACCTATGGGAATATAAATAAATAATATCACCCAATTAGTTTTTTATTGAACCCGGGTTGAAAAAATGAAATACATTGAACCCTATGGGACCTAATTTTTCAAACATTTTTTAAGTAAATTTAAAATTCACGAATTGCTTCGAAATTTTTAGAAAATATTCACATTTTCCCATAGAATATATATAAAAAAATTCAGTATAATATGTTAAGTAGTTTTTTAATTAAAAATTATTTTAATATAGGAAAAAAACAAATTCAATTAAATTCTGACTTTGGGATAACTTCCAGAAAGAAAAGAGAGATATATTATATAATAAATATCTTTCCATTTGTTTAAACGTTTTGCATATGGGAGGGGCTTCACATTTAAAAATAAATTTGGTAGATAACAATTTTTCATTTTTTTTAAAATTTTATATAACTCTTCATGATAAATTTATTTGATGGCATTTTCAATGCACTTTCCTACGTCCTAGACAGTTAAAATTTGGTACACAGCTTAAATTTGTTGAACATTTTATTCGACAAAAATTTTATGGATCTTTAAATATAGATCATATATTTTTTTCGAAATGGCCTGAAAATATTCCCCGTTCACTTCTATAAATCATTGTTGTAATATTGTTAAAAATTCTGATGTGGACAGCACATGTCTTTCCCTGCAGACTCATATTCGTTCTCTTTATTCAATAATAATTTGAGTTTATCTGCACAAAATAACAACCATAAGTATTTTAAATGACATTGAATTTACACGTTAAACTTAGATTTGGTTCTTATTTGATAGCTGGACTTATTGTGAAAGGTGGCGTAGCGAAAACGCGAAAAAACTAGAATATCTCAACGGCTAGTCCTAGAGTAATGGGGTTAGTCTTATTATTTTTTTTGTCAAAAATCACGTACAAAATAGGAATTTAATTGATATAATTGAGCACACGTAGTCTTTTATTTTTATATATAACGATTTTTGCGGGCCATTTCGCAAAAATAGCCCGTTCCTTTTTCCCGAATCCTACTAGAATGACCTACAAATGATTTATATACAAAATTTTGTTAAATTTGGTATATAAATCACTTGTAGGTTATTGAAATATTATACACCAAATTTTGTTAAATTTGTTCCATTAGTTTTTAGCTAGAGTGTATAAAGGGAATTTCTGCCGGCCATTTCGCAAAGAAGGCAGATTCTTTTATTACTAATCCTACTATAATCTATCGACATCAGGATTTTCCTCAAAAAACATACCTACCAAATTGTATGAAATTCGGTCCATTAGTTTTTCAATTAGAGTGGATGTAATATCCACACAGAAACATACACACATACACCCTTACACACACAGACGTCTTCCTAAAAATAGATTTTTCGTGTTCTAGAAGTCCCAAAACGTGTAGATCCTTTGAAAATTCGTGTTCCGATCTTCGGCACGATTCCAATACTTTGAGTACATACACATACACACATATATTATCTGTGTATTATCTGTGTATCTAAATTCCATGACTATGCAATTACAATAGTTGTGATTTTAAATGATCCCTAAACTTTTATTATTTCTTCAACGAAGCCTAATTTTAACATATGCGGAATGCAAATATCTCAAGCGATTGTAAGATGAATTACATAAGAATGGCTGAATTTTTTTCACACAAAATTATTTAGCTCTGGAGTCTGGAATACAAGTTATATGAATGAAATATTCATTGATTTTGCATAAAGAATCAGATGATTTATATTTCGATACAGTTTTAAATATTTAAGTATAATAAATTACTGTAGTACTGTGATAATGTAAAAGATATCACCACTGAATGTATTACATTTTAGAAATTTTTAAATGAAATTACATTTCAGTTGGAAAGTGTTTCATAATCAATGCTTATGCATGATTAATCTTTCTTGTTTCAATTTATGGGATATTTTGATAAATTTATTTGAAAAATGTGCAATATCTCGAGAACAGTTCATGCTAGCGTTCTAAAGTTTATACCAATCGCTTTCTAAGGAAAAATTACATAAGAAATGTCTATTTGCGTAACTTTATTAAATTTTTTGGTTTTTTGATGAATTTTTCAAAATTTCACTCGAAAGTTTAGGGGGATTCTGAACATTGGATTGTATTTAAAAACAATAGGCTTCCAGTATTCACGGATTATAATTTTTGTGCCAAATATCATTTGAATCGCTCCATTTGTTCGTGAGATATCGTCTCCACAGACTCAATGACACACACACACACAGACATCATCTCAAAAATTTTCGATTCGTGATCAGGGATGCTTGAAACGTGCTCTCCCGTCGAAAACTCGAATTCGAATTTTCGACTCCATCACAATACTTTCTTTATACATTATGTATATAAGGAAAGTAATAATTTACCGGGCCGCGATCTCATAAAGGTTAAGAACCACTGGCTTGGAAGGTCATGGCTATATCGGTTGACGTTCTCGAATGCTATTTGCTACATTGGGAACGCCCCCATAAGCAGTTTCTGCTTCTAGTCTAGGAAAGTAAAAAAATACGTTTGAAAAAATTATTTTTGTATCATAATTGAAGGTCCTGATTTTTGAATGATTTTTCAAAAATTCATTCAAGAATTGGGATGGGGAGGGGGGAGGTGTTTTTTGAACATTCGAGTTTAAAATGAGTAGGATCATTAAATGGAATCAATAGGGTATTACAACAATCACGGATTGTAAATAAACGTACCAAATTATTTTTTAAATAGCTGCATTTATTCAGGTGTTATCTCCCGAAGACGCACACATTAACATACAAACCAGACATCACCCCAAAAACGTTCGATTTGAGTTCAGGGGAGCTTGAAACAACGTGCTATTCTTTTGAAAAGTCCATTGCGAATTTTTGACTTCGTCACAATTCCGTCTCTACACAGCAAACTATGTAGAGAAAGTACTAAAAAGACTTCTTTATGAACCAAAAATATTTTTATGATATATTATATATAAAATATGATTTCGTTTAATTAATGAGCTTATGTAAACTGCAATATTTAATCAAGAAAGCTGCTTAAATAATGATGCAGTAGATTGAAATAAACATTTTATCTATCTCAAGTATACTTAGTATTTATCGTTTTAACACTTTACACAAAGTTGAAAAGTGTTTATGACTTTGTTCATTCTGTCTGTCTATCCGTTCGTACGATAGCTGCAGTAAAAATATCTTTATCAAAATTAAATTTTAGTATGTTGTTTAGACGGTCTGGACGGTCTGTGGGAAATATGGGAATAAAATTGACTACACCCAATTAGTTTTGGATTGAACCCGGGTTGAAGAAATGGAATACATTGAACCCTATGGGTCCTAAATTTTCAAACATTTTTTAAGTAAATTTAAAATTCACAAATTACTTGTTGTTGTTGTCGTGTCCCTAACATTACATTTAAGGAAGAATGTGTGCACTGCTTCTGTTTAGTCTAATGACCCGGGGCACCCGAAGGTAGAAATCTGACTTCTGCCCCAAATAAGACATTACAACATCCATGCCCGGGACTCGAACCCGCAATCTGGCAGCCGAGCCATCACGAGGAAACGCCTGCCTCTTTGACCGCTCGGCCACCACATCGGCTCACAAATTACTTCGAAAGTTTTAGGAAATATTCAAACTATCCCATAAAAAATATGAAAAAAATTTCAGTAAAATGTATTCTGTAGATTTTAAAATAAAAATTAAAATAACAATTACACTCATATTATATGAATAAAAAATATGGCTTCAAAATATAATATGGCATCCATCTTGTGCCAAAATTGTAATTTTTAATTTATATTTAGTGTTGTATCCGTCCTAAAACCGCTTTACTTTTGCTTAATTTCTGTGCATCCATATTCTGAAACAAAGCAATTACAATATATTTGAGTTTCAGTGATCATCAAACTTGATTATTTCTACAACGACACCTAATTTTCACTTATGGAGAAAGTTAAATACTTCAAGCTGTAAGATGAGTTGTATAAGAATTGTTGAATCTTTTAACGCAAAATTATTTAGTTCTGGAGTCTGGAATATAGGTGATATGAATTAAATATTCATAGATTTTACATAGAGAAGTAGACGATTTTATAGCATTGCTTTTTTCGATGAAGTTTTAAGCAAGGAGTTAGAAAGTACTTTTACTTCCATAGTTTTCAGTTTTTAAGTAAAATAAATTATTGTAGTACTGTAATAATATTGTAGTACTGTGATAATTGTAGCTGATATGAATGAAACATTCACTGATTTTACATAGAGAAGCATACGATTTTATAGCAGACTTTTTCGATGAAGTTTTAAACATGGAGTTAAAGTACTTTTACCTCCATGGTTTTAAGTAAAATAAATTATTGTAGTATGGTGATGAATGAAAGGAATGGAATAAAAGTGTAAGAATGAAATATTTACTGATTTGTATAGAGAGCTAGGCGATTTATATTTAATCGATGGCATTTGAATAATGTTCATTTTTTTCGATGAAGTTTTAAGTTTTCAAATATAATAAATTTTTGTAGTATTGTGATAAGTTTAAAAATATCACTACTGAATGTATTTCATTTTAGAGATGTTTAAAAAAATGCATTGCAAATGGAAAGTGTTTCATAATCAATGCTTTATGCATGATTGATATTTGTTGTTATGTATGTATTAAGTATAATTTCTTTTAATTTTACTCAATTAATGAAGAAGTCTATCTGTGTATGCGATTTGTAGCCCGAAATCTTAGCGTTATACGTCAATGACATTTGGCACACGGGTATTTCAGGACTCCAATTGGTACACCTCGGTATTATATTTTTTAACACTTCACAACGTAGTTGAAAAGTATTTATGACTATTTTGTCTGCCCGTTCGCACGATAACTGTTGTAAACATAACTTTATCAAAATGAAATTTTAGTATGTTGTTGAGACGGTCTGTGGGACATATGGGAATGTATAAGGCTTCTTCTGGTGATGAGGTTGGGACAACACTCACTCGCCATTTAAGACTTCACAAAACATCACAACATTTAATAATACATAAAAATTACATATATTTTACAAAAGATAGCTAGGATTACCTACATATTACAAACACGTTGGCTAATTGCTTTTTATCGCCATCTCGAACTTCGCTTCGAATGTTTTTGTAAATAAAACGAATATCATTAAGTCAGTTTGAGTGCTGCCATCTACTGTCCTTTAGGCAAAACAGAATGTCTCTCACAATCTCCCCCTCTGGTTCCGACGTCTAGGCAGCCGTCTCTGTGAGGAACCAGGACTTGAAGTTTTTCGTGGGCGGCCACGTTTACTTAAAGGATTCATGGGTTGCACACTTGGGAATAGGTTTGGATGGGGATCGCTGTGCAAGTATAACATAAGGTCCATCCCGTCGCGGCATGAACTTTGAGCTTCTTCCTTTGGCTGCATTACTAACAAGGTGTAAAGTTACTTACACTCGATCTCCTGGCATAAATTGTTGAGAAGGTCGTCGCCTTTGATCAGCATAATGTTTCCTCTTATCTTGCTGCTGCTCCACAACTTCTTCGATCTGTACGGTGAATTTGGCGAACTTTTTAAGATAAGGAGTAATTTCCGGAACGAGGTTATCGTTTTCAATTACACTACGAATATCATTGGTTACGTCCTCTGTAGTGCGAGGTTCTCTGCCAAAATGTAGGAAAGCTGCTGTTTGTCCAGTGGTCTGGCACTTGCGGTATTTAGAGCAAAATGGATTGCGGGTAGCTTTTCAGACCTAGAATGATGTTCATCGTGAACCAAAATTGCAACTCGTGGTTTTAGATAACGGTTCTTTCTCTTTACTGGATGTGCTTGTGGGTGATAAATAGGAATTAATGATTGTTTAATGTTTAGCAGGCAACAAAGTTGTTGCATCACAGCTAAAACGAACTGAGTTTCATTGTCACTGATGATCCGACGAGGAATGCCATACCTCATCAAGACTTCTTCTAGCAGCATTATTGCACATTCTTTCGCAGTGGCATTGGGCAATGGGAACAATTTCACCCACTTAGTAGCGATATCTTCTATTATCAAAATACACCTTTTTCAATCCTTACTCTCTGGTAAGGGTCCAAAAAGGTCTATTGACAGGGTCTCAACATGTTGAAAAGGAACTGGAGTCTGTAACAATCCTGCCGGTTTCTGATTAGAAGGTTTATATCTGTTGCAATCTATGCAGTTTTTCACACAGTCGCAGATGAATTTTCTCATCCCTGTCCAATAACAGCGTTTCGCTATACGGTCAAAAGTTCCTTCAGCACCATAGTGTCCAGCAATTGGAGCATCATGATGTTCTTTCAGAATCAAGTTTCTTTCATGGGCTGGAACTATTAATTGAGCTTCTTCGCTTTCGGAATCCGGAAGATAACGCTAGAGGACACCCCGATTCATGAGGTAGCCTCGTTCTGTCCAGTTTGCATAGTTAACGTCTTTGTGAATGCTTTCAAAACAGCGAATGATCTTTACTACTTCCTCATCTTTCAATTGCTCTTCACGTATCTCGTTAGGTGTTCTGGAGGGAACATCGAAAGATACAGTACAGACTTTGCATGAAGGGATATTGTTCGCAAATAGGTCCTGACAACATATTAGCAACAACGTTGCACTTTCCAGGAATGTATTCCATGTTCATATTGAAAGACTACAATTGCAATGGCCATTTGGCTAATCTTCCGGATGGAGACTTAAGCTTTATGAGCCATTTAAGAGGTTGGTGGTCAGATGGCACTGTAACACTAGCTCCCTTTATGTATCCTCGAAACTGATTTAATGGCCTTATAATAGCCAGTGCTTCACGTTACGTGATGGAATAATTTCTCTCAGCAGAACTAAGTAGTCTATTTGCATATTCAATAGGATGTTCATCCGATCCTTGGCTTTGAAGAAGGACAGCTCTCAAAGCATAACTACTTGCATCTGTTCTAATCACAAAAGGTTTGGTGAAATCAGCTTTCTTCAGAATAGGCGAGAACAAGAGGCATTGTTTTAGGGAGTTGAAAACTCTCTGTTCACTTTCAGACCAACTCGAGGGAGTTTCCTTTTTCGTTAGATTGCCCAGAGGTCGAGAAATTTAAGAAAAGTTCGGTATAAACTTTCTATACCAGGAACATGTCTGCAAGAAAGATAGTAGTTGCTTCACATTTTTAGGGGAAGAAATTTCCAAAATGGAAGATACCTTTTCAGGATTCACCTCTATTCCACGAGGTGTAATCCAGAGTCCAAAATATTTAACTCGAGAACAAGAAAAGTTGCATTTCTCTCGGTTTGCACGAAGTTTGCATTTGATTAGTCTGTCGAAAACCATTTCAAGATCTTTAAAATGTTGTTCAAAAGATGATGACAAGATTATGAGGTCATCCAGATAGGCAAGAGCTGGAAAGCCTCTACAAAACGTGTCCATTAGTCTCTGAAATGTAGTAGGGGCATTTCGAAGACCAAACTGTATTCTTAAGAATCTATAGGTCCAAAACGAGCAGATGAATGCTGTTTTATCTCGATCAGCTGGATTGATATTTACTTAGTGGTAACCAGATTTCAGATCAATGGTTGACATAAAAGAGGTATGTTTAGCATCTTGCATTAAATCGTCCATCCTTGGAAGTGGGTAAGTGTCAGGAACAGCCACTTCATTAAGTTGTCGGTAGTCTAAGCACAGTCGAACTTTACCATCTAGTTTTGGGATCAAAACTACAGGTGCTCCATAGGGCGATTTACATTTTTCAATAATGTTCTTTTCGAGAAGATCATCAATTTCTTTTTTGAGTAGCTTCTTCCGAGCAGGTGACATTCTGTAAGCAGGTACAGAAATGGGAGCGTGATTACTTGTAGTAATATGATGTTCGATGAGCGAGGTAGCTTCTCCCCTTGGTTTGAAGATACTATCATATTTTTCTAGTAGACTGTTTAGCTGACTTCTCTGAGTAGTCGTCAGATTCTCTCCTTCACTTTTCCGCAATTGACAAACGTTAATCAGAACTTGTCTATCCTCGTTGGATTCTACATTGGGTTAGGTGCCCAATTCTTCTCCAAATGGATACTTGTGATTTGGGTTATCACAAAAATACCAGCATTTGTTTTTTACGTCAAGAATAATACCCGCAGATTTCAGAAAATCTGTTCCAAGAAGAGTTCGATTTCCAGTAACGTTGGGATGAAATCCGTCAACACTTTCTTTCCTTCAATTTCTGTCATTACGTGGGTAGTGTAGCAACCAACAAGAGACTGCTGACCATCTGCCAGACTTATTGTCAACTTCGTTTTTTGAAATGATAGTCCATGCTCTTTGAATACTTTAAACAGCTTTTCTTCCGCAATGGAATGTGAAGATCCCGTATCAGCGCACACTCTACCGCTTCTTCCACAAAATGTTATGTCTAGCAGGGTAACTTGATGACTCTTAGTGAATGCTGAAAATGCTTCTATGCTATTTGAGGAAACTTCCTTTCTGATTGGGGAACAATCAGGACATTTAGCTTTAATGAAATCAGGTCTTCCGCATCCATAACATCTTAATGAAGGTCTTTCTTCTCGAATATACTTGAATTTTTCTCCTCTGTTGAAAGGTACAGTTTTCTTAACGGGGTCAAAATTTCCGGTTGTGTGTGTTTCTTTTGATTTGGCTATCTTTTTCTGTCCATTAGGCAAGGAATTTCTTAAGTTTTCGTATGCGTCCAATTTATCAGCTGTATCTGAGGGAGAAATTACCTGTTCCCACTTATCCAAGTAATGTTCATTGCATTTCGGAGTGCAGCGTTTTTTCACTTGGTCAGAGATTATCAAATTTTGCAATTACTCAAAAGTGGAAATGTTCAATTCTGATATCCATCCTTCAAAAAAACTTCTGATTTCGAAATAGAAATCTTTTCATGTGCAATCAGTGCTTTTTCTATGTTGAGAAACTAACTTTCGAAACCTTTCTGCAGTCAATTTAAGTTGTTGTTAATGGATGCCACGGATGTGAGAATAATCCTTAAATTTTCTTCGGGCAATGAGTTTTGAAACATCGTTGGGCAGTGCTCCTATGAGATGAGTCACCCACAGGTCTTCGGTATTTTTAGGATCTCCATTTGACTTTCAAATAAGACTAACAACAAGCTCATATTATCTATTTCATGGTTGAAACGTGGCAAAATTTTCTTTAGGTCCACTTTTATATGAGAATTTTCCTGTTAAATAACAATGGATGCAGTTTCTTTCTGACTGGCCTTAGCTTTTCCATCTCAAATTCTATATTTTTCTTTTTCAATTTTTCTTTTTCCAGTTGTTCCCTTTCTCTTTCTCAGTTTTCTCTTACCCTCTGTTCGTCTTCCAGTCTTTCCGAAATAATACCTTCAAACATATTTCTTACAAAATCTTCATCCTCTTTGTACGTCTTGCTCTTTAGAATAATATCCGTAAGTTCAATGACTTTCAGACCACCATTTCCGTTTTCTCCTAACTCAGTTGCTAGCTGTTTTGGATCAACTTTTTTCCCTTTCGCTAAGAATGCCATCGTTATTTTTGTTATTCTTTTACAAATATGAATGTTCAATTCTATTAAATTCGAAAATTGTTCCAAATGATTTAAAATTAGATTGTTCTAAAAGTTCTAAATGAAGAGGTGGAAATCACTTTCACTTCAATAATTCAAAGAAATAGAATTTTCGCCCTTGACATGGCTCAAGAACAACATCAATATCAAATTCATATTTGTTTCAAATATTTCATAAATGCAACTTTAATTTACTTAAAATAAATAGTATGTATCAATTTTATCCAATAAAGTTTCAAAAATTCAACTTAGTATTCTATCATTACGATTTACGCACAACAGTACATTCAAAATAACATTAAAACGAAAGTACGAACGATTTCAAAATTCTTATAAGTCAGGATTGACAACATCAATTTATTCCATTTAAGGCTCCTCTTTCTGTTCAGCGGAACTCCGATCCGCGATAATCTTCTCCCTAGATGTCACTTCTAAAAATGGCATGGTTGTAAGAATTTGGTCTTTAGCTCTTTTTTCAGAGTCCCTCCTCCTAATTGAGTTGCCCACTATCGAAATGACTTTCGTATGAAAAAGTACACCTCTCATTGCAGTCGAATTTCGGGATTCATTTTAGCCATAAATTCCGGTACTCTTCTTATTCCTGCTGAGTGACTGTCACAATACAAAGCACGCATGGGTGGGGTATTGGATCGAATGGGGCACTTCCATCTTCCAAAGAGAAAGAAAGATATTGCTCAGAGTTTTGAACTGCGCTTATCTGAAGTCATATCATACTGATGATTTCATTATTTTATTGGGAAATTTGCATAAATTTAAAAGTAAAGTTTAGTTGAAAGTTGGAGTCAGCAGCATAAATATTTTAACATTTATTAATAGCACCAAATTGACTTTAAAATTGGGAAAATGGATTTGAAAGGCAGTGTAAAATTCCAGTTTCTTTCCTTATATACATAGTATAATGTATAAGGAAAGTATTGTGACAGGGTCGAAAATTCGAATTCGAGGTTTTGACGGCAGAGCACGTTTCAAGCATCCCTGATCATGAATTGAACATTTTTGAGGTGATTCTGTGTGTGTGTGTGTCAGTGAGTCTGTGGAGACGATATTTCACGAACGAATGGAGCAATTCGAATGAAATTTGGTACAAAAATTACAATCCGTGAATACTGGAAGCCTATTGATTTTAAACTCAATCGAATGTTCAGAACCTTCTAAATTTTCGAGTGAAATTTTGAAAAAAATCATAAAATCAAACCTTTAACAAAGTTACGCAAATAGATATTTCTTATGTAATTTTTCCTTAGAAAACGATTGACATAAACTTTCGAACGCTAGCATGAACCGTTCTCGAGATATTGCACATTTTTCAAATGAATTTATCAAAAAATTCCATAAATAAAAAAAAATAATAATAACTGTAAAGAAACATGTTCACTTTTCATATGTAATATCATGCAATAAATTGGGTGACATCATTTTCGTGGATCTAACTTGTTCCATTCAGGACAAAATATACTTTGAGTAATACTTTTGTATTTGAACGCCAATAGTAATTTATCTGCTATAAGAATAAGTTATTTTTCCGTCCATAACGTTTGGCGAGATTTTGACGACGAATTTTCAGACTTTTTAATGTTGCCAAATTAACGAAAATCTGGCCAAATGGATAAAAATGACGCTAAATCAATGAAAATGACGACTCATTGACGAAAATTCAATATTTTGGAAATAATATAAGTATCTACTATACAAATAACCTATTTTTACTTTCCTTATATACATAATGTATAAGGAAAGTATTGTGACGGAGTCGAAATTCGAATTCGAGTTTTCGACGGGAGAGCACGTTTCAAGCATCCCTGATCACGAATCAAACATTTTTGAAGTGATGTCTGTGTGTGTGTGTGTGTGTGTGTGTGTGTGTGTGTGTGTCAATGAGTCTGTGGCGACAATAACTGACGAACGAATGGACCGATTCGAACGAAATTTGGTACAAAAATCACTATCTGTAAACACTGGAAGCCTATTGTTTTTAAACGTAATCGAATGTTCAGAACCCCCCTAAATTTTCGAGTGAAATTTTGAAAAAATCGTCAAAAAATCAAAACCGCTAATAACGTTACGCAAGTAGACATTTCTTATGTAATTTTTCATTAGAAAACGATTAACTTAAATCTTAGAACGCTAATATGAACCGTTTTTGAAATATTGCACATTTTTCAAAAAAATTATCCAAAAGTCATATAAAATAAAAAAAATGTATTTCCTATTGAGAAACATGTTCACTTTTCATATGTAATACCATGCGATAAATTGGGTGACATCATTCTCGTGGATCTAGCTCGTTCCATTCATGAGAAAATATACTTCCAGTAATACTTTTGTATTTGAACGCCAATAGTTATCTGCTATAAGAATAACTTATTTCTCCGTCAGTAAAGCTTGGAGAGATTTTGGCGACGAATTTGGCGGAATGTCGCCAACTTGGCGACTTTTTGAAATGTTGTCAAATAAACGAAAATCTCACCAAATGGATTAAAATGACGCTATATCAATGAAAATGACGACTAATTGTCGAAAATTCAATATCTTGGAAAGAATATAAGTATCTACTACAAGAAAAACCTATTTTTTTTACTGTAAAAATTGTAAATTCATTGCATGATATAAGGAAAGTCATGTGTTGCCCACATCAAATTTTTTTTAACCGTAAAAGTAGTAAATTTATTGCATTATATAAGGAAAGTCATGTGTTGCCCACATCAGATTTTTTACTGAACTGTGATTGCATACCTCGTTCTACAAGAAAGAAGAAATCTTCCTCTTCAAAATACCAGAGAAATATTTTATCCCCATCGGCTTTAACATCTTTGGCAATTAGTGTTTACCTAAAACAGTAGTAATTGCAATATATATAGAGATTGTCAAAGTTGGCGTATTTCAAAAAGTGTAGGGTATTAATTTAGAGTTTAAGCCACTGAAGGGGTGGGGAGTCTTCCAGACTCATTGATCTGCATTGACAGTGCAAAGTTCTACCATATGCAACGCTCATATCTCATCCTGAACTAGTTCAGAGTAGCTGGCAGAAACTCATTACAGAAACACAGAACTGCAACCAACAAGTGGCCAGTTTTAGAAACTTATTAATCCAAACAGAATGACTTATTCATACCCACGTGCAATATTTTCATCAAAATGCAATTGACATTTAATTAATATTCCGTGAAATAAAAGATTATTGGCGAATTCTACAGGATTTAATTACAACGCTATTATAAAAATATCTTCCCTCGTAAATGTCATAAACTAAATCCACCAGAAAGATATTGAGAGTATTTATTATTGAGAGTTATTTATTATACTTGAAAACTTCAAACTTCATCGAAAAAGGCAATGCTAGTTACACAAAATGAACTTTATTCACATGACGTCATCGAAATATAAATCGTCTGCCTCTCTATGTAAAATCAATGAATATTTAATGCCTATCACTTATATTCCAGACTCCAGAGCTAAATAAATTTTCATGAACAAAATCCAACAATTCTTATACAACTCACTTTGAAATCGCTTGATTCTTTTTCATTTGCTATACTATAGCGTCAAAATTAGGCTTCGTGGTACGACTAATCAAAGCTTTGTAATCATTTAAATTCAAAAGTATTGTAATTGCACACACACACACACACACAAAGACGGTTTTATGATGGATGCAACACTAAATATAAATTTTAATTACCTTTAAACATTTTCGGTAACAGCGGAAAATGGAAGTCATATTTATTTTGCAATGATTTACGTGATCTTTTCATATATCATGGGTGTAACTATTATTTCAAATTTTGTTTTAAAAACTACCCAATATATTTTGTTGAAATTTTTTTCACGTATTTTATGTGATAATTTGAATATTTTCTAAAAATTCCAAAGCAATTTGTGAATTTTAACTCTGCTTAAAAATGTTTGAAAAATAAAATCCCTTGGGGTTCAATGTATTTCATTTTTTCAACTCGGTATCCTAAACTAATTGGGTGATATTATTTTTAATTACCAGACATCCCATACATAGACCGTATCAACAACTAAATATTAAAAACTACTAAAATTTCATTTCGATAAAGTCATTTTTATGGCAGTTATAGTGTGAACAGACAGGCAGAATGACCAAAGTCATAAACATTTTTTAACTATCTTGGAAAGTGTTTATAAAAGTGCTACAATTGAATGCGTTGTTTGCAAATGCATCAGCACACTACTATAGCAAATGCATCAGCACACTACTAACCAATATATATATATTTATTTATAATTTAATATTCAGTTACATTTTTAGATTAAAAAAGGATTTCTTGTTTTCTATACAAAACTATCTTTTAGCTGACACAGCCGTTTGACAGATTTTGTATTCCTCTAATTTCTCTTTACGCGGACTCATGTAGAGCCCCTACTATATTTAAAAAATCAGAGTGGGAGAATGTCTGGGAAAAAGGAAAGGGAAAGACAAATATTTCTCTCAGAAATGAAAACAGATTTGCATCGGCAGCATAAGCACATGAACTGAAATAAGCTAGAATTCTGTCCAAATCTTGGAATCTTTTACCAATTCTAGGAAAAAGTGTATTGTCACAGTCCCTCTGGAACCACAAAAGCAAAGAGATGTTGCACCCCGAAGTGGGGCTGTCCTTTTCTTGATAAATAGCTGTCAAACAATCACTTTCGCCCCCTAGTTGTTGACTGCATATAAAGAGCTATTGCTGACCGACAGAGATTGTATGACCCACAAGAACGCAACTTACATGGTTTCCGTAAACTTATCTTCATTCTGTTTCACATATCTGTCCTTAAAATAGTTTATGGATTATTTTAAATCGATCTTATAATGATAAAATTATAATATTTGTTGATATCAATAGAAAAATGTATTACTATTTTATTTAATTAAGCAAAATATTCAAATTTTCTTTCAAATTTGCTACAGAAGCCCCCTAATGGAAACTGCCTTTGGGATGTTAACTTTTAAATTCATTTTTGAAACTAAATTTAAATGTTTAAAAAAATCGTAATTCAAATGAAATATATGCGCTTATCCTTTAAAATCGCGAAAACAGTTAACATTTACGGACAAAATTCACAAATTGACGGAGAAATCTTCTAATCAAATTTCCCCATTGGTTAACATGGAGACAGCTCATTAAGTGTCAGTGAGGTATGAGTCCTCTTAATGAGTTCCCTAAAGGTACTTATTTAACTTTCACTTGCTCGAGATGAAGACAGAACTTTCTAAACTTTACCGAGTATTCGAAGGGTCCCGCGTTGGGTGCCAATTCTTTATAAGGCTTCTTCTGGTGATGAGGAGGGGACAACACTCACTCGCCATTTAAGACTTCACAAAACATCACAAGATTGAATAATACATAAAAATTACACATATTTCAAAAAGCATAGCTAGGATTAACTACATATTACAAACACGTTAGCTACGTGCTTTTTATCGCCATCTCGAACTCCATGTATTTATAAACAAAACGAATGTTCTTAAGTCAGATTGAGTGCTGCCACCTACTATCCTTTTGGGAAAACAGAATGTCTCTTACAAATGTAAATTAATAATATCGCCTAATTAGTTTTGGATTGAACCCGGGTTGAAAAGTGAAATACATTGAAACCTATGGCACCTAATTTTTCAAACATTATTTAAGCGAAGTTAAAATTCGCAAAATGCTTTGAAAAATTTAGGAAATATTCAAATTATCCCATAAAGTATATAAAAAAATTTGAGCAAAATAATGTGCGTAGTTTTTTAAAATAAAAATTAAAACAATAATTACACCCATATTATATGAAGAGATCACGTAACCCACTTCAAAATAAAATATGACTTCCATCTTTTTTTCCTTGTGTGAAAATCGTGATTTTTGAAGTTCTTTTAAATTTATATTTAGTGTCACATCCGTCCTAAAACTGCTTTATTTTTGCGTATTTTCTATGCATCTATATTCTGCGCCAACGCAATTATAATATTTTTGAGTTTAAATGATTATCAAACTTTGATTAATTCTACAACGAAGTCTAATTTTAACGTATGCAGAATGTAAACAAATCAAGCTGCAAGACGAGTTGTATAAGAATTGCTGAATTACTTTTAACGTATAATTATTGAGTCTGGAATATAGGTGATATGAATAAAATATCCATTGTTTTTATATAGAGAAGCAGACGATTTTACAGCATTGTCTTTTTCGATAAAATGTTAAGCATGGAGATAGAAAGTACTTTTATCTCCATGGTTTTGAGTTTCCAAGTAAAATAAATTATTGTAGTACTGTGATAATTAAAAAATTATCACCTCTGAATGTATCGCATTTTACAGACGTTTAAGAAATTGCATTTCAGTTGTTTCATAGTCAATGCTTTATGCATGATTGATCTTTCTTGTTTGGTTATTTTACGTTTTAGCAACGATTCACAACGATTTAGGTCGATACTCTCACCCATCGATTCCTCAGTGAGCTAAAATAGTATTACAGGGTTTCTATCGTGATACCATTGAAGAGATCGAGAAATTATCTTTTAAGTAAACTGTGAATGGAATCCATACGATTATTAGACAAATTTTAGTGAATTTGTCTAATAATCGTATCTAAGATGAAAGAAAAAATTATTAAAAGTTAAATAAAAATATTTTATAGATTGTCGATAAATTGTAATGATTTCTTAATATATGCAACGTTTACATATCTTTTGCAACAGAAAATTAAAATGAACAGTAAATAGATATTTTTTGACTTTGTCTAAATTAATGTAAATTCTGGGTTGAAAGTGTTGAAAGTTTGAAAGTGTTTAATGATTTTTATAATTCGTACTTTTCAGGAGCATGAATGAGCTAGAGCAGAATTTGGAGACATTTGTTTCAATGTGAGGACATTTTGCGTGCCCAAGCAGTTTTATATATATTTTTTACAGGGGGTGGGGAAAAGAAGTGCAATTTGGCGTCTCGAATTTTATAAAATTTTAAAGGTAAGTAAGACACTTATGTGAGACCTTGGTGATGAGTTGCTGATTTGATTTTGGTACGAATTGGAATAAAAGAACCGGCTTTATTGAATTAAGAGTGCGAATTTAGTGTCATTTCAAATAATGACGCGTGTTATTTTGTGTAATTAAACTCAATTTAACGAATTATTAAAGAGATGAAGAGAAAATGAATTGAAGTCTGTAGCGAAAGTCATGTGCTGCACACATCAGATTTTTAGAATTAATTTAAAGCAAACAGTACCAAAATTGAACGTAAATTAAGTATACAGCGACAGAAAGTGCATTTGTATACATCGCAATTCTCTCCAGTTTGACGTTTATTCAAATCCTAGTTTATTAGCTTTAAATTGGAGCTACGAATTTTATTAGCTACAAAAGAAGTTAATTTCCTATTTGCTTATAAATTAATATTCATATTGAACTAATAAGTATGCATGCACTAAACCTAATATTTTTAATTTTTGTTAGAAACAAATTATGATAAAAATATTTAAAACAAAAAATATAAAATTTAGCATTTATGTTAAGATAATACTTTAAATAATATACTTTTTTTTAACAAATTTTCTTCGAATGCTTTAGGTTTAGTGCATAGAAGCATTAAATAGCTTTACTTTATTGGAAAAAAAGTCTCTATCGATCTCAGTTAAAAAGTAATTTTTAGAACGGACTGTGTAAACTATTATTTGACATTTGAATTATGACATACCTTCAAAATCATATGTTTAAAAATCTGATGTGGGCCATACATGACTTTCCTTATATAATGCAATGAATTTACTACTTTTACAGTTAAAAAAATGTTATTCTTATAGTAGATACTTATATTATTTCCAAGATATTGAATTTTCTTCAATTATTCGTCATTTTTATTGATTTAGCGTCATTTTTATCCATTTGGCGAGAGTTTTGTTAATTTGGCAACAATTAAAAATGTCGCCAAATTGGCGACATTCCGCCAAAATCTCGCCAAGCGTTTTTGATGGAGAAATAAGTAATTCTTACAGCAGATAAATGACTATTGGCGTTCAAATACAAAAGTATTACTCAAAGTATCTTTTTTCATGAATGGAACGAACTAGATCCACGAGAATGATGTCATCAAATTTATCGCATGGTATTACATATGAAAAGTGAACATGTTTCTCAATAGGAAATATTTTTCTTTTATTTTATATGATTTTTTGATAATTTTTTTGAAAAATGTGCAATATCTCGAGAACGGTTCATGTTAGCGTTCTAAAATTTATGTCAATCGCTTTCCAATGAAAAATTACATAAGAGATGTCTATTTGCGTAACTTTATTAGCGGTTTTGATTTTTTGATGATTTTTTCAAAATTTCACTCGAAAATTTAGGGGGTTTTGAACATTCGATTGTGCATAAAAACAATAGGCTTCCAGTATTTACGGATTGTGATTTTTGTACCAAATTTCGTTCGAATCGGTCCATTCGTTCGTCAGTTATCGTCTCCACATACTCACTGACACACACACAAACACACACACACACACACACACACACACACACACACACACACAGACATTACTTCAAAATTGTTTGATTCGTGATCAGGGATGCTTGAAACGTGCTCTCCCGTCGTAAACTCGAATTTTCGACCCCGTCACAATACTTTCCTTATACATTATGTATATAAGGAAAGTAAAAATCAGCCAAGATATGTATTACATACATACATATAATACAGTAATATTTTTATATTAACGTCACTCAAAAGTTAAAGTATAAAAATTTCTGTTAAAAATAATAAAATTAAGTGAAATTAATATAAAATTATATTGGAAACCTGTTTCCTTGATAATTGTCTATTTTTGATCTGGTCACAATACTTTCTGGCATACATTATACTATGTACATAAGGAAAGAAAAAAAATCCTGAAGTAGAAATTCTTAATGAACTTTCCTGATCGTCTCCGGAATTTAACCAATCTTAAGAAATAGAAAGAAAATATATAATAAGAAATAGAAAATCAAGAAATTTTTTGGTCCGGAAGTGAAAAAAAAATTTGATTAAAACCCCTTACTTCCTCCAATATTTGATCCGGAATCCATACCAGTCATCATCTAAGCTGTATTTATAGTAGATCCTGAGAAATAGATGTTTCAAGGAAAAAGTAAATTTTTGAATCGGAAATGATACTGCCCGAACCAGAAGTGGAAATTCTTAGCGAGTCCCGTTCCGCTCTCTAGAATTTAATGCTGAATCCATATCAGTCAGTATCTAAGCTTTATCTATAACCAATACCGAGGAAAAGATGGTTCAAGGAAATATTCTGAGCTGGAAGTGAAAATTATTAGAAAGTCACCCTATCAATTTCAGAATTTGATGCTGAATCCATATCAGTCATTATCTGAGCGATATTCATAGTAGATCCTGAGATATAGATTTTTAAGGCGATATTTCCTCGAGAAGCAATAGTATGGAAAATTTTTTGCTTTCTTTATGTTACAGTATGAGAAATATAGTAAAATGGTAATATAATAAAATAGGAAGATAATAAAATAATCAATAATCAGATAATAAAGTATGAAATGATATACTGGTATAAAAAACATTTAAATTTAATTTAAACTTAACTTTATCTATGCTATAGTATAAGAAAGTAATGAAATATCAAATATTAATGGTATCAAAAATATATGAATTTAACTTCAGCTTAACGATATCTATGTTATAGTATGAGAAAGTAATAAAATCTGAAATTATGTTAATAATATAAAACAACATTTAAATTTAACTTAAACTTATTACTTTTCCTATATACAATAATGTGTAAGGAAAGTATTGTGACGGGGTCGAAAATTCGAATTCGAGTTTTAATAATAAGAATAACTTATTTCTCCATCCATAACGCTTGGCGAGATTTTGGCGACGAATTTGGTGGAATGTCGCCAACTTGTTTAAATGTTGCTAAATTAACGAAAAACTCGCCAAATGGATAAAAATGAGGCTAAAGCAATGAAACTGACGACTAATTGACGAAAATTCAATATCTTGGAAAGAATATATCTACTATAAGAATAACCTATTGTTTTTACTGTTAATGTATTGCATTATATAAGTCATGTGTTGCCTACATCAGATTTTTTTATATATGTTATAGTATGAGAAAGCAATAAAATATCAAATATTAATGATATAGAAAACATATGAATTTAACTTAAACGGAACTTTCTCTATATTATAGTATGAGAAAGTAATAAAACATGAAATGATAATGATGTGAAAAACATGCTATAGCATAAGAAAATAACAACATATCAAATATAAATGATATGAAAAACATTTGAATTTAACTTAAACTGAATTTTCTCTATATTATAGTATGAGAAAGTAATAAAATATGAAATGTTATTAATGATGTGAAAAATATTTAAATTCAACTTAACTTTATCTATGTTATAGCATGAGAAAGTAACAACACATCAACACAAGTAACAACAATTAATGATATAGAAAACATTTGAATTTAGCTTAAACTGAACTTTCTCTATATTATAAAATATGAAATTATATTAATGATGTAAAAAACATTTAAATTCAACGTCAAGAAATTAAACTTACTAAAATAGTTTTTCCTTCATGACCATTCTATAAGAAATGACATTGTACCACAAGGCGTTAAAACAAGATTTCTGCACGGCCTAATCTTGCAGGCACTTCTTGAAATCTACAGACGTAGTATCTTAATGCTCTTTGTCTCGTCTCTTAGGAATATTGATTTTGCTCTCCATCTTATTGGATTGTTGCCACTTAGGGGGTCCTGGTGGGGCAAAGAAATAGAGGCGGACCACTAGTTTGACCTTCAAAGTTTTCTTGGAGCTCAGTCGCATCGGAAAAACAAGAGCATATCAGAATCATTTGTTAATCTTTTGAATCTGCGCTGCAGACTGGAAAACTTCCACGTTTCATTCCAGACGGCAGGAAAGTGTTTATGAGATAAAGATATTTTTACTTTCTAATACTATGTAATACAGTATAGAAAAAGTATTGTTTTAGCGAAAATTTTCGAATTGGAGAATTTGATGCCAATGTATGTTTCAGGACTTCCTGAACACGTTTCGAATATTTTTGAAGTGATGATCGTCAGTCTGTCTGTGGTCGATTTTGTCGTTAATATTTTCTTCGTGATTGATTGAAATGATTTCAACAGTGAGCCTTAAAGGAGCGAGTACGTGTTTATTAATTTTTGGAGACTTACATGTACACAGTCTTTCTGCCACAACCGGGAATCGAATCCAGGATCTTTGAACTGGATGGCCGACGCTCTACCGTTGAGCTACTGGGACGAAATGGCAAGCTCTTATCGTCGAAGTGGACGCTAGTTTTAGTTATAATTAAAATACTTTTTAAAAAACAACGATTTATTTAAAGGATAAAATTTAATATTTGAGTGCATTTCCCTCCACCCTATCCCCCTCTCGTGCAAACATTTTTTTGTGGGCTTCTCTTTCAGTGCCCCATTGTAATTCACTCTAGCCCCTCTGGAATTTCGTTTCTGGCTACGGCCATGATACTGTCGCGGATTGGAAAAACACTTGTTTAGATACTAACATGCACTTAGCTCCGTATTCGAATTTATATTAAGATTTTTCTTGCAATTTTATCGCAAAAGAGAAAACAAAAATTTGAGCGAAAATCCTTGATTTCTGTTTCCATGGTCACTGTTTTCTTTTCACGTTGAATATAAAAATTCCGACACTGATAATTGCGTTAAGTCCTAAACTTTCGTTTCTATTGTTTGATATCAGTTGAAACCTGGAGAAGATATCGTGCCAACGGCGAAGAAAGCGTGCTCATGCCAACAATGGCAAAATCGCAGTCATTAGCAGAAATCGAGTGTTCTTTAATAAAAATTTTATAATTTAAATTTTATCAAGTGCACTTTTAAATAAAAATAATTTAAAAATCGTTCACCAATTTTCTGCAATTAAAAAAAATTGACATAGGTCAGCATAATGTTTTTGTTACATAATATGCTTTATATTCCCCCCCCCCCTCCCCTCAACGATATAATAAAGTACGGAACAGTTTTTCGTTGTTGAATTGTACATTAACGTTTGGCGCTTATTTACGACAGCATATAAAACTATTTCGAATTGTCAAATTAATTTATATGTTGCGGAAATCTAGCTTGACGATTAGGAAAATTGCTATCGTCCGCTAAGCAAATAAATCCGTATATTAAATGACTATAATCATTAAAAAACTAATAATTTATTATATAAAACCGGTGATTTCAGTTCCAAACAATATGTGAGGATTCTATTATTTATTAACATTTTATTCTAATTCTTCTTTTACATATTTTAATTTATGTCCCAAACTTCTCAATTTTCACTCCGAAGAATCGCACACTCACGAGTGGCCAGATCTATAAGACGGGCAGACTTTCGAATGGCATCTCTGTCATTCTGCCGAATTCGCGGGTGTATGTGTTCTGATCGTCCATGGAAGGTAGCAGCGAGAGCAGCCTACAATCTTGTGAGTATATAGTATATATTGTATCGTAGTTTGATCATCATAGGCTCAGGTTTAAAGTCAGTTTAGTAATCACTTAGTGTGGAATTTCATTGCAGCTTAGTATGTCTCGCGTGGAATTTGTAATGTTAACGTCGTAAATAATTTGTATATAGATTTGTAATATATATGTGTTTTGAGTTCCCAGCGAAACTAGCTGTAATTAAAGTTGTTTATTTGTTAAATGTCGTGATTCCTTCGTCGAACTCTAGTCATTAGATTATTGGAAGTTTAATTTAGAGTGAAGTAAATTGGAATAGCTCGTACAAGAGTTCCGGTTTTTGGTTGAAGTAGAATAGCACTTTACAAATAGATTCTTAAAATTTAAAATCTACATTTTTTACTTTATTTTTTGTATGCCAATAATGTATTTAACTTTTCGTTATTTAATTTAGAAAGGCTTAACTTGTTATTATGGCATCATTTAGTAATAGTGCGTAAAGTCACCAAATACGAGCGCCAATAAATAAAGCTTACAACAATGTTATTGGTATTGAATTAACACCACGTAAATTGAAATTGGGTGCTTTTAGCAATTTTATTGGTCGAAACAAAATGACTTTATTATTCTCATGGGCAAACATTATTTTCTGATATCCCAAGTGTATACGGTTGACATTATTATAATATTTCTATCGGTATTAACATAATGATTACAAATGTCATTTTGGACTACTTTAAAATTATACTTTGATGATATATGTATAGTTTTTTTAAAATTATACTTTACTCCTTTGAAATTATACTATAAAATTATACTTTTAAAATTTTACGATACTTTGATAAAGAAGTCTCCGATCAAATATCCTTTTCGGGTGGGACAGCCCAGTGTTTAGCGTGCAGGGATTGTATTTGGACGCCCCGAGTCCGATTCCTGGTTTTGCCCAAACTGTCCCCGTCTTCACGCGGAGTACGAGTACGCTAAATATGTTGGCCTGTAAGTCCTTTCGAGAGGTTGGTGGTAGGGGAAAGAGGGTACGGTCCCTGTGAATGCCGTTCCCACTGGGTTCCGGTGTAAATCAAGTAGCATCGCCCCAGCCGTCCAAACAAATACCTTATACCTTCATATAGGTTCAGCGTTCTGGGTCGAAGAAGAGTATCCTCATTAATGTTATTAAACACATTTAAAAGTTTGGTGGAAATATAAATCCGTGTACGTATGTGTGTATATGAGGTTGTAAAGAAGCTGGCTTCGCCAACCGAGAATCGAACTCTGGATTTCCGAACTAGCCAGCCGACTCTCTACCGTTGAGCTATTGGGACGAAATTGCAAGGAATTATCGACGAAGTGGACTCTACAAGTACTATTTTACTAACACTACTATACTGATACTATTATACTAAAGAATTATTTGGTTGCAGTCCTCTGGAACAATAAAAATTTTCGCGATTGCTTTCGTACAGCAAAGCGTCATTGGAAACCACCTGAGTGATTGTTTATATCGGTATTGACGAATATGTCACAGGAACACACGATGCTCTTCAAAATAATCAAGAGAATTTCATGAAATTTGGTAAATGTATTTGAATTGGTAATAGCAATAAACTTATTGTTATTTTGCTGTTTTAGAAACCCGAAATATCTAATCTGTGTCACTGTTTTTACGTAATATTCAACGCTGTTAATCTGTGCGATGTGTTGGACTCATAGGATTCTTTTATTATTTAAAGAGAGATATGATGTAGTATAATGAAGAGTTATTCTATATACCTAATTGTATATATATCTAGAAAAAATAATTCTAGATATGTCAACGCATCATTCAGTATGGGTCCAAGCAAACGGTTTCTGAAAATACTACACCATACATTCACAGAAAATGCTTCTGATGATGAATATCGTGTGCCACAAATGGATTTGTGGCAGACCAGAAGTGCTCATTTTGAGGTTTTATGCATCCACCTTGTTTAAAACAGCATTCGGCAGTCTAAATTACGTTTTTCAGGAAAGAGGGATTTGCATATTTCAGATTTAGAGCCCAATTACAAAAATCTAGACGACGTTGGATAATCTGTTGGCTCTTGTCCTTGCACACTATTAATGTTAAACGAATGCCATTCGTTCAGTCTCAGTATTCTCCAGATATGATTTGCCTATGATGCATTTCTGCGTTGCGTCATTTGCCCTCTTGCTGTAAACATTTACATTTTAATTTGTGATGAATCGCTCACCAACTTTGTTTAAACATATCTCTGGCACTTTTTATGATAAAATGCTGAAATTCTGTACGTCACCTTATTAGTGCATGGGGTATATTTTACTCTTTGGAAATGTTTTTGTACGGGGGCCGTATTAAAATTTAAATTTTGTATTTCTTCAAATTTAATCCCCTGAAAATTTTTATCGATTTCATAAAATTCTGTACATTTTTAAGCAACTGTGTAATTTATTATATATGTCTAAGATCATTATTTAAGGAATAAAAGCCGAGGTTAATGTTTTTGGGACACCCTGCATATATATAGAACAAGAAAGATCAATCATGCATAAGCATTGATTATGAAACACTTTCCAACTGAAATGCAATTTCATTTACAAATCTCTAAAATGTGATACATTCAGTGGTGATATCTTTTGCATTATTACAATACTACAGTAATTAATTATACTTAAATATTTAAAACTGTATCGAAATATAAATCATCTGATTCTCTATGCAAAATCAATGAATATTTCATTCATATAACTTGCATTCCAGACTTCAGAGCTAAATAATTTTGAGTGAAAAAAATTCAGCAATTCCTATATAATTCATCTTACAATCGCTTGAGATATTTGCATTCTGCATAAGTTAAAATTAGGCTTCGTTGTAGAAATAATAAAAGTTTAGGGATCATTTAAAATCATAACTATTGTAATTGCGTAGGCATGGAATTTAGATACAGAGATAATGCACAGGTACACAGATAATATATGTGTGTGCGTGTGTATGTATTCAAAGTATTTGAATCGTGCCGAAGATCGGAACTCGAATTTTCGAAGGATCTACACGTTTTGGGACTTCCAGAACACGAAAAAACTATTTTTAGGAAGACGTCCGTGTGTGTAAAGGTGTATCTGTGTGTGTTTCTGTGTGTCTGTGAGGATATTGCATTCACTCTAACTGAAAAACTAATGTACCGAATTTAATAAAATTTGGTAGGTAAGTTTTTTGTGGGAAACCCTGATGTTCATTTGATTATAGTACGATTCGTAATAAAAGAATAAATAGAAGAATTCGTAATAAAAGTAATAAAAGAATCGGCAGAAATTTCCTTTATCCACTCTAGCTAAAAACTAATGGACCAAATTTAACACAATTTGGTGTATAATATTTCCATAACCTGCAAGTGATTTATATACCAAATTTAACAAATTTTGTTATATAAATCACTTGTAGGTTATTCTAGTACGAATCGGGAAAAAGGAACGGGCTGTTTTTGCGAAATGGCCCGCAAAAATCGTTAAATAAAAAAATAAAAGACTACGTGTGCTCAATTATATCAATTAAATTCCTATTTTATACGTGATTTTTGACAACAAAAAGAGTAAGACTAACCCCATTACTCTAGGGCTAGCCGTTATTGAGATATTCTAGATTTTTCGCGTTTTCGTTACGGCACCTTTGATAATAAGTCCAGCTATCAAATGAGAACCAAATTTAAGTTTAATGTGCAAATTCAATGTCATTTAAAATGCTTATGGCTGTTATTTTGTGCAGATAAACTCAAATTATTATTGAAGAAATAAAGAGAACGTGAACATGAGTCTGCAGAGAAAGACATGTGCTGTCCATATCAGAATTTTTAACAATATTACAACAATGATTTATAGAAGTGAACGGGGATTATTTCCAGACCATTTCGAAAAAAATGTAGAATCTATATTTAAAGGTCCACCAAATTGTTGTAAAATAAAATGTTCTACAAATTTAAGCTGTATACCAAATTTTAACTCTCTATGAAGTAGGAAAGTGCATTAAAAACGCCATCAAATAAGTATATCATGAAAAATTATGTAAAATTAAATAAAAATTTGAAAAATTGTTATCTACCAAATTTATTTTAAAATGTGAAGCTTCTCTCATATACAAATAAATTAAACTCTTGGAAAGATATTAATTATATAATATATCCATTTTTTCTTTCTGGAGGATATCGCAAAAGTCAGAATTTAATTGAATTCGTTTTTCTCCCTATATTAAATAATTTTTAATTAAAAAACTACCTAACATATTTTACTGAAATTTTTTTTATATATTTTATGGGATAATGTGAATATTTTCTAAAAATTTCGAAGCTATTTGTGAATTTTAAATGTACTTAAAAAATGTTTGAAAAATTAGGTCCCATAGGGTTCAATGTATTTCATTTTTTCAACCCGGGTTCAATAAAAAACTAATTGGGTGATATGAGTTATTTATATTCCCATAGGTCCCACAGACCGTCTGAAAAGCATACTAAAATTTCATTTTGATAAAGTCACTTTTACGGCAGTTATCGTGCTAACGGACAGACAGACAGACAGAATGAACAAAGTCATAAACACTTTTCAACTATGTTGTAAAGTGTTAAAAACAATTCCAGATATCAAATGTCCTTCAACACACATACAGCCAAATTCCTTTAAACCTACTATTTATTTATTTAATGGAAAAGGAATCCTTCGATTTGATTCGTGTCTTTGTCTATAGATCTAGGCGTTGGCCAATAGAATAGTGAAAAGCTTTTTTTGTAGGAAGAGAAAACAAAGGGTAATCGAATCTCCAGCAAAATAGAGGGAAGATTCTTGTTTCCGTTTGCATTTTTTTCTTTCTGGGTCTTTGTTTCGAATTTGTTAGCCGCGAGATGGATAATTTGTAGCAGGATATTTTAGGCCCATCAAGACCAACGACATTTGTTTAATGCGTTGAAATATGTTTGAAAATCGTTCAATGTTTTTTACTTTAATTTATTTTATTTATTTTAAAAAGTCTGCAAGCTTCTGGACAAAGTCCCAGTAACAGCGTGCAAGATAAAAATACATTACAAAATATACAGATTAAAATATAATAAAATACATGAAAATGCAAACTATTGAGAACACATGATTTTCGAAAACACCCGCAATTGAATAAACACATTAAAATATAAAATATTTGCAACACATGATTCTAAAAATCCATTTCCGATAAAAAAAAATCTGATGTGAGCAGCACATGACTTTCCCTGCAGACTTATATTAACGTTCTCTTTATTTTAATTAAATTTATTTCACTTTTAATTCAATTTTCGTTCTCATTCGGTAGCCGGGCTTATTTTCAAAGGTGGCGTAGGGAAAGTACGAAAAACTAAAATATTTCGAGAACGGCTAGTCCTAGTGTAATGGGGTTGGTCTTATTCTTTTCGTCGTTAAAAATTACGTATTAAATCAGCATTTAATGGATATATTTGAGTATACCCAGTTCTTTAATTTAGATTTTGGCAATTTTTGCGGGCCATTTTGCAAAAAAAGGCAGGTTATTTTTTTCTGAATCGTACAAAAATCTAATAAGCACCAGGGTGACCTATACGTGACTCATCTACCGAATTTTGTGAAATTCGGTCCATTAGTTTTTTAGCTACAGTGGATACAAGCTTTTGCGGGCCATTTCACAAAAAAGGCGGGTTCTTTTATTCCGAATCGTACCCAAAACTAATCAGCACCAGCCCCGCCCACAAGTGACTTTCCTACAAAAGTTTGTGAAATTCGGTCCATTAGTTTTTTAGTTAGAGTGGATACAAAATCTGCACAGACAGACACACAGACAGACAGACACACACACAGACGTCACGCTAAAAATGGTTTTTTCGTATTCTAGAGGTCTCGAAACGTGTAGATCCGTCGAAAACTCGAGTTGCGATTTTCGGTATGATTCCAATACTTTCCCTATACATTACCATGTATTGCAGGGAAAGTAAAAAAACAACGAGGTTATCTGGGAAGCTGTTGCATAGTTTAAAAAAATTACTTATTGCACAATAACAACTTATATTCGAACTAAAATTCCTTACAGCAAATAGACTCATGCTCTTGGTTGAAAACTAGGGAACGTGAAACCTGATCCCACCCAATACAGGGGAAAAATCAATTCCGCCATTGAACAGATTCCTGAAGAATGAAAATAAAATGAAATCCCTCCTGTTCTGTAAGCTTTTAACATTAAGTATATTACGTAGTAAAGGTATAACAAAAAATACCAGTTTTCTTATAGATATCTTAAGAATCTATTTTGAATAATCTCGATTTTGTTTGCAGGAACAGCATGAAAAGGTCTCCACACCACAGAAGCATACTCAAGCCTAAACTTGGCCAAGGCATTAAAGAGAACAATGATGGTATCCTCATTGGTTAAATCTTGAGTCATTCTCTTAATGTAACCGAGTTTCCTATAGGATTTGCACAAATATCAGAAATATGAGGATAAAAGGAGAAATCAGACGTATAAATAACTCCAAGATCAGTAACAGAGAATTTTCTAGCCAAAACAGAGTTGCCAATATTATAAGAAAATAATATAGGTACTTTTCTACGAGTAAAAGATACAATGCAACATTTACTAATATTGAGATGAAGACAGTTATTGCTACATCCATTGATAAAGGACATGCAACTCAGACTGAACACTGTTATAAGAACCAGCATCGAAAATCGGACAGAAAATGTTCAAATCATCAGCATAAAATAGGCACTTTTTAAAACAATCATCAAGATCATTAATGAAAATAATAACTAACAAGGGACCATCATGAATATGAGTTCAATGAGTAAAGTAGACTATGTACAAAGGATAAGGGAAATTTAAGCAAAGTGAATAAGCATGAATAAGACAACAATGCAGCATGCAGCTGTTTCGAGGATATGCTGGATCCCCTTTGTCAGTGCGATAGAACCAATAACCCATTCCTCTTTTGGAGTTCGGGTTTGTTGGCTCTCTTGCACTGACGAAGGGAATTCAGCGTATCCTTGAAACTGCTGTATGCTGCATTATTGTATTATTTTATTTGTGCTTATATATGTTGTTCAAGCTATCCTTATAGTTCAACATGCTTATCCTTTTCTGTACAGAGGAATACGAAAGGTATTTCCTAGTAATGGGTAAGCTAACTGGATTACAACGTAAAATGCAATGCAAACTAAGTTAAATAAGTATATACATCGTAAAGAACCTTGCTGCCCCAACCGGGAATCGAACAATGGATCTTCGAACAGGTCAGCCGACGCTCTACCGTTGAGTTATTGGAATAAAATTGCAAACTCTTAATCGTCAAAGTGGACTTTGCAACGTACGTTTCGGGAATCAACTGGATTTCCTTCTTCAATGCTAAACAGTGTATTTCTCAGATCCAAAAGTGCCGTTAGAAAAGGATAAAAGCAATAAAAATTTCTACGAAATTTTGATGGAATAAGAGATACGGGTCCTTTAATAATTGTGGTCCTCCAGCGTTTTCCACGTCAGGGCTGGGGAAGATACTTTTAGAAGTATCTCGATGCAAGATACTTTGGTAAACTGTATCTAGATACGATATACTAGGTGCTATACTCATTCTAGTGTGGATAACATTGATTGCCAAGATCTGTAGCTTCTCATGTGATGTGAGTAATAAAAATACATTTTAATTGATTTCTCCTTTTCTGAAAACCTATGGTACATTTACTTATCCTATGGTTACATCATACCTATGGTACATTTTCTGGATTTGTCCTTTTTCTGATCTGTCCTTTTCCTTTTTTTTTGTCCTGTTTCAAAATTTTTATCTAGCAATCGTGTGAGTAGTTGTCAGGAACATCAGTATTGTTCATTACTGACAACTAATTGCGTATACAAAGATTCCCCGGTCGTCTCCACAGACTCACGAACGCACATATGCACAGACATCATCTCGAAAACGACCGATTCGAGTTCAGGGATGCTTGAAACGTTCGAAAACTCGAATTCGAATTTTCGACCCCGTCACAATGCTTTTCTTATACATTATACAATGTAATAGGGACAATAATATGATTTTCAATACTCTGGAGATCGAAAAGAGCAATGGGTTTCTTTGGAATGATACGATATTTGTCCTCTCGTGACTTTCCCTATATACATAGTTTAATCGATAGAAAAGTATTGTTACGGGGGTTGAAAATTCGAATTCGAGTTTTCGACGGAAAAGCACGTTTCAAGTACCTCCGAACTCAAATCGATCGTTTTCGAGGTGATGTCTATATGTACATGTGTGTGTGTATGTGTCTGTGCATGTGTGTGTGTATATGTGTGTGTGTGCGCATGTGCTCTGTGAAGACGATATTTCATGAATGAATGCAGCATTTCGAACGAAATTTTGGGCAAAAGTTAGAATCAGAGAATGCTAAAAGCATATTGATTTTAAACGCAATCGAATGTTCGGAAGATCTTGAAATTTTCGAAAGAAATTTTGAAAAAGTCATCAAAAATCAGGACTTTTAATAATGTTACGTAAATAATCATTTCTTATGTAAATGTTGATTAGAAAACGATTGATGCAAATTTTAGAACGCTAGCATAAACCGTTCTCGAGATATTGAACTTTTTCAAATACATTTATTAAAAAAATTACATAAATTAAAAAAAGTATTGCTTCTGTATTATGAAATAAGATCCCTTTTCATTTAAAATATAAAGCGATAATGTGTATATATAAGGCGATAGAGTGTTTAGAATTCTCTGATTGTAACTTTGATAGTGGCGTGAACTCGATTCACGAGAAGGTTAGCATCATTCTCGTGAATCTAGTTCATCCTATTCGAGAGAGAGGATACTTCGTATTATGGTTTTGTATTTTGACGTCCAACCATACGCCAACAGTCATTTAAATAAAAGAAATGATCTTCTCTCCGTTTGTTTGTAACGCTTGGCGATTCATTCGGCAAACTTGGTGGCTCATTTAGCAAAGTATCGCTAATTGGCGTATTTCGTACCAGATTGACGAAAATATCGTTAAAATTACGAAAATGAAGCCAAGTTGATAAATTAAGTGAAATATTTCAATATATAGACGATATTGCCTATTGCGGATGCTAGCTATAGTGATAATTGTCAGTTTAGAGTTGGGTGAAATATAAATTAACTGGGTATTTTGAAATAGTATTAAATGCTGTCATCCAGAAAAGCGCAAATGTACAACTCAACATTATAAAAACATTGTGCCGTAGAACTTGCAAAATCGCTTTTGACGATAAGAGCTTGCAATTTCGCCCCAGTAGCTCAACGGTAGGGCGTCGGCGGGCCAGTTCGAAGAGAAAGGGTTCGATTCCCGGTTGGGGCAGTAAGACTCTTTACAATGGCGCCCGAACAAATCAACCCTGTAGGTTAGTGCAAAGATGCCGGGGTTCTGAAAGTGACCCTATTACGGCTAGTACGGATTCAGTGGACTCTGGAAGATTGAGCGCCGATTTCAACTTGAGAGGATAACGACCACGCAGGATAATAACCTGGGGGAAAATAGTAGTGCCAGAAGGCTAAACTGAGGTAAAAATAGCAAGAGGTGGTCAATCAGATGGTCAGCGTCCCGCCAATCTGACATTAGAGGGTGGAGAATGCAGTCCACTTCAATGATAAGAATTTGCAATCGTCCCAGTAGCTCAACGGTAGAGCGTCGGCTGACCAGTTCGGAGATCCAGGGTTCGAGTTCCGGTTGGGACAGGAAGGCTCTTTACAAATTCATATTATTTTTCCACTGTGAAAGAAGTAAATTCATTGCATTATATAGGGAAAGTCATGTGCTGTCTACACCAGATTTTTCTCTTATTTCATGGAACATCAAACTATCCACATCCATTTCTGCTAAGGAATTCTGGATAAAAACATGCCCATAATGCAAATATGTTTTATTTTTAAGTTTGAAATTCTAAATACCAGCAACACATACTATGCATAGGTATAAGATTCACAGCCACACTTACCGAATTCTAGCGGTTTGCAATAATACCTTCGCTTAGAGAAAACTTTGATTTGTTTGATCTTCCAAATATTTTCGCCATCAATAGAATATTTGCTCTCAAAATGTTTGATAAAGCGATAGGGGAATAGAGGGAATGGCTCTCCTGGTGCTACAGTTTGGAAAGAGCGCGTTCATTCTATTCTAATCGATGTGACGTTTGAAATAAATTATATTCGGCCGTAGGTATAAAATGGTATTTTAACTGTAATCCCTGATGCGCATGCAACAGATAAAAGTAATAAATGTTATTTATTGGGCTGGGAATATTAATCTTTTACTTTAACATATGAATACTCGTACATTAAATATAAAATAAAATTGAGAGTGCCAATAAAATGGGAAATATTGGAGTTGAATAATGCATCAGATAACATGTACAACAATATTTTGTGGCTATACTGTACGACTTCATCGTTTATTACTCAGAGTGCCTAGCTTACCCAAAGGCTGTAAACGAGGAATGCCCGGATATGTCTTTACTATTGTATGACTTTGAGGTTACTGTATGACATATGAAAAAAAATCTGATGTGGGCTTATATAATTTATTGCAGTATACAAGCACATGACTTTCCTTATATAATGCAATGAATTTACTACTTTTACAGTAAAAAAAAGGTTATTCTTATAGTAGATACTTATATTCTTTCCAAGATATTGAATTTTCAACAATGAGTCGTCTTTTTCATTGATTTAGCGTCATTTTTATCCATTTGGCGAGATTTTCGTTAATTCGGCAACATTAAAAAAGTCGCCAAGTTGGCGACATTCCGCCAAATTCGTCGCCAAAATCTCGCTAAGAGTTATAGACGGAGAAATAAGGTATTCTTATAGCAGATAAATGCCTATTAGCGTTCAAATACAAAAGTATTACTCAAAGTATCTTTTCTCATGAATTGAACGAGCTAGCGAGAATGATGTCACCAAATTGATCGCATAATATTACATTTGAAAATTGAACATGCTTCTTAAGAGTTAATGTTTATTTTTAATTTATGGGATTTCTTGATAAATTTATTTGAAAAATGTGCACTATCTCTAGAACGGTTTATGCTAGTGTTCTAAAATTTATGTCAATCGTTTTCTAAGGAAAAATTACATATGAGATGTCTATTTGCGCAAATTTATTAAAGGTTTTGATTTTCTGATTATTTTTTAAAAATTCTACTCGAAAATTTAGGGAGGTTGCGTACATTCAATTGTGTTTAAAAATAATAGGAGTCTAGTATTCACGGATTGTAATTTTTGTAAGAAATTTCATTCGAATCGCTCCATACGTTCGTTTGATATCGTCTCCACAGTCTCACTGACACACACACACACAGAATCACCTCAAAAATGTTCAATTCATGATGCTTGAAACGTGCTCTGCCGTCAAAACCTCGAATTCGAATTTTCGACCCCGTCACAATACTTTCTTTATACATTATGTATATAAGGAAAGTAACTAGTTTCGGTGTCTGTAGTCAATGGTCATATTTTTCAGCAGTAACCTTTTTTGCAATCATCGTTTTTAACAGTCAAGGCTAACGGTAGACAACTAGTATCAAAAATGCGTCAAATAACATACAAAACAACATTTTGCGTCTACTGTATAACTTTATTATTGTATGTCTTTGAGGCTACTGTATAACGAATAAAAATTAATTTCGGTGTCTGGCGTCAACGGTCACTTTTTGAGCAGCGACTGTTTTTGCAGTCATCGTTTTTAGCAGTCACCATAAACGATAAACACCTAGAACTAATAATGCATCGGATAACACGTGAAACAACATTATGTGGATACTGGGTGACTTTTAGGTTATTGCATGACTTATGAAAACTGGTTGCGATTTCCTCACTTTAAGCAGTAACCTGTTATTATTCAGTTATAGTTTTTAGCAGTCACCATAAACGATAGACACCTAGAACTAATAATGCGTCAGATAACACGTGAAACAACATTTTATGGCTACTGTGTGACTTTTAGACTATTGCATGACTTATGAAAACTGGTTGCGATTTCCTCACTTTAGGCAGTAACCTGTTATTAAGCAGTTATAGTTTTTAGCAGTCACGGATATCGATAAACACCTAGAACCGATAGGTATTTTATTTCAACAAAAATATGTTAGAATAAAATATCTTTTATCTCAACTATAATCGAGTTCGCTCCTTTAGAGTCGGGGGCACATAGATCACAGGCAGGTCATGCTAATGATATACATCATGATTACCCAAATCTGAGCTAAATAACTTTAGCGAAAACCTCCTTTAATTTTCAGTTTTCATCCCCATCTGGAACAAGACTTTCATAAAAATAAATAAAGAAATATCCGTTGAACATAAGCCTTCTCAAAAAATAAAGTTAATTCTTACTCATCTTTAATCAGAATCGCATGATTTTTGGACACATTTTATATATTTTATGGTTAGTAAAGTTTCTGTGTATTTAATAATCCTGGGCGTTGAAAATATTACTCCGGGATATATTTTGCGACTTGAAAAAACTGGGCGTCTTCCACATATCTTAAAATATTTACACAAGTATTACGCAAGACAGACCGAAAAGAGTCCCAAAATTAAAATTTTTTCAATAGAAATTGTAATAAATCTGTATAACTAAAAAGATAATTTCGGGGTGTTTACTCAATGGTGCCGTGCGTTCCCGCGACTCCCCTCAATAACTGTGCCTGAACGTACCCTATAAAATCGTGGGCGTATATATGCAGGATACAAGAACGAGTCAAAATTTCTGGATCGCCTACGTTTATTCACAAGTATACAGTAAACAGGAACACTATACAATCAAACAGCACTAAATGCTCCACTCATTTCACAGAATAAGTGATATCATTCTTAGAATATTGACGAACGTTATTTTACAAAACAGCGGCTACTATTCTCAAAGCATCGACAAAAATCACAGTTCAATGTAGCTCGAGTTACGTTCATTCGTCAACTCCCTTTCAAAGGAGGGGTGAGTCCTTTTATAATTTCTCCATAGAAACTTCTGGAAATCTGTATATCTCAAAGACTAAGCGTGCTATCGAAAAGTTTCTGAAACATTCCGGAAGTCGTCAAACATCGCCAAATCTAGAAATCCCTTTTTTCTAACTGAGAAATTCTGGAAACCCTGGGCTCACGTCATGCTGACGTCATGCATTATATTTTCTTCGACTGGCCTTCGAGACAGACGGAAGAGGAGGCGCCAATCGCAACATTGAGCATTCGCAACAATATGAATAGCCAACAATCATAAAATGAAGAACAACCACAAAATGCCAGATGTAACTATTGTCCTATGAGTGAGGACAGTAAAGAGAGACATATATGTGACAATCATATATATAATAATCATATGTCCACTACACACTAATGTGTTGTGTGATGAATGTTCTTAAATGCAATATTTTTGGCAATACTAAATAGGAATCTCTTTAGCATGTATATTCATTAAATTCATTCTGAATAAGTTTTTAGTGAAATTATTAATTTTTTCTTTCTGGTCCGTGTAGACCCCTCACTTGCACGAATGTACTTTCCTTTTATGTATGTTGTTGTTAAGAGCACTATGATTCTCTCTCCCCTCATCGATTCTCGCGTTTCTGTTTCGAGATCATGGCTATATTTATTTCATATTGTGGAAAAGAATGAATAAGAATTCTGATAAAATATTATACAAAATGTGTATTATACAACATGTTCCTTCTACACTGCTTGATAGAAACGTAAAAATACATTCTAATTCTGCATTTCAAAATTTTGAATGTCTTCTATATGCAACATCCGTGCCTGGCGAATTCTAACGGTTTTCGATAAAATCTTTCCCCAGTTCAAATTTTGATTTGCGTGTGATCTTACGAATATTTTCACACTCATTGGAACATTTACCACTAAAATGTTCGATAAAGTGACAAGGGAACAAAGGGAACAGCTTTTTCGAACTTTGTAAAAGTTTGGAAAAGGGCATGTACTATTTTCCAATCGATATGAGCTTTGAAATAAATTGCATTGAGTTACACATAAAATATATTTTTACTATTCTATAGAGAAAGGATTTTTTTAAAAATATTTTTCGAATTCGAGATTTTGACAGATAAGCACGTTTCAAGATGTTTTGAACCCATTTCGAACATTTTTTGGAAACATGTGTGTGTGTGTGTGTGTGTATGTGACCAAATGTGCCCCGGTATACGCGGGTATAATACGCTCCAAGGCCTACCATGGATACATAATACTGAATGATGGATACAGACAATATTGATCCAATATTAACTGCCAATATTGGTGATAGCTTGGTGCACAAATATTGCTTATATGTTGTCAGTTAATATTGGCTTGCCAGTATCGGGCCAATTCCGTCAAAATGTTTACTTTTTCATATGGGTCGAATATTGGCTGACAATATTCGGCCAATATTAGATTGTTACTAGGGAACGTTGATATTCATTCAACATTACGGTAAAGTTTAATTGATCTGTAAGATATTAGCAATATTAATTGAAGTAATAATAAAGTGCAAATTTTGTATACAACATTATGCATTTAAAGTGTACTTTCTTTCTCTCGTACAAATGAAAGTAAGGTATTCTGACGTTTAAATCGCATTCTTAAAAGACCATAGAATAGAACAATGAATAAATACTGTACACGTATACAGTTTCAAGGGATGACAGACCAATAAACATTATTCTTTTCCATCAAAATGCTGCATGAACATTGAAAAAAAAGGGTTGTTGTTACGCATTTTTACAATAGAGTTATACAATAGAGTTACATATGCTACATTTATATCATAGAGTTACATTTTTACAATAGAGTTACATATGTTTATGAGATATCTTACGTACATATCTGTACATAACGTGTTATAAAAAATATTATTTTTAAAACGATATGCTCACCTCAAAAGATGATAGTGCAATAAAACAACAATGCTACTCGAAGAATGCAGATCCAATTTTGGTTCAAAACTAATGAATCTCAAACATTTTCAATGGGGTTTAGATCTGGAGAACATGCTCGCCATACGAGGCATTGAATACCCTCGTTGACTGGACAATCCTGAACAGCGAGTGTTCGATGACATGGTGTGTTGTTCTCCATGAAAATAAATTTATCCCCGTTAGCACCACGGAAAAGGCGAACATGAGGCAGTAGAACTTCATCAATGTATCGTTGGTCGGACATAGTCCCAGTCGCAACCACATGTAGGGGCGTGCGGCCATTGATCATGATGTCGGCCCATACCATGATACTGCATGTCGGATATCGGTCCCTTTCCTGGGTATTTTCTGGACGATAAGCAGTACCACTCTCACGCCAGATCAGTTGGCGTCTGCAATCTGATGACAGACTGGACCTACTCTCATCTGAGAATAGTACGCAAGCCCAGTCCTGTTCGATCCAATTGCGATGCTCACGACACCATTGCAAACTAGCGGTACGGTGCAGTCTGGACAATGGAACACACACAGCAGGTCTGCGGACGTATAGTCCTCCTTCTCCCAAACGTCTGGCTACAGTTTTTTGGGAGATCCGCTGTCCTGTGGTAGAAAGAAACTGATTTGCCACCTGCTGAGCTGTGGTGCGTCGGTCCCATTTTGCCGATAGGACAACGTACCTATCTCCTGTAGGCATCGTACTTCTAACACGATCTTCCCTGTGACGCTTGCTACACATTCCAGTTGCTTCTAATGGACCATGAAACAACGCTATGGGCTATGTCGAACTCCTTGGCAACATCTGCTCTTTTTCGCCCTTCTTCGATCTTTCCAATAATACGGCAACGCGTAAAATCATCTAAGTAATATATAGAAAACATACCGAAAATCAAGTTCGTCAATTAATGTAAAATTTTCAATTGCTGTAAAATTTTCACTTGGAAAATTTTACAGCACAACTGCCCACACGTGTCAAATCCTTCAAAGCTCTTATCAGCGCTATCACGTGACGAAGAATCGTGGAAATGAAAAATTTGCATACGTACACCACTTCTTACTGTATGCCGCACTTATTCTAATTTTCCACATTTTGCTTCCTTTCATTTTGTGGTTGCTATGGGTGATAGTGTCATATATATATATATATATATATATATATATATATATATATATATATATATTGCTAATGACGAATACATATATATATATATATATATATATATATTAACAAAGTAGTTGCCTATATTAAGTGTCATACCCCTGTCATGCTGTCATTTACTTGTCTTGAAAATAAAAATTTGCATTTTATATTTAATTTACCCAAAATGGTGGCTGCCACTGCGTTTTTTTTTTAGTTTAAACCACTCATGCTAAAATATAATACAGAAAACAGATTGAAAAATAGAAAAAAAATATTGTAACAAAAAAGATGAAAAAGCTCGTTTAGAGAAAATAACCCATATAATACTTTTAATTATTTATTAAAAAAATAACATTTACGTAAAGAAATACTTATTCTAGATCTACTATTTTATTATTAGTTTATTAAAAGAAGTACCGCTGCTTTGTACCAACAAGTTCGTTCCTCTTGTTATTACAGACGTGTCAGAATGTGTTTCAGTCGAACAGTACTTAAGGTAAGTGTTATTGTTTAATCTACAACGTGTAAATACCTTTTCAAAATGTATTTCCGTAATCCAACTAAGTGCTGAAAAGGGAACGTTGGATTTAGAGAGCTTGTTGCGTAGAAGCTAATTAAATGGAACGTGGTGTGCATTGGTGCAGAATTGCGTTGTCCATGTTGAATGTCATTATTGTATACAGGGTACATTTCGGAACTCGGTTGAGTGTAGTGTTTTACTCCATTTAAGTCATAAAAATAATGTTATGTTTGCAAAGTGTAATTTTCGTTAATAAGACTGCATAAGACAATTTAGTAAATGTGTCAGCTGGTTTTGGGAGAAAAAAAAATTAAGAAGCATTGAGTCTTCAAGATAAAATACTCTGATGTGGGCAGTACATGACTTTCCCTGCAGACTCAAATTCATTTTTTAAATTTCTTTAATAATTCAATAAATTGAGTTTAATTGCATAAAATAACAACTATAATTATATTAAATGACGCTGAATTTGCACTTTGAATTCGTCTTTAGTTCTCATTTGGTAATTGAACTTATTGTCAAAGGTGGCGTAGGGAAAATGCAAAAAAACTAAAATATCTTGAAAACGGCCAGTCCTAATGTAATGGGGTTTATCTCACTATTTTTATCTTTAAAAATTACGAATAAAACAAGCATTTAATTGATATATTTCAGCATACGAAGTCTTTCATTTCAGATTTTGACGATTTTTGCTGGCCATTTCGCTAAAACATAGCAGGTTATTTTTTTCCAAATCGTACCAAAATCTAACCAAAACCAGAGTAACCCACAAGCGACTTACCTACCAAATTTTATGAAATTCGGTCCATTATTTTTTCAGCTAGAGTGGACAAAGGCATTTTTTTGCTGGCCATTTCGCAAAAAAAGACGGGTTCTTTTATACAGAATCGTACCAAAAACTAATCAGTACCAGGGTCATACACAAGTAACTTACCTACCAAATGTTATCAAATTCAGTACATTTGTTTTTGAGTTAAAGTGGATACATACATTGCACAGACAAACACACAGGCAGACAGACCGACACACAGACAGATAGACACAATCACAGACGTCACGCTAAAAGTAGTTTTTTCGTGTTCTAGAGGTCCCAAAACGTGTAGATCCGTCGATAATTCGAGTTTCGATTTTCTGCATGATTCCAATACTTTCCCTGTACATTACTCTGTATTGCAGAGAAAGTAAAAATACAGAAAATCTGCATCATCGAAATAGTTTGACAATCTAGAATTGTATTACGTAATATAGGAAGAAACTGCTACAAAACAGAAACAGAATAGAAAAAAAAAGGAACGAAAAAATACACAAACAAACCCTAAGAGAAATGGAAATGAACAGAAAGATTCAAAACGTTTTCTCGGTAAATAAGACTGATAATTTAAGTATCCTGTAAGATATAAATAAGAAAATCGACTGATATCGTAAACTGCATAAGCAAACATCATGTAACTAAGTATTGTAAAAAAAAATCTATAAAATATTCTCTGTAGTTATATTATAAATACAACTATAAATATATTGTTAAAATACCTGTAAATAAAAGACTACGATATACTGTAGTATACAACAAATAATGAATGAAAGCTCTTTTGGAAGTTGAATGAGCTAACTTAGCACCAAAAAAATACAAAAGCAATACTTTTGATAAACTGCTTGTTTCCTTCATCTTTTGTTATATATAATACTAATACTAGAAAGAATTCTCAGGGTTGCAACAGCAGAAAAATCAACACATCTGTGTGTGCGGCTACTATATTGAAGCATGCGAAGTCGATCCACAGATGCTCATAACTGCAATAGCAACATGATTCTAACGATTTTCATATATGTGTCTGAGCTGAGGACCAGACAATTTGAGATTAAATTTGGGTATCAGCATGAAGTTACATACTTAAAAAAAACTAACATAATTAGAAAAGCATGTTTTTGAGAATTATGCCCCTGAAAGAAAACAACGTTTTTGACGAAAATGATAGTAGAACTTAATCTATACGTACCCATAGGTGAGTTCTGTAAATTTGGACATTGTTGTAGAAGAACACATGAAGATAACAGCGCGATAGGGCTAAATTTTAAGGTCTTCACAGGGTTCAAAAATTGTGGTACAATGGAAGTTTTCTTGCTGTCATTGTAGGTAAGGGCTATTTCAGAGAACTAAGGCCTTCCATATACGTACAGTTTGGCCCTCAATAGAACTGATAGGCCAAATTGTAATAGTTTTTTCTCCGCTCACACACCCAGATTGGACTGCTGGTTTATCATCTTCATTCTGCCTTAGTATCTTGTTGTGAGTGCGGACAAACGATATTGAGCAACTGGGGACAGAAGACTCAACCGAAAGGCCACTCCAAAACACGCCAGTATGACCACGGCAAAACTGCGGGCAGGCCTTGCTGGCGTTCTTCCAGCAAGACCTGCCCGCAGTTCAACAGTCCAAACGATTTGCCGTTAGAATATTGACTGTTGGACCAACAGTCCAAAAAATTTGCTGGCAAGCTGCCCTCTACACATCAGTTTGGCCTTTTCAGTTTAAACTGTTCAAGCAGATTGAAAGGTTAAGCTGTAGTGATTATTTGGCAAGCCTATGAAGCGGAAACAGATGCCTTACACTTTCGGGTAGATTGCACCATTTACTTCGAAATCGGTGCATGTATGCAATAATCTGCAGTGGAAGTGCAATTTTAGCAAGGAAGGGGGCGTGCAATCCTAATTGGGAAGAAGCACACTTTAATTTTTTCCTTTGAATGGAAAATCATGCTTTAGACACATTAGATCGCGTCTGAAATGAAACATCAAAATGACACCAGCTTAATGAGACTGCTGCACATTTAAGCTCTCTGAGAAAAAAAAATTCATAAAGAAATACTCATTTCAGAACCAATACTTGAGCATTATTGTTGTTCTGGTATCAGCAAGTTCGTTTTCTCATTGCCACAGATGTGTTAGTTTAAGTACTATTTGATTTAAACACGGTCTAAGTTTAATCTACAAGGTTTACTCATTCTTCCTATAATGTATTTCAGTAATTAAGCTGAGTGCTGAAAGGGATATTGAATTTTGTATAACATGTTGGGCCCAGGTTAATTAAACGAAACGAGGTACGTATGTCGTGCTGAATCTCGTCTGCCATGCTGAGTGCTGTTATTGTGTCCAGAGAATACCGCAGAATTCTGTCATCTTTGAGTTTTTTTATCCCATTTAATTTAATTAACTCATAAGTAGAATGCTAGGTCTATTATTATTACTTTCCTTATATAGAATAATGTATAAGGAAAGTATTGTGACGGGGTCGAAAATTAGAATTCGAGTTTTCGACGAGAGAGCACGTTACAAGCATCTCTGATCACGAATCGAACATTTTTGAAGTGATGTTTGTGCGCGTGTGAAAGTATGTGTGTGTATATATATATATGTGTGTGTGTGTGTGTGTGTGTCAGTGAGTCTGTGGAGACGATAACTGACGAACGAATGGACCGATTCGAACGAAATTTGGTACAAAAATTACAATCCGTAAACACTGGAAACCTATTGTTTTTATACGCAATTGAATCCCCTAACTTTTCGAGTGAAATTTTTAAAAAATAGTCAAAAAATCAAAACGTCTAATAAAATTACGCAAATAGATATTTCTTATGTAATTTTTCATTAGAAAATGATTGACATAAATTTTAGAACGCTAACACGAACCGTTCTCGAGATATTGCAGTTTTAAAAAAAATTATCAAAAAATTATATAAAATAAAACAATATTTCCTATTGAGAAACATGTTCACTTTTCATATGTAATACCATGCGATAAATTGGGTGACATCATTCTTGTGGATCTAGCTCGTTCCATTCATGAAAAAAGATACTTTGAGTAATACTTTTGTATGTGAACACCAACAGTCATTTATCTGCTGTAAGAATAACTTATTTCTCAGTTCATAACGCTTGGCGATATTTTGGCGACGAAGTTGGTGGAATGCCGCCGACTTGGCGACTTTTTTAAATGTTGCTAAATTAACGATAAACTGGCCAAATGGATAAAAATGACGCTAAATCAATGAAAATGACGACTCATTGACAAAAATTCAGTATCTTGGAAAGAATATAAATATCTACTATAAAAATGATCTATTTTTTTACTGTAAAAGTAGTAAATTCATTGCATTATATGAGGAAAGTCATGTGCTGCCCACATCAGATTTTTTTTCAGTTCACTTCATCCGTTTTAAAAATATTGTCTGAAATTGCTAAAAAGAAAATAAACAACGACAACAAAAAATAGAAAGTCCTGTTAGTACAGCTACTTGATTAAATGCATTGATCAATATTGTTGGCAAAAAAGCAGCCCCATTTTTTTTTTCAAAACAAAGAAGCAGCGCCACCACCTCAACCAAATGCAAAAAGATTTCTGAAGTGTGAATTTTATATTTTAACTATCAGTATACTTGTTCTTCGTACGGAATATACAATATAAAAAAACTTAAAATTCACATTTATGTGCATATTCCTATAGCATTTTGAATGACATTGTTATATAAAACATTCTATTAAAATATTTAAATTAATGCTCTTAAAAGGAAGATTAAAAATCTCTGTTCTCGCTATACAAAATTATCTTCACAGGGTAGAACTTAAGACCGATACATCCTGATATTGTTTGCAAACAAATTTACAGAAAATATAAAATTGAATCAATATATGCTAAAACAAAAGCTCTACAATTGTATTAGAAGATAAACCCGTACTATCTATATTTTCGTGGATTAGAAGATATACCCGTTCTACTCATATTTTCGTAGATTAGAAGATTATACCCGTGTATTGGAGATATATCCGTACTACAATATATGGATTTGAAATATCTTTCCCAAAGATAAAATTGATGACGTAATAAATTGAAAGTATCAATAATCCCCGTAATATTTAAACCCAAAGGCCATGTTTGATACAATCCAGTCAAAAATGCAAATCCGATAATATTTATTTAACTCGTACATTTATTTATTATCAAAATAAAAAAAGATTTAACAAAAATCGTCAGTTGTATAAGCTTATTGGGTTTAATTTCGTTGCTTAGCAACATATTTTTATTTTCAAATAAATTTCCGAAAAAATATAGTCTACATAATACTATTGTATTTCTATGGAAGGTCTAATTGTGCGATTTTATTAATATCTCGATAGCCCCTGGTCCTAGAAACTCAAAATGGACTCAATTTTAAGTGGGGCTATTTTTAGTCTATTCGAATTTCATCCAAATTGGTGCAGCCGATCTCCCGTGATGATGAGATAAACAAACACCTAAACAGACAAGACTTTCAATTTTATTTATATTTTAAATTGCCCTTTCTATATTTTCACTTCATTTTTTTCTTATTTACATTTAAACTTCATATATATTCTCATTACAGAAGTTCAAGACACCTACATATTTTATTGAATTCCTGATAAAAATGAAATATTATACTTTCCGTCTTTCCAAGTATCTACCTGTATATAAAAGGAAATCTATTTTTGTCATATCTCCCACGAAAGGGCAAAAATGCAATGGAAATATGCGAAAATATTTATGCTCGCCTTCCAATTTTCAATGCACATGTTGTCTGTTGAGTTTTCGAGAAAAATATGTTTTAATAATCACCCACTCCTGAAGGAATGTGTGAATGAACTCCCAAAGTGCGAGTTTGCAGAACAGTTTGACTATCTGACTGATAACCTTCTGCTATTTTTAATATAGGTTAGCCTCCTGTTATTAATATTTTTACCCAGGTTATTATTCTGCGTGATCATTATTCTCTCAATTTGAAATCGGCGCTAGTTATACAAGGGCCACTTTCAGACTTCTGACATCTTTGCTCTAACCTGCAGGGCTGATTTATTCGGGCGCCATTGTAAGGAACCTTTCTGTCCCAACCGGGAATCGAACCCTGAATCTCCGAACTGGTCAGCCGACTCTCTAAAGTTGAGCTACTGGGACGAAATAGCAAGCTCTTATCTTCGAAGTGGACTCTGAATTCTCCACCCTCTAATGTCAGATTGGCGGGTGATTTAAAATTTTGTAGAAATATAAATTCGTGTAAGCATGCGTGTATATGAGGTTGTAAAGAACCTTGCTGGCCCAAATGGGAATCGAATTCTGGATCTCCGAACTGGCCAACCGACGCTCTACCGTCGAACTACTGGGATGAAATGGCAAGTTCTTATCGGCGACGTGGACTCTGCACAATATATAGCAAATAGTTCGATATTTCACAAGGTCACTAAACAACAGTTTTTTACCGTAAAACATCAATTAAATTCTCAGCTAATTTCACGAAACAGTAGATATAGCACAGTCCAGAGGTCTAAGCAGCCCATGCGTCAGCTTGGGGCCCCATGTTCACTGAGAGCCTCAACATTTTGTGCATTATAGTTTATTGGACTTATTTTGTATTTTTTTAAAGACTCATTAATGCATTATACAATTTTATATAATTCTACATTATATAAAATGAATAATGGTGAATTTATGACTGAATAATAACAGGTTACTGCTTGAAGTGAGGGAATCGCAATTAGTTTTCATAAGTCATGCAATTGCCTCAAAGTCATACAGTATAGTCGCAAAATGTTGTTTCATATGGTATCTGACGCATTATCAGTTCTAGGTGTCTATCGTTTATGGTAACTGCTAAGAACGATGACTGCAAAAATAGTCACTGTTCAAAAAGTGACCGTTGTCTTCAGACACAGCAACTAATTTGTATTTGTCATACAGTAGCCTCAAAGTCATACAATAGTAAAATCATTCAATAGTAACGTCATACATAGTAGACTCAAAGTCATACAATAATAAAGTCATACAGTAGCTATAAAATGTTGTTTTGTATGTTATTTGGAGCATTTCCGGTACTGGTTGTCTATCGTTATCCGTGACTGCTAAAATGATGACTGAAAAAATGGTCATTGCTCAGGAAGTGACCGTTGACTCAAGACACCACAACTAATTTGTATTTGTCATACAGTAGCCTCAAAGTCCTACAATAGTAAAGTCATACAATAGTAATTTTATTATTGGACATTTGCGTATAAGTTTATAATGTTCTTTACAATGTTTCAGATACATCCTCTTTATCGAATTGTAGTTGAACATATTGAGATCATGATACTATAATTCCCTGGTGTGCTTTGCTATATAATCAAGGCCGGATCATCCATTGGGACAAGATAGTTTTAAACCTGGAAGTATTTTATATCGTACAAAAACCTCCAAAATAGGGTTGACCCCTGGACCCAAACTTTGATTCCTGAACCTAAAGTGAAAATACTAACGTATATGTTAGTCTTGTAATGAATCCGTATTTTTTTTTAACGTGTAAAAACAGCATAATTAAGTTGTCGGATAACCAGTTTTTCGGATTTCTATTTTTCGGATGTGTGACATTTTACTGTATTTATTGTTCAGATGTGGCCTTCTTATGAAAGTTCGTTTTTGGCCTCAGGAAACCTCGGGACGCTATTGGTGTAGTCCCCTGTAGCTGTGGCCGAACGAAGCAGCCTCGGCGGGGACACCCCCCTTGTAATACAAAGAAAAATTAAATGAAGTGTGTCTCAACTAGATTTTTTTCATACTAGAATCTATTTTTAGTATCTGTTTTACTTTTTCTAAATTTTACAAGAAATATTTTGAAATATAAGTATCATGGATCCAAATGACTACGTACCGTGTTACCCTTCACTTTAAAAGGGCTTCAATGTAGCGTTGGTGCGGCCCGGACATCTAAGGACATGACAGACCCGTATCGCGTTGTCTCGTGCGGCTGAACGTCACTTGTCCCTCTACGAAGAACGTTCGACGGAGATGATCGGAAAGTCTATTTAGTAGGCTAGAGCCTCGTTCGTTATTGGAATTAACCAGACAATTCGCACCTGCCGCCGTGTTCATGCGGAGTACGATCACGTTAAACATGTGGGTCCGAAAGTCCTACCGAGAGGTTGGTGGTAGGGGAAAGAGGGTACGGTCCCTGTGGATGCCTCCCCCACTGGGTTCCGGTCTAAATTGGGTGGCACTTCCCGACCGTCCAAACAGTTACCTTACACCTTTCTGGTAAGTCGGACGGTCTGGGTTTCAACAACAACCACCAACTAAGAACGGCCATGCACTATCCCCCACAGAATCAATAAAGATATCTTAATCTGGCTTTAAAAGGGCTTGGAAAAAATCTTTAGATTAAAACCATACTTCATAACCCAGCGGAGGGGTAGAGCTAATGACGTCACGAACAAAAAAATTGTATCGTGGTTAATTTTCGCAACAATGATTGAAACTGCAAAGTCTCTCGATCATTTAGCCATAAATAAACCCTTCTATGCACGATTATGTCCAATTTTTTCTTATGCTGCCCTGTTAAGGAAATATAATATTTCAAATACATTTCGAAGTTTTCGCTCGCATTTAAAAATATTCTATCCAATTCAAGTCTTTCTTATAACAAAGCCGGATATAAAGTTTTTTGAAAATCCATTAATACGTGTGGCCGTTATTGTGTACACAAAAAATCGACCACAGACAGACATCACTCCAAAAATAGCCAAAACGTATTCAGAAGGTCTTAAAATGCATATTGGGATCAAAATCTTGAAATCGAAAGTTTTCGTGGAAAAAATACTTTAATTATAAGCAATTCATTACTTTCTTATACGTAGTATTGAGTACTACGTATAAGAAAGTAATAAATTGTTCAGTATATTATAGGTATGAAGATAATAGTATTATTAAATATATAAAAATATTAAAAAACTCTTATAATTAAACCTTTTATTAAATTATTACTTTCCTTATATACATAATGTATAAGGAAAGTTATATGACGAGGTCGAAAATGCGAATTCGAGTTTTCGACGGGAGAGCACGTTTCAAGCATCCCTGATCACGAATCAAACATTTTTGAAGTGATGTCTGTGTGTGTGAAAATATATATGTGTGTGTGTGAAAGTATATATATGTGTGTGTGTGTGTGTGAAAGTATGTGTGCGTGTGTGTGTCAATGAGTCTGTGGAGACGATAACTGACGAACGAATGGACCGATTCGAACCAAATTTGGTACAAAAATCACAATCCGTAAACACTGGAAGCCTATTGTTTTTATACGCAATCGAATGTTCAGAACCCCTTTAAATTTTCGAATGAAATTTTGAAAAAATCGTCAAAGAATCAAAACCACTAATAAAGTCACGCAAATAGACATTTCTTATGTAATTTTTCATTAGAAAACGATTGACATAAATTTTAGAACGCTAACATGAATCGTTCTCGAGATATTGTACATTTTTCAAAAAAATTATCAAAAAGTCATATGAATTAAAAGAAAAAAAATTTCCTATTGAGAAACATGTTCATTTTCATATGCAATACAATGCGATAAATTGGGTGACATCATTCTCGTGGATCTAGCTCGTTCCATTCATGAAAAAAGATACTTTGAGTAATACTTTTGTATTTGAACGCCAATAGTCATTTATCTGCTGTAAGAATAACTTATTTCTTAGTGCATAACGCTTGGCGACATTTTGGCGACGAATTTGGCGGAATGTCGCCAACTTGACGACTTTTTGAAATGCTGCCAAATTAACGAAAATCTCGCCAAATGGATAAAAATGACGCTAAATCAATGAAAATGAAGACTCATTGTTGAGAATTCAATATCTTGGAAAGTATATTAGTATCTACTATAAGAAAAACCTATTTTTTTTACTGTAAAAGTAGTAAATTCATTACATTATATAAGGAAAGTCATGTGGTGCCCACATCAGATTTTTTAAACTGTAAAAGTAGTAAATTCATTGCATTACATAAGGAAAGTCATGTGTTGCCCACATCAGATTTTTGCTATATATAATGTTAATAATTGTTTAAAAATTCCATGTTTATAATTGAATATCATAAGTGGATGAGTATCATGAGATAAAAAAATATCATTTGGTGAACACTGCGTTATGTATTTAGTGCCATTAAAGCATTTTTCCTTCAGCAGAATTACTTGCAAAAACGCTCCTTATTCACTATATTTTTATACATTTTACAGAATTTAATGCTGAAATTATATAGTCTTCTGAAACTTGTACTTGTTGTTTTATCAAAATGAGTAAAATGTAACGTGTATACTTCTGGTCTTCGTTATCCTTTTCTCACAACATAAAGCATTATCCCTCTTTCTTCTTTAAAATTAGAAAATTAAATAATCAAAGACCTCTTGTAAGGTTACTTGCTTTTTAACACTTTCCAACATAGTTGAAAAGTGTTTATGACTTTGTCTGTCCGTTCGCACGATAACTGCCGTAAAAATGAATTTATCAAAACTAAATTTTAGTATGTTGTTGAGACGGTCTGTGGGACATATGAGAATGTAAATGAATAATATCGCCCAATTAGTTTTGAATTGAACCTGGTTTGAAAAAATGAAATGAATTGAACCCTATGGGACCTAATTTTTCAAACATTTTTTAAGCAAAGTTAAAATTCACAAATTGCTTCGAAAGTTTTACGAAATATTTAAATTATCCCATAAAATATATATAAAAAAAATTCAAAAATATGTTCGGTATTTTTTTATTTTTTAAATAAAAATTAAAATAATAATTACACCCATATAATATGAAGAGAGCATGTGACCCACTTCAAACTAAAATACGCATTCCATCTTTTTTCCCAAAGTAAAAATCGTGATTTTTAAAGTTCTTTTAAATTTGTATTTATTGTTGTATCCGTCCTAAAACTGCTTCATTTTTGCGTATTTTCTGTGCATCTATATTCTGCGCCAACGCATTTACAATATTTTTTGAGTTTAAGAGATCATCAAACTTTGATTATTTCTACAACAAAGCCTAATTTTATTAGATGCAGAATGTAAACAAGTAATTGTAAAATGAGTTGTATAAGAATTACTGAATTATTTTCACCTAAAATTATTTAACTCTGGAGTCTGGAATAAAAGTGTATGAATGAAATATTCATTGCTTTTACATAGAGAGCCAAAAGGTTTATATTTCGATGACGTCATTTGAATAAAGTTCATTTTTTCTATAAAGTTTTAAGTTTTCAAGTAAAATAAATTATTGTAATTCTGTGATAATTAAAAAAACATCACCGCTGAATATATCGTATTTTAGAGATGCTTAAATAAAATTGTATTTCAGTTGGAAAGTGTTTCATAATCAATGCTTTATGCATGATTGATTTTTCTTGTTTTTACTTTCTTTGTGGAAAGAGTATTACATTTTATATTCAAATTAATTAAAAAGAAGGGAAAAAAAAGGCGATTCGAAAAATCCTGCATTTCCAGAAAATTTTCCAATCTACATCTTTACATACAGAAATTCCCACAAAAACGTACGATTCGAGTTCAGGGATGTTTAAAAGGCTTTCGTTGAAATCGAATTTTCGAAACCTTCACAATCAGTAATTTCCCTATACATTATACAATGCATGTAAAGGGAATAACAATTTCCCTGAATCTCAATAATTGTATAATACACAGTTTTAAATGGAACTAATAATAATAAGTGTTTAATAGGAGTCTCTACGTGATTATTTCATAGTTATAATCGATATTATTTAGGTCTACTTTTAACATAATCAGTACCAGAATATAAAATATCTGGTGTGCCGATCGACTATCTTATATATTTATATTCCATAGTGTTTAGTTCTACTCTCATAACAATCAATATTAGCATTAAAAATGTCCGTAGCGTAATTGCCCTTTAGCATTAAACGAAAGAAAAGCATTCGATATGCCACTAGCAGTGATGATCTGACCGTTCAAATCTGCAACATGTTTATGAGATGTCGCTTTCTAGAATTAAACTTAAGATAATAAAAAATGACAATTGAGAGCAGTCATTTTTATGTAGAATTTAACATAGTAATATTATTGGTAGCTAAAAAATATTCTAATTTATACGAGAACATTAATGTATTTAAGCTTGTACACATAATTGCTGCTGGACGAAGACAACGCCGCCAAATGACATTGTCATCGACCTTTGGCGAAAATACCATTAATGTGCGAATGTTCGTTTGCGCTCTCACCAAGAAATAAATTTCATATGGACAGCACAACATGTTCTATGTATAATGGTTTTACTTCTTTCACAGCGAAAGCATCACAAAGAGGTTCAAGAACACAATGTGCTTGGCGTTAAACTGTAAATTTGGCGTTTTTATTGGTGACAACACTATTTCGAAGTGTCAAAACAACTTGCATTCCCTGCAAATCTAGCATGAGTAACAGGTATAAGAAAAATTGCTAGACTCCTCTAAGCTACAGTCTATATATTAAAAGTTTTTAATAATTTGTAAATAAGATTTTTTTATATAAAACATGGTTTGAGTTCCAATCAATAGATAACTGAATGTCAAAATCCAAATGATACTTATGTGTTTCATATGTCGATAATGTATTTAAATAATTAACGTATTTAATTAATCAGGAAATGTAAATCTGTTACTATGACTACCATTCGATCATTGTACGTAAAATTGCCAAATGTACGTATAAATAAATAGAGACTTACCACAATGCTATAGGCTATGAATTAAACATCACGTAATTTGAAATTGGGTCGCGTTTGGCGATTAATTGTCAAAATAAACTAAATTAGTCATATACAGTGTACAAAATCAACAAGAAAATGCAAGTACCATTTATTTATTATTTCGTGATATAAATGACTATTGGTAAATTGTTTGTCGCCAGAATTAAAACTATTACAAACAGAAGTGGTTTTTTCTCTCGTAGAATATTCTATACATTCTTAATTATTATTCTATACATTCATGGGCTTCTCTGCTTTTGAAATGATCGTTTCCTTCATTTCTTTATATTTTGTTTTTGTTGCCCACGTTTGCTGAGCGCATGCGTGGGAATTTGGCTTAAATCAGAAAATGATTTGACGGCGGTTTGAAGAGGCGATTTTGTAAACGTATTATTTAAGTAGCGGTCGCTTATTTCAGATATAAACTTTACATTTTATGGAGTATATAATTAATTGTAAAAATTTCCTTTGGAATTACCTTAGAAGATCATTTGTTAAATGCCGTTTCAGGCTTTTACAGCCCGAACAGTATCTGGAGAGTAGAGATGCTGTTTCGTTGGTAGGGTATCTGGAGAGTAGAGATACTGTTTTATGGCTGGGGTACCTGGAGAACTTATAAAAAAAATACTTATCTCACCAGGGAATGAAACCGGCTGGTCAAGCGATGTTTTATCCGTGAGCTTCTTAGATGGTTATATTACTTTCCTTATATACAATAATGTATAAGGAAAGCATTATGACGGGGTCGAAAACTCGAATTCCGAGTTTTCGACGAGAGAGCAAGTTTCAAGCATCCCTGATCACGAATCGAACATTTTTTAGGTGATGTCTGTGTGTGTGTGTGTGTGTGTGTCAGCGAGTCTATGGAGACGATAACTGACGAACGAAAGGACCGATTCGAGCGAAATTTGGTGCAAAAATTACAATCCGTGAATACTGGAAGCCTATTGTTTTTATACGCAATCGAATGTTCAGAACTCCCTAAAATTTCGAGTGAAATTTTGAAAAAATCATCAAAAAATCAAAACCTCCAATAAAGTCACGCAAATAGACATTTCTTATGTAATTTTTCATTAGAAAACGATTAACATAAATTTTAGAACGCTAGCATGAACCGTTCTCGAGATATTGCACATTCTACAAAAAAATTCTCAAAAATTTATATAAAATAAAAAAAAATATTTTCTATTGAGAAACATATTCACTTTTCATATGTAATATCATGCGATAAATTTGGTAACATCATTCTCGTGGATCCTATCTCGTTCCATTCATGAAAACAGATACTTTGAGTCATACTTTTGTATTTGAACGCCAATAGTCATTTATCTGCTATAAGAATAAATTATTTCTTCGTCCATAACGCTTGGCGAGATTTTGGCGACGAATTTGGCGGAATATCGCCAACTTGGCGACTTTTTAAAATGTTATCAAATCAAAGAAAATCTCGCCAAATGTTTAAAAATGACGCTAAATCAATGAAAATAACGACTATTTGACGAAAATTCAATATCTTGGAAAAAATATAAGTATCTACTATAAGAATAACCTATTTTGTTTCTACTATAAAAGAAGTAAATACATTGCATTATATAAGGAAAGTCATGTGCTGCCCACATCAGATTTTTTTATTTAATATTTTAATTTCTGTATTCTCCTACCGATGCTCTTTCAGATCGAAACATAATTTCATGTATGAATGAACTGTTAATTCACGTTTATGACTGACATTGCAGACGATAGCATCCTTATTCGACGCGACAACCGTTGTTATAAATTCATTCCCAGACCCCGTTCACCGCAGAAAGACCTCAGCTATTCATATCATCTAGCTCGCGGAGTTAAGTCCTTTGTGTGTTGATGTAAAGATATCTTGCCTTATTGGGTAAGTGCTAACCACCGTTATCCGGCTGCATATTCGGTGTTTTATTCCTTGAGTTACTGAAACAATTATCTTTTTATCTATATTTGATGTGGATCCTACAGGGGGGTCGAAAAGCTGTGTGCATCAAATTTTAAAATCATTTTAAAGTCATTTCAAAAGCAGGTAATCAAGGATCAACTTCGATGTCGTCTAAAGTTATCCCCATGCTTCGGACCTATGGTAAATCTGTGGATCCGAAAGTCCATTCGAGCGATGATGTGTAAGGGGGAAGGATGGAATGGTCCCTATGGTTGCCACCCCCATTGGGATTTGGTCCAAATTGGGTGGAACTTTTCCCTGTCTCCCAAATAGATACCTTACACTTTCGGGTGGGTAGGTCGGCCGGTCTGGCTAGAAGAAAAGAAAGATCATACATTGATTTGTAGATTTTTAGGAATATGGGCATATTCACGAGTAGACAATTTTAATCGCTTGATGAGGAGAAAAAAAATGTTAGTGCTATTATTGAAAACTATTAAAAATTACTTGTAGTGTGGCTCAACTCGACTTCTAATACCATAATCCATTATTGAGTAGTTTATTAGATTGTGTTTTTTTATTTTATAAGTAAAATTTTGAAAAATCGGCTCCTTTGATCCAAATGATTACAACTGTAGTGTTGTTGTTGAGACCCAGACCGTCCGATCTACCAGAAAGGTGTAAGGTAACTGTTTGGACGGCCGGGAAGTGCCACCCAATTTAAACCGGAATCCAGTAGGGGAAGCATCCACAGGGATCGTACCCTCCTTCCCCTACCACCAACCTCTCGGAAGGACTTACGGATCCACATGTTTAACGTGATCGTACTCCGCATGAACACGGTGGCAGTTGTGGCAGCGTGCAAATCCTGCGCGCAAACCACCGGGCTACCGCGCCCGAAATGTTCCAATAGCACGCGGTTATAACTGTAGTGTGTTATCCTTCACTTTAAAGGGGCTGTACAAAATTTTTCGATTGATACCATACTTGAGAATGTACCACCGGGGAGGGGGAACTTGCCTCCAAAGGGTGGCTAATGATGCCATGAACAAAACAATCTGTATCGTGGATATTTCTCAGAATAATTTCAACTATTAAGTCTCGTGATCATTAAGCCATAAATAAACCCTTTTATGCGTGATTATGTCAAATTTTGTCCTATGCTCTGTCCTATGATAAAAAGCAATGTGCTCTATGCTAAAAAGCCAAGTGTCCTAAGCTAAAAAGACACGTGTCTTATGCTAAAAAGCCAATTGTGTCCTAAAAATGCAATTGTGTCCTAAAAATCCAATTGTGTCCTATGCTAAAAAGCCATGTGTCTTATGCTAAGAATTGTGTCCTAAAAATTCAACTGTGTCCAATGCTAAAAAAACCATGCTAAAAAGATATAAAATTTTGATTAAATTTCGAAGTTGCCGCTCGAGTTAAAAAAGTTCTATCTAGTTCTAGATGTTTTAATAAGCCAGGTATAAAGTTCCGTGAAAACCCATTAATATTTGTGCCTGCTATTGTATACACAAGAAATCGACTACAGACATCGCTCCAAATATATTCAAAACGTATTCAGGAGGTCTTAAAACATATATTGACATTAAATTGGCGAATTCGAAAATTTTCGGGAAAACAATATACTATATTACGTAGTATGAGAAAGTAAAAAGTTTTCGTGTATTAAAAGTTTGGATATAAGATAATATTATATCACAAAATAGGACACAACACGACATTTGTGTATAACTTCGTTTTGGCTTCATAGAAATAACTATAATTTTAGGCGAAAACTGCAGTTAATAAAGTTATATTAAAATCCACTGCTTATCAGGAATACTTCTCAAGTATCCTTAGTATCATGTAGAAACCACCGTATTCAATGTGTGTCTGTCAATATAGAATAAAATTGGAGACTGCAAGTGAAGTATGTAACACTATACATCTATTGATCTATACTTGTTTTCATATTATCATCGTGTCTGTTTGGCTAGTTTCCGGCAGTGCGTTTAATAACTGCCCATTTTAAAGAATCCTTCAAAGTTTGAAGTTATTGGAAGTTTCACAGTGAAGATAATTTTAGGACACTGCTAGAGAAAATAACATTTGAAGGTCATATTTAAGATGATTACATTACAATATATTGAAAAATTTTTTATTCCTATGAATAATTCAATATTTCTGGTCGAAGTCAGGAGAGGGTAACGCCTCATTGCTTTGTAGGCGGCGTGATATTTTGGACTTAACATTTTCTAGGTCAAGGGGCTTAGCAATGAAACACCCTTATGCAAAATAAGCCGAATGGAAGGATAATAGTTATTAAAATCAGCGTTTTAAAACTTTTATTTACATTTTAAAATATTTTAAAATTAAAAGTATTTCATTCAGGAAGGAATAACATACTAGGAATAACATTCGGAGTGCGAGTCTCCATTCGACTTTCTAATATATTATCTAACATAATAAAATAATTTGTCTGTCTGTTTGTTTGTTTGCTTGTCTGGCTGTCGGTCGCATAGCGGAAAAACTGAGCAACACACAGATACGAACTTCTGTACAGTGATATTTTAGGTCAGATATCAGGACTTATTAGAAATATTTACTAAAAGTCGAATTAGTTTTTGAATTACTAAGGGACTTGTACTTGCTACGCCTGCAAATCCTGTAACTTGCATCGCGAGTTGGGAGGCTTCGGCTATAACTAGCTGGTGCCAGCTGAGTTCGTTTCACGAGCTGTTTCAAGCCAAATTAAAGTATAAATCGAAAAACAATTTATTTCAGCGCTTAGATTAAATAAGATAATTTAAAAAAATAGATTATTCTTATAGTAGATATTTATATGCTTTCCCAGATATTGATTTTTCGTCAATTAGTCGTCATTTTCATTGATGTAGCGTCATTTTTATTCATTTGGCGAGGTTTTCGTTAATTTAACAGCATTTAAAAAAGTAGCTAAGTTGGCGACATTCCACCAAATTTGTCGCCAAAATATTGCCAAGTGTTATGAACGGAGAAATAAGGTATTCTTACAGCAGATAAATGACTATTGGCGTTCAAATACAAAAGTATTAACCAAAATATCTTTTTTCACGAATGTAACGAGCTAGATCCACGAGAATGATGTCACCATATTCATCGCATGATATTGCATATGAAAAGTGAACATGTTTCTCAATAGGAAATATTTTTTTATTTTATATAATTTTTTGATTTTTTCTTTGGAAATTGTACAGTATCTCGAGAACGGTTCATGCTAGCGTTCTAAAACTTATGTAATTTTTAATAAAAAATATTGACATGAGAAATGTCTATTTGCGTAACTTTTGATTTTTTGGTGATTTTTTCAAAATTTCACTCGAAAATTTAGGGGGGGGGGGTGTTCTGAACATTCGATTGCGTATAAACACAATAGGCTTACAGTATTCACAGATTGTAATTTTTGTACCAAATTTCGTTCAAATCGGTCTATTCTTTCCTCAGTTATCGTCTCCACAGATTCACTGACACACACACAGACATCACCTCAAAAATGTTCGATTCGTGATCAGGACGGCTTGAAACGTGCTCTCCCGTCGAAAACTTGAATTTGAATTTTCGACCCCGTCACAATTATTTCCTTATAGTATATGAGGAAAGTAAAGAAATGAAAAATGCATAGAATTCTGCACATTTTGTGCAATGCCATTTTAGTTGCATCGGGCAATTGAAGATTCACATGATTTCAAATTTGGGCATTAAATCGACACATCTCTCTATATTAAAATAGTAGCTGTTGCCGACGCTGTTTGACAAATTTTGCGTTCTTCGAGTTTTTCTGTCTCGTCCCGCTAAGGTAGAAGCATATAAAAATACAGAATAGCATACAGAAATATAAAATTTAGTGCATTTGTAGCGAAATGTTAGGGGAGTCCGCTGACATAAACCGTTTTTCGATTTAAGCATTAGTTTAAGAAATAGTTAAAGACAAAATATTCGCGCTGCGATTTCGCTTCCTTGACAAACTAACAACAACAAGAACACGAATTTGTGCAGTTATGTACCTACACAGTTTAATTTGTGCAGTTATGTACCTACACAGTTGAATTTTTGCAAGTATGTACCTACATAGTTACATTTTTGAAGTCATGTACCTACATAGTTAAATTTTTACAGTCATGTACCTACATAGTTAAATTTTTAGTCATGAACCTACATAGTTAAATTTTTACAGTCATGTATCTACATAGTTAAATATTTGAAAGTATGTACCTACATAGTTGAATTTATGTAAGACGGAGTTATGGTTTAAAATTTTGATGTAGGTGATGTATTATTCTACTTTTTATGCACTTCTGAAGTGAAAAGTTTTCTTCCGTATGAGCGCGTCCCTAGAGTTTCTCTGTCTCATACTGCAAAAATATGAAATTTGGTACATTTGCATAGAAATGGTAGAGGAACACACTAAATTAAACCGTTTTTGATTTAAATCTCAGATTATCTTGAAACATCTCGAGAAACAACCTCAGACAGCAGTGTTTCTTTCAGGTTTTTTTGACCGGTGTGTGTGGGGGGGATGAAATGGGGAGGAGGATTTCAAGTTTTCTTTTTGCCGTATATAAATATATATAAATTCTGTGTCACATAAATAGAAATTACGTTAATGTAGAATGTCTTCGCAGTGGGGGGGGGGGGAAGCGAACCTTCCCTGAGGTATACTTGAAAGAAACACCGGCAGCGAATAAGAGGCGAGGCCTCCCGTCTCGAGAAACGAGTTACGTAGATCGGCAAACGTATCGAGCAGGTTGAGAGAGCGCCTTAGTATTATAAAAATTAACATTAATACTACTTTTCCTCTTTAGTTAACTGTAAAATAAATAAAAATCAACTGTTAATTTCTCTTACATACATATTAGTAATGGCGAACAGTCAGGGGAGGCAAGGGAGACATCATCTGTCCAAGTAATTTACGATCCAGCGAAATATATATATTATCCGAAATAAATGTATAAAATATTTTCTGTGTAAATTAACAAAGTATTTTTGCTGAGTCTGAAACTCCTGTCTCTCCATCTACCTATGTCAGAAGATATTTCATTGGAAGTGGTATCAAAAGAAATTGTGCGCGAAATGTCTATACGACAGTTTTTTAATAGACTCGCCTAAGCTACAGGGAAGGGACTGTTTTTTTAATATTTTTTCTAGTAAATATAATGCTCATTCTCTGAGTAGTCTGGAGAGTCATTTTAAAAGTTAATAAGTGATTAAAAGTTATTTAAAAAATCGCTAAATTGCATAAATTTTGATGTTATAGGGATTTCTCTATATTTTCAAGAGTTAAAAACTCTTGAAATATGGAAATGTTAATTTTTCAAAGATATGATATTTTAATCTCAAATATACATTTATTTTTATTTAACCGAATTCACCTTACATTCTTTGATTTTGATTTATTATCTGCTTCAATTTTTTTTTTATATAAATTAGAAGTTTGGCAGCTACCGATAGCAAATACATTTACGAGTCTGTATATTCAGGGAAAGGAAATTTATTTACTTTTACGGAAAACGAATTTATAGTGAATGTAATATGCGAATACACATTTTTAATACGTTTGGAATTTTTTTTAATTAAATCTTTTAAAAGTAGAAACGTTAAGTTAAGTTCGATGTGTGATCTATTAATTTTCTTACACCTTTTCCTTTGAATTATAAATGGCAATTTCCGCGCATAGTGTTTTCCCGCATTCTCACAGAAACGCAAAACCGGGGTTTCACTGTAATAAAATTGTAAAATATCATTAGTTTATTTTTATTGTAATTCAGTTATTACAGAAAACTTACCGGATAAACAGTCCGGCACAGCTTTCGAACCGCATTCGGTTCCAGAGCCTCCGGCGGGTAGTGGCACAAGAATATGCTTTGCATAGGAGCCCGGGAGGTTTGGAGCTCTGTGTCGCAAAGCAGTTTACAAGTAAATGGTCTAATACAAGTAAATACAATTTACAAATATCGGCACTATTTGGGCCCATTCGCCTGTACTGAGCAATATTTACTGCAATGGACTACTGCAAAGCTAATGCTTTTGTATGCAGAATTTTATTCATTGAAGTTTACCTAATAGCATTTAAATTAATTTAAATGTTGTTTTACGTAGTATACAATGTAATTCAGTCTGCGTGATGCTTTAGGCAAAAAATATCACAATTATTTGATCAATACTTTGTTTTAAAATTAATTTTTTTTTCATATTCTACCCCGTTTTAGTTTGACATCCGACAATTCGACAAATATGGTAAACCGGTACCGCAAAAGTCCTGAAAGTGCCAGATTATTGGAAATTTACCGTATATTTCATTTTATTTGTGATCTATAACTAAAATATGTAGCATGAAACTTTATGTTTGCAAATTTTCGACCCCGATTTTATGTCTCCCTAAATTATTTTATCACGCTTCGCTACTGCATATTAGGTATTTATTTACGCAATTATTTCAGGCGTACATAATTACGTAATATTAAAAGGATGAAAATTACCCCTAATTAAATTAAAGCAGTTGTTGATGCAGCACACAAGAGACGAGATATACACGTGTTCCTTAAAAATTAACTCAGAAATTGTTTACTCGCATATAAAAAATATTAAAATTAAGCAGTACTTGAACACTTTTGTAATTAGGTTAGTTGCTTGCCTAAATATGCACGGAAAAGTCATTTTTTTTCTGTCATAGAAATTTAAATATTGAAGAAAAATATTCATTGTTAGAATCATCGGTACTTCCTTTTTATAGCGGCCCCTGCAATTACAATTTAAAAACATCAATACGAAATCGGGAACATTAACAAAAAATACATATGACTATAATATAAACACGTGCTGTTTCTTTAGGACTTCAAACGTTTGGCGACAATTTACAACCAACCTTGGCGATACATATCAGTCGCTTGGAGATTCTTCCTCGGGGGCAGCTATAACAAGGAAATACCGAATCATCCCATTGTACACGTATTACTTTTACAATCAAACCTACTTAAAAAACCCTTTATAAACTCTGTCTCTTGCGATTTACTCGATAGGATATAGCATTCCCTGAGAGTAAGAAGCATTATGCATACTGCCAGGTAAAAGGGATAAATTAACAATCATTTATCATTCTACCCGACCCCTCTGGTCATTATACATAATGCTTGGGCATTGTGTACAAAGATTTCATTAATTCCTTGATCCATAACATATATAATATTCAAAGGTTTTTACAAAATAACGATCAAAATCCCATTAACGGAATTTTAAACAACTCTGTCGCATGGAGTGCTTGTCCAGGGGGTATGAGCGACTTAATTATTTTTATCTTGCTCTGCGCATATGAAGACATAGGAATTAAGAACGCGCGTATTTTGTTTTCAGGCTCTCAAGAGGAACCGAATTTGTTAATTGCAACTCTCATCTTAGTCCAAAGACGTCACTAAATTTCCTTGGACGTCATTGGAACCTGTGTGCAAAGCACAATTAAAAATCTTCAACCAAGTTGTTGACGCTTGGACGTTGCCACAAATAAATTAACTAATTTTTTTAACTGTAATAATACGTGTGGTTTCACAACACTTCCCAAAGTTTACCCTGGATCGTAATGACGAATCTTAATTCCCATTTCCAAGATGACAACTTTTTCATCGGTTGCCGGGCTGAGTGCCCAACCTTAAAATAAAGAACCTTACACTGCATAGCGAAGTTTTATGCTGCTCAAAACAAAGGTCAGCGCGTTTTCCTGTAAGCAACTAGGGCCGTCTGAGAGCCTATTTCAATTTGCTGCGTGCGCATGAGGCTGCAACTTCCTATATATCAATATAATAATATATTATAAAACACTATCGATCAAAGAAATTATGTATTATATAAAATATACTATAGAAATATTATTGGTACATATGAACTAGCAAGCAGTAGTATTTCACTTTTAATTTTTTTCAATATCATATTTCTTGGAAAGATAAAATAAAATAATGTCATTCGTTTTAGGCTTTAATTCAGTCCTTTCCAAATGACTGTCTAGAAAAACAATTTACCCTTGATTCGTAAAACTAAAACTAAAAATAAAATGAAATTAAGAATTAAAATGACAGAGTTAGTGTCAATATAATATCTACACTGAAATATTATATCAATTTACATATTTTCCTTGGATGTTTTAGCACTTGTGGAAACAGTGATTTAGAATGAAACCATTTCCTTATAAAGTAACTATCGCCCTCCCCCATACTCTTTGATATTTACTCCCCCATACTCTTTGATTATTACCTGCCTCTTTGATATACTGTTTTAAAAAAGCCTGTTTCAATGCGCTTGATATGTTTACTAATTAGTATTCTTGTATCCTATGTTCTGTACTTTTTAATTTCTTGTGTGGCTACTGTAACTGGATTTCATCTGTAGTTGCCACGTTAATTGAATAAATAAATAAATAAATAAATATTTATTGAACATAAACACTATTTCAATGTCACAAGGGAAATATGAGTGAACAAATGTGGGCGTGGCCGTATGCACAAGTTATACATTTCCCAGCAATTCACAATTGAATTTTGTCGATATTTTAATGCTTATTTTCTAGAACTGTATACAGTTTTCAGGATTTCCAATTTGTTTAATTTTTTATGGAATACAGAACCGTCGTAACCCTAACCGTGGTTACTATATATAAAAGTAAAGTACAGCTGCGGGAAAAAATACCACACCTCTTGTTATTGGAGCATTGTTCATCGTAGAAGAAATTTAGAGATACCATTCGATTAGATATACTGTCCTGTACAAATTCTTGGTTTTAAACTTTACATAAGGTGGCCATTTTCATATTTAAAGTGCGCCCATACTTCGAAATTTCCAATAACGACACCCAAATGTGACAACCTATTTCGAATCTAGAGTAAATTCATCTTTCAATACAAAATTTCATATCATTTGGATGAAACGTTTTCGAGTTATGTGTATGTATAGTTATGTATGGTTTTGTGTATGTATAGTTATGTGTATGTACTGTTATTCATAGCTACTGTAATAATTATTTTCTCACTTTGAGATTTTGTATTATGTTACTACTAAGAAACCCAAAAACAATTACGTGATTTTTATTTTTTTTAATAATTTTTTATATAAAATATCAATTATGAAATTAATATCCGAAGAAAAATATGATTAAGAACCTAGACATATTTTGCCGGAAATAGATTTACAAAGACTTTTTATATGAGTATGCAAAATTTCATCTGTTTCCTCACTGTAGTTATTTCGCTATGTTTAAATATTTATCTATGTTTAAATATTCATCATCGCGATGATTTAGAGAGGCGCATATTAGTAGAAAAAATATCTAAATTAAAAAAAAAAAGTAATAATAATTTTAATTTAATCTTTATTTAATATAGCGGACATTTCTTTTTACGAAGTTTTAATAAATTTTATATAAAAAGTGTAGTATAGGTGCAACTTAATCAATGTAATTCTGCAACTGTATCGAAGGGTTAAAGAAGAACGGGAGGGGGAGAAACTTGTTATAAATGGGACTTTATAAGCTATCTAATGATGTATTATTAATTACTCTGCGATTAATTGACTCGGAGTAAATATCAGTTGAAATCGCTCATAAATAATTTGTGGTAATATATACTATAATATTTATAACAAAAAAATAAATTTATAAAAATTTATAATGAAAATTTAATAAATAATAAAATTATGTAATATCAATTACCATAAGACGTAACTTTAAGTCAAAAGACTTATTTGTATATTTGCGGTTTAGTATGATAGTTTAATAACCGCCTATTTAAAAAAAATCCTTTAAAATTCAAGGTTTTTGAAATTATCATAGCATCATAGAATTTAATAGACTTTCATTTCCTTAAAATTTTCATAGGATAACGTTGGAAGACAGCTAGAACAAGACATTTGAAGGTCAAATTTTCAAGGATCAAATGACAATATATTGCAAAATTATTTATTTATGAGGATAATGCACATTTTCTGAAATCAGCAGATGGAATGGAAGGATAATAGCTACAAAAGTAGCGTTTTAAAATGTTCGTTTATATTTTAAAATATTCTATAATTTAAAGTATTTCATTCAGGCAGGTATAACATATTAGGAACATAGTTGGATTGTGAGTCTTCATACGACTTTCTAATACATTTTCTAACATAATACTGGAATACGTCTGTCTGTATGTTTGTTTGTTTGTCTATTGGTAACGTAGCAGAAAAGCCGAACAACCCAAATCTACGAAATTCTGAACAGTGATATTTCAGGTTAGATTTCAAGAGTTATCGGAGCGATTTTCTTAAAAGTTGAATTAGTTTTTGTTTAATACCATGTACTCGTTACGCACGTCGACTCCCGTAAATAGCTTCGCGAGTTGGGAGGCTTCAACTCCAACTCGCTGAGTTCGTTTCGTGAGTTGTTTCAAGCTAAATTAAAGTCTAAATCGAAAGACGGTTTATTTCGACGTGTTCCCCTACCATGTCTCTACAAATGTACCAAATATCATATTTTTGTATGTTCTGGGTTTTACGGTGCGAGACAGAGAAACTCCAGGGATGAGCACATACAGAAGAAAGTTTTTCACTTCAAAAGTGCATAAAAGTAGAATAACTCACACACTACATCGAAATTTTACTCTTGTCATTAAATATTTTTCAAACTAATATATAAATTGATAAAAGGGTTATTTGAACGTGTTCCTATAACATTTCTCTACAAATGTACCATATTTCAGATGTTTGTATGCTATAGTTTTTGCGGACCGAGCCAAATAAATTCCGAGGAACGCGAAATTTGTAAAACAGCGACGGTGTCAGCTACTTTTATTTTAATGCAGAGATATATTAATTCGGAGCGCAATTTTGAGCGATTTTCACGCAAATCGATTCCTTATCGATCGTAAATATTATTGCAGAATTTCCATTTTGAGATTATCGGAAAGATTGAAGGACGTTTTTTCTGATGAGTTTTGAAACGAACCTAAAATTCCTTTATATTGAAAAAAAAATGAAAATACATAGAAATCTGTATATTTTATGCCATTTCATTTTAATTGCATCGGATAATTGAAGATTCATATGCTTTTAAATTTTGTCATTAAATAGACACATCTATCTATATAAAATAAAATAGTTGACGCCGACACAACCGCTGTTTGACAAATTTTGAATTCGTCAAGATTTACTGTCACGTTCCGTTATAGCTATAGCATAGATAGAACAGTATAGAATTTGGTACATCCGTAGAGAAATGTTAAAGGGACTCGATGAAATAAATGTGTGATGAAATGAGTGTGTTGTTAGTGGACTTTTGGCCGCAAGGAACAACAATTAACTCAGCTTCCTACTGTGAGACCTTAATAAAGCTTCGTCGAGCAATCCAGAACAAACGACATGGAATGCTGTTAGCCGGTGTTCTACTGCTTCATGACAACGCAAGGCCACATGCTGCGACTCAAACTCAAAATCTGATCGAATATTTTGGCTGAGAGGTATTCGATCATCTACCAGAGTGCAGACCTTGAGCATAGCGACTACCATCTCTTCCGCCATCTGAAGACCTTCGTGGGCGGCAAGCATTTAGACACTAATGAAGAAGTGAGGATGATAGCCAGTTACTCACGATCGTTTGATCGTGAGTAACTGGCTATCATCCCGGACGGCAGAGTTCTATGATGACGGTATCCAAAAACTGGCATATCGTTTCGGTAAATGTTTAAATCGGCAAAGAAATTGTGTAGAAAAATAGAGAATTGAATGTAAATTTAGAAAATAAATGCTTTTTTGAAAAAAATACACTTATTTCGTTTTTATTGCAAAACGGACCTTATTAAAAAATAACCCTCGTATTATCCGAAATAAATGTACAAAATTTTGCTTAAATAAACATAGTATTTTTGCTCTTTGAAACTCCAGGAGAGACGAATCTCTCTCCACCTGCCTACGTCAAAATATATTTAATTCGAAATGGTAATAAAAGAAATTGTGCGCGCCATTTTGACTCGACCTAAGGCAGTTCTTTTGATAGACCTGTCTAAACTACAAGGAAGGGACAGTTTTTTCATATCTTTTCTCGCAAATGTAGCGCTTATTGTCTAAGTAGTCTGGAGAGTAATTTTAAAAGCTAATAAGAAATTAAAAGTTATTTAAAAATTGCTAAATTGTAGGGATTTTGATATTAAAGTGGTTTTTTGATATTTTTAAGACTAAGAAACTCAATGTATAGAAATGCTACTTTTAAAAAATAGGAGACATTCATCTCAAATATCCAGATGTTTAAGTTTAGCCGATTTTACTTTACATTCTTTGATTTTCATATATTATCTACTTCAATTTTTTTAATATAAATTAGAAGTTTCATAGCTATCTATAACAAAGAAATTTAAGAGTCTGTACATTGGGGGAAAGGAATTTTTTTATGGAAGCTGAGTCTATAGTGAATATAATATGCGAATACGCATTTTTAATACGTTTGAAAAAGTTTTAATTAAATGCTTTAACAAATGATGTATTAAAGAATTTAATTGAGAAAAATAGGTAAAGAATAGTGAGTGATCTATTACTTTTCTTGCATCTGATCCAAGTAAATTGGAGGTTTTCTGCCATTGTGTTTTCCCGTATATAACGTTTCTTTATCGGTTCCATAGAGGAACGCAAAACAGGGGTTTCACCTAATAAACGTGTAAAATATCATTAATTTATTTTCATTGTAATTCAGTTATTACTCAAAATTTACCGGATAAACAGTCCAGCAAGCCTCTCGAATTACGTTTGGGTTTAGAGTCGCCGATAGGTAGTAGCAAAACGATACTTTGCATAGGAGCCTAAGAGGTTAGGAGCCCCGTGTCGTATAAACAGTTTGCAAATATATATACAAGGTAGGATCAAAACGTTCGGAGACTGTGCTGATATCTCCAACCCTGATTGGAAGAGAGAGAAACTATTTTACCGTCGTGTAGAGGCACATGTGACGCGAGATGAGATTTATTCAATAGGACATCGCATTCACCGGAGAGTAAGAAGCATTATGTATACAGACCGGTTAAAGGGATAAAATAACAATCATTTATCCCTCTACCCTACTCCTCTGGTCATTATATATGATGCTCGGACATCATGTATAATGATTTCATTAATTGTGTGGTCCATAACATATATAATATTCAAAGGTTTTTACAAAATAGCAGTCAAAATCCCTTAACGAAATTTGGAACTATTCTGTAACAGGGTGTGCTCGTCCAGGGGCATGAGTGACTTAATTATTGTTACCTTGCTCTGCGCATATGACGACACGGGAATTAAGAATGCGCGCATATTGTTCTCAGGCTTTCAAGAGGGATAGAATTTGTTAAGCACAACTCTCATCTTACTCCAAAGACGTTACTAAATTTTCTTGGACGTCACTGGATCCTGTGTGACAGCACAATTTAAAATCTTCGAGCAAGTTGTTGACACCTGGACATTGCCACTTCGAAATTAACTAACTATTTTTAACCGTAATAATGCGTGTAGTATATATTACAACACATCCCAAAGTTTACCCTGGACCGTGACATAGAAAATGACGAATCCAAATTCCCATTTCGTCAAGCTGACAACTTTTTCATTAGTTGCTGGGCTAAGTGCCCAACCTTAAATTAAAGAGCCTTGCTCTTTATGCTGCGCAAAATAAAGGTCAACGAGTTTTCCTATAAGCAACAAGGGTTGTCTGAGAGTTTAATCTGCAGGTATTTGTTCTGCCTATTTCAATTTGCTGCGCAGAAGGTCGCAGCTTCCTCGATATTAATCATATACCTTCCTTTGTCTATTTGATTAAACGAAATCATTTTTTTATATAGAATATGATATAAAAATATTATTGGTATATATGGACGGTACTTAGTAATATATGACTTTTAATTTTTTGTATTACATTTCTTGGAAAGATAGAATAATGTTATCCGTTTTAGGCTTAATTCAGTTCTTTACAAATGACTGTGTTTAAAAAATTTATCCGTGACCTGTAAAACTACAAATAAAAATAAAATGAAATTAAGAAAATTAAGAATCGAAATGACAGAGTTAATGTCAATATGAAATCTACACTGAAATATTATTTCAATTCACCTATTTTTCCTTGGATGTTTTAGCACCTGCGGAAACAGTGATTCAGAAGGAAACTATTTGTTTATGAATTAATTTTCACGCCCCCCTCCTCTTTGATAGTTTTTGAACATAAGCACTATTTCAATGTCACGAGGAAAATATGAGTAGACAAATGTGGGCGTGGCTGTATACACAATTTGTACTTTGTACATTTCCCAGCTACTCACAATTGAATCTTGTTTCTATTTTAAAGATTGTATTCCAGAATTGTATGCAGTTTTCAGGATTTCTAATTTGTTTAATTTTTTATGGAATTCAGAGACTTCGTAACCCTAACCGTGGTTACTATATACAAAAGTAAAGTACAGCTGCAGAAAAAAATACCACACCTCTTGTTAATCGAGTACTGTTTATCGTAGAAAAAATGTAGAGACATCATTCTATTAGGAATGCTGTCCTCTACAAATTCTTGGTTATAAAATTTGCAGAAGTCGGCCGTCTTCATATTGAAACTTGCCCAAATTTCGAAATTTATTCATATCTACTGTAATAATTAACTTTTTACGCTGAGTTTTTATTACATTACTATTAAGCACCCCAAACAGAATTACGTGATTTTTATTTTTTTTTAAAATAATTTTTTATATGAATCATGAAATTAATATCCGAAAAAATATGAGTAGACCCTAGACGTACTTTGATGAAAATCGATTCGCAAAGACTTTTTAAATAAGTATACAAAATTTCAGCTGCTCCTTCATGTAGTTCTGTCGCTATGTTTAAATATTCATCATTGCGATGATTTCAGGGACGTTCTTGTTGAAATCCAGACCGTCCGACCTACCAGAAAGGTGTAAGGTAACTGTTTGAACGGTCGGGAAGTGCCACACAATTTAGACCGGAACCCAGTGGGAGAGGCATCCACAGGGACCGTACCCTCCTTCCCCTACCACCAACCTCTCGGAAGGACTTTCGGACCCACAGGTTTAACGTGATCGTACTCCGCATGAACACGGCGGCAGTTTTGGCAGTGGCTGGAATCGAACCCGGGCCTACCAAGTGCAACTCCAGCGCGCTAACCAATGGGCTACCGCGCCCCTGATTTCAGGGACGTGTACTAGTTGATGAAAAATAGCAATTAAAACATAAATAAATTCCTTTTGTAAAAATTGCAACACCATGAAGAAATCATCAGAATTGAATGAGATTTATTCCACAAACGACCTCTATTGATATAAATAAACTATTAAATTTACAAAGCAGAAGAACAATATTACATGTCGAAAATCAGCATTTGGTGACACAACCAGGCGCTGCAGTAAGTGCTTCTGTACATAGCATCGAATTAAACAGATTTTTGAATTTATACTCTAGGAAGAGCATTTCAGATTGTTTCTATTCGAACTCAAAGTTTAGTTGTATTAGCTACGGGACGAGCGTCATGAGCAAGACGTCGACCAACGAAATAAGACACTATAAGGAAAAAAAAACCTTCCTAAGGCCCATCATTTGTCCCCGTTCAACTTCGTAACTTGTTCATATGGCGCTATCTGTCGTCGTAGAGGTATAGTGACTTCTCATAAAACGTTTACCGCTGGCAGACAACCATACACTGTTTTCAACATCCCGTTACAACTCTCTATTTATACGGCTAAAACAGCAGTTCAGAAGGCGCTGCTCAGCTCACGCATGCGCGGTGACTCTGAAATTCGAATCATTTGCTTAGCACACCCTAATTTGCATTTGCTGTAAGTTTCAGCTCAATCGCGTGATTCCTTCACGGTGTTGCAATTTTTACAAATATAAGTATATTAATTTTAATTTAATCTGTATTTAATATAACGGACATTTATTTTTACGCAGTTTTAATACATTTTGTATAAAAAATGTAGTGTATATGCAATAGATTAATAGTGTAGTATATATGTAATAGATTAATAGATTTGATTGTATTAGATCAACTAAAGAGAAATGTTCCAAATGAACTTAAAGATCATTCTTTGGATGATTGGTCGAAATTTGTATTTTCCAATGAACTTACAAATTAGATGAGTACGAAAGTGTTAGGGGATGGGGGTAGAAGAATCGCGCGGTCAGTTGAATACCATCAGTATTATGAATATGCGAGAAAAAATAACCAAACAAATAAATTCCATGTTCCAAAAGAAGAAGTTCAAACAGTAAAAGAATGGGATAGAAAAAAACTTGCTGGTCCTGATACTTGTTATAACTACTATGAAAAAGGACATTTTTCGCGTAAGTGCATAAACCCTTAACTTCAAAAGTATTGCACAAAGTGCAAAAGGAAGGTCATGGTACTAAAGATTACACTGAAATCAAACATTCAACTTCTTTGTGTGTTTCGAATGTCATACCTCTACATCAGTCATTTAAATTTATAAATGTTGACGGGTTAAATTCAATTTCATCTATTATCGACACAGCTGAATGTGAATTTAAGGAAACTTAAATTAGTATCATCTCTTAATAAAACTAATAAGAAAGAAGCACCAGAAAACTTGAAAGGTATCGGAGGTAATTAAACAGTTTATAGTGGAGTTTATTGCAATATTGTTATTGATGAAATAGAGTTAAAATCGATTCGCTTTCTTGTTGATTCTGATGTTGGTTTCAGAGAACCCGATGTACTTATAGGAAATAATGTTATTGATCTTCCACACGTAGCATTAGTACGAAAACGAGGAAATTATATATTAATAAATTAAAACAATTCCGATTTATTAGAAAATTTTAATCTCATAGTGTACAGTTAGTTAATTCTGTGAATGATGATATAAATTTAAATTCCTTTATTATTGAAGAGCAGAACTCTCAAGATAATGAAATATATGTTCAAAATGGCGTAGCATGTGTTCCAGTGATAAATTTTACCAATAGTTAAATTCTCATAAAAGAAAATCAAGTCGTCCTTAGAGGGCATGTAATTCCAATTACAGCAGTAGAGAACAATGAAAAAGAAAATTTTGATGAGAATTACGTAAAAACTACATAAAAAATTGTGAGGAAAATGAAACTTTTGATAATTCTTTTAAATTTGGTGAAAGTTTACATATCAAACTAGAAGTTCAGGAACCATCATTTCGTGAACCGTTAATGTCAAGTCAAATTAAAGTCGGATCTCAGCTCACAAGCACAAAAGGCGTGTGATCTTTTAAATGAATTCAGAGACTGTATTGCAGTGAAAACGAATGAGTTGGGTTGCATCAAAACCACAATTACGAAAATAACGGAAGTTCCTGGAAGCAAGCTGGTTTCGTATGCTCCATACGGTACGTCACATCACGAACGTGAAATTTTACTAAAAATTATTTCTGAATTGAAATAACAAGGTGTCATTCAAAACAGTACTTCGGATATAATAGTCCTCTATTATTAGTAAAGAAGGAAACAGGGAGATTATCGTATGGTCATAGATTATGGAAGCTTAAATGCGCAAACGGTAAAAGATAAACTTCCTTTGCCACACATTGATGACTTACTTGATAGATTGACTGGATACAATCTTTTCAGTATTCTTGATGCTGCGCAGGGTTTCAACCAGATTCTTCTACATGCAGAGTCCAAACACAAGGCAGCATTTGTTACATTCGACGGCCATTATGAGTCAACAGCATTATTTTTGGGTCGACAAATAGACCTGCTGTTTTTCAATGAGATGTTTGACAATGGCTCTGGGAGACCTCTTGTGGAAATGTCTTGTCGATGATATGCTCATAGGAGCTAAAACATTTGAAGATTTGATGGCTCGATTACGTAAAGTTCTGACGAAGCTTCATGAAGTAAGAGTGGCGCTCAAACTATCAAAATGTGAATTTGCGATGGAAGAAATAGAATATTTGGGGTTTTCAATATCAAAGGAAGGAATACAACCTGGATCTCGAAAACTTGCTGCAATCTCAGAAATTCCACCACCAAGAAATGTAAGAGAATTGAGAATATTTCTAGGACTTTCTAGTTTCTTTTGCAGATTTATAGAACGCTATACTTTATTAGCATCTCCGTTAACCCAATTGTTGAACAAAAATTCTACATTTGAATGGACTGCGGATCATCAAAAAGTGTTCAAGGAATTAAAGTTACGTCTAATTTCTAAACCAGTACTAAAATTTTATGACAACCGTGATGAAGTTGAACTCCACACAGATGCAAGTTCAGTCGGATTATCTGGAATGCTCCTGCAGGATGATAAAGATAAAAGATTACGTCTAGTATACTGTGTAAGCCGTCGAACGAGTCTTGATGAAGCAATGTACCACTCCATTTAGAATTAATTGCTGCTGTTTGGTCAATGACACGCTTGCGACCATTTCTTATTGGTAAACATTTTACTCCAGTAACGGATTGTTCAGCGATAACATTTTTTGTCACTCAAAGGAATTTCAAGCCTCAGATATCCCGGTGGGCAGAACTCTTGAGTGACTTCGACTATGAAGTAAAATAGCGTGCAGGGGATAAAATAGGTCATGTTGATGTCCTTAGTAGAGCACCAGTAGAGGAACAAAAATTTACACCAAAGATGAATTCGATCTGACAAGTTCTGTTGAACTAACAGATTCACCTACAATATAGTATATTACTACTGAAAACGATCAGGTAGCTTTACTTCAATCTCAGGATAAGGAAGTACAAAGTATTTTGCAAGCAATAACTAAACCCTCAATTAACAGAAACCCAGCAGAACGTCAACTTACAAATCAGTATAGTCTAGAAAACGGAATTCTTTATAGAGTAATAACATGTAATAATGATGCAACCAAGATTACGCCTCGACCCATGCGGAAGTATTTAGTTGTTCACTATCACGATTTTGCTGGGCACTTTGGAGTCTATAAAGTTAGACAGCTAATTCAAGAAAAATTTTGGTTTCCAAATATGTCGAGTTACATAAAGCAGCAAATACGGCAATGTGTTAGCTGTGCTTTTAACAACTTTCCTGCTGGAAAAATTCAAGTGAAATTAAACCCAATTCCCCCTGGAAGACGACCGTTTGAAATTATCTATATTGACTTTCTTGGACCCCTAGCTAGTTATCGCAAAAACAAGGAAATTTTGGTCATCATAGATAACTTAACAAATTTCATACGTTTACGTGCTTGTTCCACATGCACAACGGCCAATGTGATCAAATGTTTAGATGAATTTATCAATGATTTTGGAGCTCCGGTGCGAATAATCTCTGATCGAGGAACATGTTTTACCTCAAAAGCATTCACGGAATACTGCAGTGAAAGAGAAATTAAACATACATTAATTTGCAGCCAATGACCCCAAGCAAATGGTTAAGTCGAACGAATAAATCGAATATTGATTCCTGCCATTACTGTCAGTTGTAAGAAAGATAACCAAGAGGATTGGGACAAATTTATGACAGAAGTCCAACGTCAAATAAATTGGACACCAAACAAATCCACTGGCAAATCTGCATCCGCTTTGCTGTATGGTTATGTACCAGAAATAATTAATGATTTCCTAATTGTCCTGTTACCGGAAGAAGGGAGATATTTTGAATCGAAAATCCTACAAGTAATAGACACTATTTCAGAGTCTCAAGCTAAAATGAAAAAAAAGTACAATAAACGACATTGCCATGCTTTTAAGTATAAAGTCGGTGACGTTGTCCTTATGATAATTACAATGTAATTAAATAAACCTTTGTTAATTTATGCTAAAATGTTATTCATTAAAATTCTTCTGCCTGATCCATCCTTTACAGATGATTATTGAAGAGTGTTTTACGTAAACGCAGAATGAGATTCAGAATAAACAAATAACGTAAAATAACATACGTCCCGCTTTATTAGAACAGGTGTTGTCAATTAACGAAATACTTCCCTTCAAATTGCGCTTTTTAATATGAAGCTGACCTCTCACAATTGCACATTTCGATATATTGAATATCTCCGGATATAAAGACAGGAACTGCGAGATGATTTATATTTGAACTAATTTGGAGGCATAGAATTTGTTTACGACGTCAAAATCAGGTGTTGCCATTGAAAATTTCGAAGTTTGTGCACATTTAGATATGAAGAAAGTCACTTATTTCAATTCTATGCACACGAATTTGTAGATTACATTATACTTAATCGAATGGTGTCTACGATGAACTACGCTCAACTAACAAGCGGTGGGGCTTTTATTTTTCCATAGCTGAACAAAGAATCATTTCCAATTACTAGAGGGGATATATATATAAACTGTCCTCCAAAATTTAAGAATCGAACAGTGAAGTCGGGCATGAATCATGATATTCTGTACGGATCGCTTCCAAATTTTACAGGACCATACTCAGTAGTTGAAAAAACTATATTTTTTTGTAGTGAACTACAACTACTCTACGACAAATATAGTTAACTACATCTACCTTTTACTTTCCTTATATACATAATGTATAAGGAAAGTATTGTGACGGGATCGAAAATTCGAGTTCGAGTTTTCGACGGGAGAGGACGTTTCAAGCATCCCTGATCACGAATCAAATATTTTTGAAGTGATGTCTGTGTGTGTGTGTGTGTGTGTGAAAGTATGTGTGTGTGTGTATTTGTGAAAGTATCTGTGTGTGTGTGTGTGTGAAAGTATGTGTGTGTGTGTGTGTGTGTGAAAGTATGTGTGTGTGTGTGAAAGTATGTGTGTGTGTGTGAAAGTATGTGTGTGTGTGTGTGTGAAAGTATGTGTGTGTGTGTGTGTGTGTGTGTGTCAGTGAGACTGTGAAGATGATAACTGACGAACGAATGGACCGATTAGATCGAAATTTGCTACAAAAATCACAATCCGCAAACACTGGAAGCCTATTGTTTTTATACATAATTGAATGTTCGGAACTCCCTAAATTTTCGAGTGAAATTTTGTAAAAATCATCAAAATTTCAAAACCGCTAACAAAGTTACAAACTTAGACATTTCTTATGTAATTTTTCATTAGAAAACGATTGACATAAATTTTAGAAAGCTAACATGAACCGTTCTCGAGATATTGCACATTTTTCAAAAAAATTATCAAAAAGGCATATAAAATAGAAAAAAAGTATTTCCTATTGAGAAACATGTTCACTCTTCATATGTAATACCATGCGATAAATTTGGTGACATCATTTTTGTGGATCTAGCTCGTTTCATGCATAAAAAAATCTGATGTGGGCAACACATGACTTTCCTTATATAATGTAATGAATTTACTACTTTTACAGTAAAAATATAGGTTTTTCTTATAGTAGATACTAATATTCTTTCCAAGATAATGAATTTTCGACAATTGGTCGTCATTTTCATTGATTTAGCGTCATTTTTATCCATTTGGCGAGATTTTCGTTAATTTGGCAACATTTCGAAAAGTCGCCAAGTTGGCGACATTACGCCTAATTCGTCGCCAAAATCTCGCCAAGCGTTATGGACGAAGAAATAAGTTGTTCTTACAGCAGATAAATGACTATTGGCGTTCAAATACAAAAGTATTACTCAAAGTATTTTTTTTCATGAATGGAATGAGCTAGATCCACGAGAATGATGTCACCCAATTTATCGCATGGTATTACATATGAAAAGTGAACATGTTTCTCAATAGGAAATATTTTTTTTTCATTTTGTATGACTTTTTAATAATTTTTTTGAAAAATGTGCAATATCTCGAGAAAGGTTCATGTTAGCGTTCTAAAATTTATGTCAATCGTTTTCTAATGAAAAATTACATAAGAAATATCTATTTGCGTAACTTTATTGGTGGTTTTGATTTTCTGCTGATTTTTTCAAAATTTTATTTGAAAATTTAGGGGGGTTCTAAACATTCGATTACGTATAAAAACAATAGGCTTCCAGTGTTTACAGATTGTGATTTTTGTACCAAATTTTGTTTAAATCGGTCCATTCGTTCGTCAGTTATCGTCTCCACAGACTCACTGACACACACACACACACACACATACTTTCACACACACACACGCACACACACACACACACACAGACATCACTTCAAAAATGTTTGATTCGTGATCAGGGATGCTTGAAACGTGCTCTCCCGTCGAAAACTCGATTTCGAATTTTCGACCCCGTCACAATACTATCCTTATACATTATGTATATAAGGAAAGTAAAAAGATACTTTGAGTAATACTTTTGTATTTGAACGCCAATAGTTATTTATCTGCTGTAAGAATAAGTTATTTCTTCGTCCATAACGCTTGGCGAGATTTTGGCGCTGAATTTGTATATATATATATATATATATATATATATATATATATATATCCAGGTAAAAAAATGTGGTACTCTAAAAAATCTGGTTCAAAAACGCAAAAAAATACTCTTTCTAACTTTTAGTTTGTTGAAGAAAAAATTCTTAGCTATAAATTGAAAAAATCTGATGTGGACAACACATGATTTTCCTTATATAATGCAATCAATTTACTATTTTTATAAAAAAAAAGAATTGTTTTTCTTATAGTAGATATTTATATTCTTTTCAAGATATTGAATTTGCCCTATTAGTCGTCATTTTCATTGATTTAGCGTCATGTTTATCCATTTGGTGAGATTTTCGTTAATTTGACAACTTCGCCAAAAAGTCGCCAAGTTGGCGATATTCCGCCAAATTCGTCGCCAAAATCTCGCCAAGATTTATGGACGGAGAAATAAATTATTCTTATAGCAGATAAATGACTATTGGCGTTCAAATACAAAAGTATTACTCAACGTATCTTTCTCATGAATGGAACTAGCTAAATCCACGAGAATGATATCACCAAATTTATGGCATAATATTACATATGAAAATTGTAAAAGTTTCTCGACAGTTAATATATTTTTTTTAATTTATGGAATTTTTTGATAAATTTATTTTAAAAATGTGTATTATCTCGAGAACGGTTCATGCTAGTGTTCTAAAGTTTATGTCAATCGCTTTCTAAGGAAAACTTACATAAGAAATGTCTATTTGCGTAACTTTATTAAAGGTTTGGATTTTTTGATGATTTTTTCAAAATTTCACTCGAAAATTTAGAAGGGTTCGGAACATTCGATTATGTTTAAAAACAATAGGCTTCCAGTGTTCACGGACTGTGATTTTTGTAGCAAATTTCATTCATATCGCTCCATTCGTTCGTGAGATTCGTTCGTGAGATCCACAGACTCACTGACGCACATATACACACACGCACACACACACATACATACACACACACAGACATCACTTCAAAAATGTTTGATTCGTGATCAGGGATGCTTGGAACGTGCTCTCCCGTCGAAAACTCGAATTCGAATTTTCGACCTCGTCACAGTACTTTCCTTATACATTATGTATATAAGGAAAGTAAAAATATGTATACTATGCATTATTTCCCGATTTCTTCTACTTTATGTTTTATAACCTGAACATCTTGTACCTTAAATTTTCTACAAAATACACAAACTACTTTAAAATTGATCTCTCGTTGAAGGAAATTTGAAAATGACCCTTGAAGAAGCAAACTCAAAACAGTGGTCAAATTGATAGCAATACTGAGCAATTGAAGATTTATTAAATTCCTGTTTTTACTTTCCTTATATACATAATGTATAAGGAAAATATTGTGACGGGGTCGAAAATTTGAATTCTAGTTTCCGACGGGAGAGCTCGTTTCAAGCATGGCTGATCACGAATCAAACATTTTTGAAGTGATGTCTGTGTGTGAAAGTATGTGTGTGTGTGTGTGTCAGTGAGTCTGTGGAGACGATAACTGACGAATGAATGGACTGATTCGAACGGAATTTGGTACAAAAATCACAAACCGTAAACACCTATTGTTTTATACGCAATCGAATGTTCAGAACACCTCTAAATTTTCGAGTGAAATTTTGAAAAATTCGTCAAAAAATCGAAACCGCTAATAAAGTTACGCAAATAGGCATTTCTTATGTAATTTTTCATTAGAAAACGATTGACATAAAGTTTAGAACTCTAACATGTACCGTTCTCGAGATATTGCATATTTTTCAAAAAAATTATCAAAAAGTCATATAAAATAAAAAAACACATTTCCCATTGAGAAACATGTTCACTTTTCATATGCAATAAATACCATGCGATAAATTGGGTGACATCATTTTCGTAGATCTAACTCGTTCCATTCACCAGAAAAGATACTTTGAGTGATACTTTTGTATTTGAACGCAAATAGTCATTTATCCGCTGTAAGAATAACTTATTTCTCCGTCCATAACACTTGGCGAGATTTTGGCGACAAATTTAGCGGAATGTCGCCAACTTGGCGACATTTTCAAATGTTGCCAAATTAACGAAAATCTCGCCAAATGGATAAAAATCTCGCCAAATGGATAAAAACACTAAATCAATGAAAATGACGACTAATTGAAGAAAATTCAATATCTTGGAAAGAATATAAGTATCTACTATAAAAATAACATTTTTACTTTCCTTATATACATAATGTATAAGGAAAGTATTGTGACGGGGTCGAAAATTCGAATTCGAGTTTCCGACGGGAGAGCACGTTTCAAGCATCCCTGATCACGAATCAAACATTTTGAAGTGATGTCTGCGTGTGTGTGTGTGTGTGTGTCAGTGAGTCTGTGGAGACGATAACTGACGAACGAATGTACCGATTCGACCCAAATTTGGTACAAAAATCACAATCCGTAAACACTGGAAGCCTATTGTTTTTATACGCAATCGAATGTTCAGAACACCCCTAAATTTTCGAATGAAATTTTGAAAAAATCTTCAAAAATCAAAACCACTAATAAAGTTACGCAAATAGACATTTCTTATGTAATTTTTTCATTAGAAAACGATTGACATAAATTTTAGAACGCTAACATGAACCGTTCTCGAGATATTTTACATTTTTCAAAAAAAATTATTAAAAAGTCATATAAAATAAAAAAAAATATTTCCTATTGAGAAACATGGTTACTTTTCATATGTAATACCATGCGATAAATTGAGTGACATCATTCTCATGGATTTAGCTCATTCCATTCACGAAAAAAGATACTTTGAATAATACTTTTGTATTTGAACGCCAATAGGTATTTATCTGCTGTAATAATAACTTATTTCTTAGTACATAACGCTTGGCGAGAATTTGGCAGAATGTCGCCAACTTGGCGACTTTTTGAAATGTTGCCAAATTAACGAAAATCTCGCCAAATGGATAAAAACGACGCTAAATCAATGAAAATGACGACTAATTGTCGAAAATTCAATATCTTGGAAAGAATATTAGTATCTACTCTAAGAAAACCTACTTTTTACTGTAAAAGTAGTAAATTCATTACATTATATAAGGAAAGTCATGTGGTGCCCACATCAGATTTTTTTAAACTGTAAAAGTAGTAAATTCATTGCATTTCCTAAGGAAAGACATGTGTAGCCACATCAGATTTTTTGACAT